>CM046468.1:20840057-21355057 GCA_025506415.1 Flaveria robusta
ACCTAGCACCTCTTTATTGTTAAATGCGAAACTTGAACTCAATACCTTCTTCTATTTTAATAAAGTTTTAAGGGTATTTCACTTAAAACATTTAATCTATAATAATTAATAAAAAATTTAATGTTTCATGTGATTTTGGTGAGTGAAACAAATATGAAAGCGAATTGCTCAATATCACTTTATCAAGCATTATTTAAACTAATTATTGTTAATATAGAACAATACGAGGCTTTAAAATCAAATGCATAGAATTTTAAAAAACTAATAAAGTCATAAATAAATTTGTATTCTTGATATAGAATAATTTTATTTTGTTTTACATATAAATTTGTATATGAATATTAAAGAGATAATATTTCAATGCTTAGTTAAGAGGCTTTTATATCAAATCATACATGAAAATTGAAGCACATAATAATCAACTAAAAAATAATAATGTCATACATTATAATATATAATGAATTAGTTTCATATTCAGATATCCTAAACCCTAAACCTCGATCATATTTGACAATTTAATCCTAATAATTGGTCACGTTTTCATTGAATGCATAAAAATGATCTCATTTTTAAGATATTGTCAATATAAATCTTTAACACACCAACAAAAACTAACAAGCTGGTTGAAAAATGAATAATGTTATTGCTAATAAATATATATCTTATTAAATATGCACTTCTATTTTCCAATAAAATTACTAATAAGTGAAAGACGAGCTTTAGAGATGACTTGAAACGAGCCAGAATCAAGCTTGACCTTGAATTTAATATTAAACGAGTTGTAATTTGAATGTGATTTAGATTTGACTCCTTTTTTTAATCTATTGTTGATTATTATATCATGACTATAGAAGTTATTATATAAATAAAAATTATTTTTTGTAATTTGAATGTGATTTAGATTTGACTCCTTTTTTTAATCTATTATTGATTATTATATCATGACTATAGAAATTATTATATAAATAAAAATTATCTTTTTATAAATAATTATAAGGCTGCGACTTTAATTAATTTTGGTTGATCCTTAGCCGTTTCTTTTAAACATTATTTCTGGTTCGTTAACTCCTGATATCTTAAAGATAAAAGAACTTGAATGTTGAAACAAATAAATAAAAAAGTATTCTAGTAAAATGGTTCATGAAGTGAGGCCCAAACTGTTTCACTGGATCAGACCCAACAACTTTCATAAGTAACCTTCGAGAGTCCAAGTGTTAGCCCAATGCGTTAAGGTGAATGAACCATTCCTTTTTGGGCCATCCAATGATGAAAATCACGCATGTCAAATGTCATACGTGATTAGGGAGAGAGAATGAATTTTCTTTAAAAGTTTTAGGGTATGTTTGGTACGAGGTAATGAAATGAACGAAGAAATGAAATGAATAAGGGAATGAAATGAATCATTACATTCCATTGTCCTGTTTGGTTACCCTAATGAATGAATCATTACTTTGTGTTGTTTGTTATGTATGAAAAAATGAACGAATGAAATATAAAAGTAGGTATGGTGTTGATGGCGGGTGGCGGCGGCGGCCGGCGGTGGCAAGCGATGGTGGTGGCCAATGGTGGTTTCAGGCGGCGGTGGTGGCCGGTAATGGTGGTGGCCAGCGGTGGTTTCCGGCGGCGGTGGTGGCCGTTGGTGGTTTCCGGCGAAGATGGTGGCTGGTGGTGGTTTTCGGCAGAGATGGTGGCCGGCGATGGTGGTTTCCGGCGGCGGCGGTGGCCGGCGACGGTGGTGGTTTCCGGCGGCGGTGGTGGGCGCGATGGTGGTGGCCGATGGTCGTTTCAGGCGGCGGTGGTGGTCGGTGGTGGTTTCCGGCGGTGGCGGTGGCCGGTGGTGGTTTCCGGCGGTGGCGGTGGCCGGCCGATGGTGGTGGTTTCTGACGACGGCGTTGGCCGGCGATGGTGGTGGCCGGTGGTGGTTTCCGGCGACAGTGGTGGCGGGCGATGGTGGTGACCGGCGGCGGTGGTGGCCGGTGGTTGGCGTTGGCGGCGGTGGTGGTCGATGGCGGTGGGTGAGTTGGTGGCGTTGGTGACTAATAATGAAAAAAGGGATAAATGAAAAAAATAAGGGGGGATGGATGGAATGAATTTGAGTGAATGGAATCAACTATGTAATGGTTCATTCCATTACCTTAACCAACCAAACATGTCTTTATTCATTCACCCTTAATGGTTTATTCCATTCCGTCTCTCATTCCAGCGTACCAAACGCTATCTTACAATTCTTAAAATTAAATTAAAACGTATGTCAAATTTCAGTTTCTAAAAGTATATCATTTAACTTTTATATAAATTCCATATATTCTATTTTTTTACATTTACAACAAATAATACTAATTAATAGCCTTAGTTATCGTCTAATTGTGAAATTCGATGGAACTAAATTGAATCTGTATATAATTTTTACCCGTTACATGTTAAGTTTTTGAAATATGATGAAATGAAATTTGAATTAAGGGATATTATGTTTGATTAAAGAACCAACATATCTCGTACTAGTTGATCATAAGTTCTTAACGATACTTTTTAATGTTATTCTTTATATTTTTTTCAACTATGAAACTTTAAAGATTAAACACTTAAAATCTCCGTGTTCCTTAATGGTATCATCTTTTCCTATTACACATGAATACATATCTTTTGGTACTAGTTGATTAGATATTATTATCGCTCATCTATATTAATCTACGTCGCAATCGACCAACTTTAGAAAGGGCACCCAATAGATACCAATTTCTTATTTCAAAATATATGTTCATTTCATTTCATATTATTTTGGGCATAAGTAGAAAGTTCCACCACTCTTAACCAATCCTACACCCGAGATATTTACACACTGCATCACTCTGGAATCCTGATCAACGGTAAGAATTCACCGATCATCAACGTAATTCATTGATTAATTTGATAATTTTAAACTAATTCATCAAATTCGAATGCAATTTCTTCATGTATCTGTTACATTTCAATGATTTTTCACTTCATTCACTGGTTCGTGAATTTATAATTGTGTGAACAGATAACGGTATCAACACTGATCATCGTTCTGTGAGGGTTTGTTAGCAGCGACATTGAATTGATTCACGAATTGGGGGTATGAGTAATTCTGTAGGGCACGGTTTGTTTCTGTCGACGGTTTTGGAGCATCAGATCAAAAGCAGTTCTAATGGCATTGGTGGAAATGCTCCGTTTCAAGCTCAATCGAATACTCAGATACGAAGGTTCTCTTCGTCTTCTTCGCCATCATTGTTATCTAACGATTTCTGTGGTCGGAGATGGACTGTGCGGAAATCGACTTTGCCAAGAAATCGTGTGGTTTCTGGAGTTGCACAAGCTGTTTTAGCCACCGATCAATCTTCTGAGGTAGTTAATTGTTCTTTTAGTGTAAGGACTTGCGATTAAATTAGCTATACAGATTAAGAAACATGGCAGTAGTGATTAGTGAACTAGTGACAAGTTGACATGTAGTCATTTACTAATTTATACTGTGTAGCATACTAGCATTGTTATCTGTTCTTTATGAATGCTAAATTGAAACAGAAATGCAATTCATGTTTGTGTATGTATATGTAGGGAGAGACATTCGTACTAGTTTATATGATCTAGCTCGCCTTATACTAACAGCTAAATCTTTAACATATCTATGAAGACATTTTTCTAGCTGAATTTGGTAAAGGAATGTACTGATGCAGCTGGTAAGGTTTATATGCTATATTGTCATATTAATTCCTGAAATCTAAGCACCCTTTGTTGTTCTATTGAGCTGTTTTTTGGATTAGAATCTATATGCACATCTATTATATTGGTATATTTAACTGAAGACATATTAATAGCAATTAAAATGAAGTGAACGAATTTGATAAATTTTTCTTTCTATGCAGCAGCTGGGAGGGAGGTTCAAACTGACAGGAGATATCGAAATGCAGGTATCTAAAGATTATAATATAACAACTATATGTGGTTTCCTGAATAACTGGAGGGGGCACTTGTTAGATTTTCACTGTTTCAATGAGTATTAGATTCCATAGACCTCTATCTACTGAAAACAGAATTTCTTTTTTAATTTTGCAGGTTAATGTTAAAATTTCTTCTGTTGCCCTACTAGAGATTCAAATTTCTAATAGCACGGACCATCTATATTTACATTGGGGTGGTACGCGGAATAGAAACGAGTAGGTTGTTATATGTGAATGTAGTTCTGGATTTTATTTTGTGTAGGATTTGTTTATATATTTCCATAATAGTTTTCATTTTTATTATTTTATCATTTTGCAGGAAGTGGGTACTTCCCATCTGGTGTCCTGAAGGGACTAAAGTATTCAACAACCAAGCTCTTAGAACCCCATTTCTGAAAGTAGGTTACAATTAAAATAGGGATAATGCATGTGGAGGCCAATCGAGTACTCAACTTTTTTTCACAAAAGTCTATCCACCTATATATTGAAACTGCTATGTAGGACACCTAAGTATTATCCGGATTCATTTAAACTAAATCTGACCAAAAACATGCTGAAATATTGTAAAATGGCAAATACATCTTAGTTTCTTTTACATCAAACCATTACTCTTTTAATAGATTGTTATAGGGGTATTTTGTCATTAATGTAAAAAGGGTGGCCTCCACTTACATTATCATATTATATAATGAATTACATAATACTGCATGTATGGTGATATATATTCTGATTGTTATGAGAAATAATTGCTCTCTGTTTTTTTCTTATAGTCTGGTTCCAGTTCCTTCCTGAAAGTAGAGATTGATGATCCTGCAATTGAAGCTATAGAGTTCCTAATAGTAGATGAAAGACAGGATAGATGGTAAAATCATTATCTTTCTGAGGTTTATTAGTGTTGAAGATCATATTAAACTTTAAATCATATTTCCATTGGCCCCACTGCTACATAGGTACAAAGATAATGGTCAAAACTTTTATGTCAAGTTGCCTTCAAGAGAGAAGCTAGTTTCAAATGTTAGAATTCCTGAAGACCTTGTACAAATTCAAGCATATTTGAGATGGGAGAGAAATGGGAAACAAATGTATACCCCTGAAAAACAAAAGGTTAGTTATTTATTACAACTTACAGATTTTCCAAAATCTGTAATCTAGAATTATCCACGTGGAGCAGCCTAACTATATTATTGTTAAAAGGATTGTTTTTGAAGAAGTTCAAAAGTAATGCTAGATTGGAACTAGTATCAATCGCAATTTACAATGCACATTATATGCACTACTCCAGGTACTAACTATACAATGGTGTTTACTATAAACTTACATTTTCAGGTTAGTATTGGTGCATAAGATTATTAAAATTAAACAATGCTATTTTGACAGAAATTTGGTAACTTAGCAGTGTTCTTTGAAGTTCCACCTTAAACTTCTAATATTGTCTTTGTACTTTTTTAAATTTAGTACAAATCATATAAAACTAGAATGTCATTAGTGCTTGCTCAAATATCCTGATAATCCGTTTAGTTACACACTAGAAATTACTATCCTCAAACCGGTTTTGATCCGTTAGCCAACCTGCCCATTTCCCCATCTCTACTCACTACTTTCTACATTTTGGCTTTCTTTGTTTTGTGCTTTTAACTGAGTCGATGCATTGTAACAGAAAGAGTTTGAAGAAGCAAGAAAAGAGTTGCAAGCGGAACTTGAAAAGGGTAATTCTCTTGATGACATACGAAAGAAAATTGCCAAGGGAGAGATAAAAACCAAGGTTCAAAAGCAGTTAGGGAAAAAAGGTTACTTCACTCCTGAAAGAATTAAGCGGAAAAAGAGGGATATGATGCAACTTCTCAAGAAACCTACTCCAGGCTCTATTAAGGAAAAAACTTCAATAAAACCAAAAGATTTGTCTGCGCTAGAGATTTTCTCTAGATCAATAGAAGAACAAATTGACACTAACAACCTGAGCAAAAAGACGTATAGAGTGGCTGGTAAAGAGTTTTTGGTAAGATAACTTATTCACTCTTTTCTTTGACGTTAACACAATTTCATTCTAATAATTTATGTTCTAAAGACTTGTTATCTCTTAAGGTACTTGTAACAAGTGCTTCAAGTAGAACCAGCATTCATTTGGCAACAGACATGGAGGGCCCACTCACTCTTCACTGGGCATTGTCAGAAAAGGCTGGGGAGTGGCTGGCAAGTTTAATAATTTTGTTTGTGATTAATCTTGTCACCAAGCAAATCAATTGTGATGAGGGCTTGCAGGCCCTATGCAAAAATGATCTAATTAAAGACGAGGCCTTAAAAATATGCCATCTTTCTAGATGATACAATGGGAATTTGTTACATAACATGTGTCATCCTTCTAGCATTCTTTAATGCAGATTATTCTATATTGGCTGCCAATTTTTTTCAAAATTTCATGTTTGATGGATATCGTTGCTAACTAATCAAGTCTTTCCTGCAAATATGCAGATAATATATAAATTTTTTTGTAAATTTGTTAAAAAAGCTTATCTCTGCTTAAGCAATAATCACTAAAATAGTCGGTAAAATTCTATATGCAAAAACTTCTTTAGGAAAACATTCTAAACGTTTAATAAAGTATAGGATTTTCTCATTTTTCCAACAGGCCTATGTTGGTAATAACTCATTATGTACACATTTCAGGTACCACCTGCAAATTTGTTACCAGTAGGTTCCATTTCCTTAGATAAGGCTGCTGAAACACAGTTTTCTACAATCGCTGTTGATGGTGCTAGTAACAAGGTTTGCCAATAGAAAGTTGTCTTATTCGCTTTTAGATAACTTTTAATTAAAAAGAATGGTCTACTTACTATAATTATTTTAATTACCATTTGCAATATTACATATCTCAGATACAAACGTTCCAATTAGACATCGAGGAAGGTATTTTTGTGGGCATGCCATTTGTTCTTCATCATGGTGAAAATTGGGTTAAGGATAATGATTCAGATTTTTATGTTGATTTCACTGAACCCAAGGTCCCAATAAAGGTTTTGTCTTTGCTTACTTTTAAATCAGGAATTACTATACTTCCATTTGTTTTATTAGTTTTCTTATTGTCATTCATATTTTACCTCATAAAGGATGCTGGTGATGGGAAGGGTACTGCCAAGGACTTGTTAGACAAAATATCATCACTGGAAAGTGTGGCAGAACAGTCTTTTATGCACAGGTTTGCGCTTGAGATTTCTATGTTTACATGAACAAGAGGAATGAAAATTGAGAACAGTATTTAAAATCAATGATCTAGCTGTGTATTGAAATATCTCTATGCTTGTTATCTTATTCACTAACGATAATCATGTGTTCTTGCTGCTCAATTCAGATTTAATATTGCAGCAGATTTGATTGAAGAAGCCAAAGATGCTGATGACTTAGGACTTGCAGGAATTCTGGTGTGGATGCGGTTCATGGCCACAAGACAGTTAGTTTGGAATAAAAACTACTGTGTAAAGCCACGGTAAATATTGTAGGCTGTACATGAGCTTCTGTCAGAATATTCCTTCATTGTCTCTCTTATGGGCTGCCAGTTTTTGAAGGATTATATCCTAATTAGTAAAAGGGTTGGTTTGATCGAATCGTGTAAGTTCAAGGATCTAGTAATTAAATTTGCTTTTGCTCCTATTGGTAATTACTATTTTGCTCTACAATTGGCTTAGTAGCCTATTTCAAAAACTTAAACTAATTACTATTTTGCTCTACAATTGGCTTAGTAGCCTATTTCAAAAACTTAAACTAATAAGTTAGGACATAAAAAGGTATAATTACCAAAACAAACCATTTTCAAAAGTATGGTGCTAGTCAGCAGAATTTGCTAAAAAAAGTTTAATCTATAATGTTAAATTGGATCAACCCCGTATGAATCATGCATCGACCACATGTTGACATAAATGGGTCGATCTATTGGATCACTTGTTTGGTCAGCATTTTTATATTTTTGGTCATGTAAATGGATTGGTGGGATCAGACCTAGACCAAGTCCCGACCTGAAATTTTGCATGATTTTCATTCACATGTTTGGTGCAGTGAGATTAGCCAAGCTCAGGACCGGCTCATAAACAAGCTTCAGGATGTCTATAAAAGTTATCCACAATATAGTGAACTTTTGCGTATGATCATGTCAAGTGTTGGACGTGGAGGTGAAGGGAATGTCGGGCAACGAATCCGTGATGAAATCCTGGTTATTCAGGTATATGTGAGTTCTTTGGAGCTGTTTGGTTTATGGGTATGGGTTTGATGGAATGAGGTAAATGCCCATAAAATTGCAAACTTTTCATGCACATCTAATGGGTTGGGTTTAGGAATCCCTACTCATTCCTGTTCCACCCCGTTACCAACACACATGCCCATAATAATTCCTGACACCAAACCAAACGCCACCTTGATTTTTTACCTCATTAAATCTTCATAAACCTAGTTACACTATTTGGCCAATTGTAGAAAAATAACAAGTGCAAGGGAGGAATGATGGAGGAATGGCATCAGAAGTTGCATAATAACACAAGTCCTGATGACGTAGTGATCTGTCAGGTATAGAACATGTCAAGCTGATTTTTTAGTGCTTTATGGCATATTCATCCTGTTATAGTCATTACACTTTTTCTGTACATTGAAGTCTGTAAAAGATGGCTATTCGTCTTGTTTGGGTCATCATAGGGTATCTAATGATGGCCTAAATGGGACAAAAACTTTCACGTCAAGTCCACAAAATGACCCAAATGGTACAGAAAGTCTGCATAATGATCTTAACCGGAAATAACCCATCTCTTAACGACTCAAACACACAATAGTGAAAGTACATCGTTAATATATCCAAAAAAACTCTCTAATCTGGAAGCTTATTATGTACCAGGAATAATCAATTATTACTTGTTCCTTTGCAGGCACTTATTAATTATATCAAAAGTGACTTGGACATTAGTGTATACTGGGACACACTGAATTCAAATGGAATAACAAAAGAACGACTTCTAAGTTATGATCGGGCCATTCACAATGAGCCAAACTTCGCAAAAGACCAAAAAGAGGGCCTTTTGCGTGATCTTGGAAACTACTTGAGAACATTAAAGGTGGAAGTTACTTTTGATGGGTAAACCTCATGAAATAGAAATGAACTTTACACTTTTCCCCATTTTAACATCCAACATTCAGTTAGGCACAAAATAGAAATCAACTTGCATTCTATGACCTATTTTAGTAACCAAGTTACATTTTATTAGAGATTGTATCAAGTAATGACCTCATCAACCAGTAGTATGTAAATTTTTGTTGATTCTCAAGTAATCATTGGTCTGACATCTTATTCTTTCATTTTAGTGTATATGTACATGCTAGTATGCCGTGTGACATGGAATGTGACATTTAATTGTGAATTTCAAATATGATTAAGAAAAAATTATTTTTTCAAACTTGTAAAATAGCCTATTTCTTATTGTTTCAGCATAAACATTTATTTTGCATATCTGGCATCTAATGGGATGGCCGCTATGCCATCAACCCATGCACATGGGTAAAGTTAGTGAAAATTAGGTTGGCTACTGAAGTTTGTAATAAATTGTAAGCAGGTTTCTGTTTTGTGCTTCATTAAAGTTTTCTTGTTAAAATTGGAAAAAATGAAACTTTCATTATTATTTCGTGCAGTTTGCCCTTTGTTTCTTTCATTTATTTTTTTACTTCTGTACCTTCTTCTAAGGCCTCTGTCCTAACATCATCTTTGTGCAGGCAGTTCATTCAGGTGCAGATCTTGAGTCTGCAATTTCGAACTGCGCGGGCTATATATCTGAGGTAGTGTCAGTATCTAGCTCTTTTTTATTTTTGTTCTTTTAAGGAAAAACTTAGTTGTTTATTTATTATTGTTAGGGAAGAGGCATGGTTGGGGTGAAAATAAGTCCTATATCTGGCTTACCATCTGGTTTTCCGGTAAGTTTTTGTTCTTAGGATGCATCTACTCTCATCTTTTGGGTCCGTTTGGTTGGCTGGAATGAGATGACAAAGGAATGGAATGGATGAGGTAAATGAAGCAGCAAGGTAATGGAATGGATCATTCCATTCCATTATTTGGTTGGCCTGTAGGAATGCAATGAGTTTTAATATGAATATTATTGTCTCTACTTTATACATAGTTATTTAATAATGTTTATTATATATTTTTTATGTACAAGTAATACAAGATACACATAATAAAAATTAATTATAACTCAATTCAGAGTGAAAGATAAAAGTATATTTTTCCCTTCCTTATTTAATTCCAGCATTCTGGTGTGATAAGTTTTTTGAATTACTAACTCTTCAACTCACAACTGTCATACAGGAATTGCTTCAATTTGTTCTAGAGCGTGTTGAAGATAAGAATGTGGAACCCCTTCTTGAGGTACTTGGAAATTTACTTCCCAATGCTTTATGCAGATGGTAAGCATCCAAATTTAATATTCTCCTTTGAAAAGACAAAATTGCTTTTTATCTAGGGATTGCTAGAGGCACGTCAGGAACTGAAGCCGTTACTTTCACAATCAAACGACCGTCTCAAGGATCTTCTCTTTTTGGATATTGCCCTTGATTCTACTGTAAGGACAGCCATTGAGAGGAGCTACGAGATATTAAAGAATGCTAAGCCAGAGGTACTTTAGCTAAAGGTTTATTATAATTTGTTATGTTTGGTTTAAATATATCAAACTTGACGATTGTAATTACTCCTCAGAAATTTATGTATCTCATTACTCTTCTTCTTGAGAACCTCATACTTTCATCAGACAACAATGAAGATCTGATCTATTGTTGGAAGGTAATATCATTAACCTGTCTAGTCTACATGTATATCAAAATTCAAAGTGATATTAAAACCAATTGTAAATTCATTACCACAAAGGGTGTGGTGTTGTGGCAAAACCTCCGGGTTTAAGTCTCTTTTGTTGACGTTTGCCACGCATTTTCAAAGTTTCTTAGACTAAACCATATTATCCCTGGACTTTAAGTATCACAAAATGACTAAACAACCCCTGAATTAGTATAAAACCTCTATTTTTACCCTTTCATGTCATATATTTCCTTTTCAGAATGACCAGTTTTCTCATGTTTATCATTCTTGCTAGTATTGTTATTATTAATAGTATTATCATTGTTACTTCATTAACAATAAAGTACAAATTCTTTTTGTGTACAATATACATGTGTGTGTGTATAAGAAAAATTAAAATAAATTTATACTTGAAAAATCAACCTCGGCTATATATATAAACTTGCAAACAAATAAATAATTCTCATCTATACAGATATACAGATTTAGTTAAAAAGTAGACTCACACGATAGTTTTTTATGATATCTAATAATGTTAGATGCCATTGTGTTAAATTATTTGACTTACTACCTGAATTGGTACAACTAAAAATAGTCTCGACTCACTTTAAACTTTTCTTAGTTATTTACTAATATAATGTGCGATGGATATGATAATATGTATGTACATATGTGCATATCAATACAAATATGTACATAAATATGTATATGTAGACACAACGTACACGTACATACAGGTAATATCAATAATCTGTGTAATCTTTCTTAAGGGATGGAACCAAGCACTAACCATGGTGAAAGCTGGAGAAAATGATTGGGCATTATTTGCAAAATCAGTTCTTGATAGAACTCGACTTGCACTTGCTAGCAAAGGGGAGTTGTACCATCAACTTTTCCAACCTTCTGCTGAGTACCTTGGAGCACTGCTTGGATTAGACCAGTGGGCGGTATGATGTTGTGCAATAACTAAATTATCGCATTATGATTGTTTTTTCTATCATTCAGCATATCATCTAGCCTTTATTTATTTATGAAGTCTTAAATTCTCAGGTGAGCATTTTCACAGAGGAAATGATTCGTTCTGGATCAGCTGCTTCTTTATCCTCACTAGTTAATCGAATTGATCCAATTCTCCGCACTGTGGCCAATTTGGGGAGGTTGGTCTCCTTGCATCTGTTAGATTGTTTTATGTCTAAAGTTTCGATTTTGGTGTCGGTGTGTGTTCTTGGTGTTTTCAGTTTATGCTGGTGTTTTTGTGTTTCAGGGTCTGTTCTTGGTGTTAGATTTGTGCAAGCAAAGGCAATAACTGAGATTGTATATAAAGTAAAAGAAAAGGTTAATAAAAAATAATATCTCACAAAAGAAACTAAATAATAATTTAAAAGATATAATTGATACATGCCACCAATTTCAAACAAATGTAAATCCATTACGAAAATGTAACGACGTCAGATTTTTGTCAAATCAGTTTGCCTGATTTTTAAATACTCAACTTCATGCCATGTGTATTGAATCATTCAATCAATCAACCATAAAGAAGTTTCTAATGCAACATCACTCCTCTGGACAGCTGGCAAGTTATCAGCCCAGTTGAAGCTGTTGGATATGTAGTGGTAGTTGATGAGTTACTTTCTGTTCAAAACAAATCTTATGAAAGGCCAACTATTTTGGTGGCAAAGACTGTGAGTGGAGAGGAGGAAATTCCAGATGGTACAGTTGCTGTATTGACCCCTGACATGCCAGATGTTCTATCTCATGTTTCTGTTCGTGCAAGAAATAGCAAGGTAATTTAAAACTTTTTTTATTATAATCATATTGATTTTCTAATCATATTACATGCATTAATTATTGTTAATTTTCTTAAAAGTTGTATTTATTGTAATAATAAATTTTGTGGAGTCAGTCACCTAGCCCAACCTGCTTTGACCCGTGCTGAAAATTTTGATCCGTTAGCCAACCTGCCTGATTTACAGCATGTTTGCCGTCTCTATCTTTTATATTTATCACATTGTCTTTGGTAGGTATGCTTTGCAACATGTTTTGATATTGATATTTTGGATGATCTTCAAGCAAAAGAAGGGAAATTGTTAAACTTAAAGCCTACATCAGCTGACATTACTTATAGGTACTTCAAAATTAAGAATTCTGTATTTACTTTGGAATTATATAGAGCAAGTAATGTAAAAAATCTACTGCTCTTTCAGATATCCTGACCATCTCATTCTCAATAGTAGTGGTGGCAAGATAGTTGGTCGGATGGATTGGGTCATGGGTCAAAGTGGATCTTTTTAGTGTGGGTCGAGATGGTCTGGGTCGGATTCCTGGAACCCTTAAAATATATAAAAAGAATAACTATTACACTAAACGTGATTACCAAAACAATATTATTACAATAATAATATAAAGCTTTAAATTAAACAAATTGTGAGGTGTGCATTGAAAAGACTTTGGTGACTTCTAAACCATTTGGCTTGTTCACATTTGAGCTAAGTTTTTTAATTTGACCTACTTTAACTCTAAAATAACCCAAATCAACCTGTTCATAGCTGAATATATTGAACTTGCACTTCTACAATACAATCTTAATTGTTCATTAAAAAAATGAGTGCATGGTATAACAAAATAACTTACTCTATTTTGCTTTGCAATATATAATTTTAGTGAGGTCAAAGAAGAAAATCTAACACTATCAAACAACTTGGAAGAATCCGGTTCATCATCATCTTTACAATTGGTAAAAAAGCAGTTTAATGGTAGATATGCCATATCATCTGAGGATTTCACTAGTGAGATGGTTAGGCTTATGATCTCATATTTACATTTTTATTTAGTTAATGTATATGTGTACCTTGTTCTTACAAAAAAGGGAAAACTCTATGAAATAGAAACGAACATTAAATGTTCATGATTTTTGCAGCCAACTTTTTTTCAGGTGTAAAACAGAAACCAACTTACAGTTTATTACACCGAGTTAAAATTTTTTAACGACTCTAGCAACTAATTATCTGTTCAACTTAGCAGATCCTTTTTTTTTATAATTCCTTAAAAGTGTTGATGTAACCTTTTATATGTTATTTTCGTGTATATGTATATGCCTTATGGCATCTGATGTAACATTTAATACAAAATCTTAAATAAAAAGTTAGAAAAAGGTCAGTTCTTCATGCTTGCAAATGAATTTATCTTTTTAATTTATTTTCACATAAGTATTTTTTTTCCTTTGAAACTGTGCTATTCACTCCACCTTTAGTTGGCCACTAATCCCCAGGGGTCACATCTGCGTGTTTTTTTTAAATAAATAGCATCTGCTGTGGCAGCTGGTATGACATCAATCAGTGTAACATCAGCAATTGCTAAAATCATTTAAAATAAGGTTGGTTGCTAAATTTGGTAATCAACTGTAAGTTGGTTTCTATTTTGCGTTTCATTAGAAGTTGGCTTTTGTTTCTACTTCATGCAGTGCCCTACACATTAAGTGCAATCCCTGATTTATATCAGAACTGAATGTATCTCTCTTTTTACTACTGATAAGGTTGGAGCTAAATCACGTAACATTGCTTACCTTAAAGGGAAAGTCCTGTCTTTTGTTAGCATTCCTACCTCAGTCGCATTACCTTTTGGAGTTTTCGAGAAAGTTCTTTCTGATGAATTAAATCAGGTGGTCCATTTATGTAGAACTTCTACATTTATTTCACTTTGCTGTGCATTTTATTCAATTATTTTGCTTTAGTTTTCATTGCTATCTTATTTACAAATGTGAAAAGATCTTGTAACATTACACTAGTTTTATAGGAAGTGTCAGAAAAACTGCAAATTCTGAAAAAACAATTGGGAGCAGAAGGTACTGATGTTCTTGGGGAGATTCGCAAGACGGTTTTGGATCTTTCTGCACCACCTCCGTTGGTAATATTTCTTGTTCTTTAAGTAGCGGTTATAACAGTAATTAGTTAGTTTACCTGTTATATAATGGGCAAATGTAACAGAATAGCAACTGCTGCTATTATGGTCATTTGGTGATTGTTTTGATGACTTGGCATACATGTGGTGTCCAAATGGCTTTTTGTTGCTACTGTTGCAACAAAAAATCTCTCTCTTATTTAAGGGAAACTTCTCAAAATGTCTCTTTTGTCATCTTTTTCGCTCAAATCATCCCCTCAAAATTTTCTTCTCAAAATGTCCCCTATTAGGGCGCCGACGCCTCCTTAGACAGAGCGTGGGCACCCACGTAATCACCCTCTTAAAACCTGACCTGCAGCCAACAGAGTCGCCACCCACGAAACAGAGGCGGGAGACTCCTAAGAATAGGCGGCCGCCTCTAACAACTTTCAATTGCTTTTGATTTGGAGTATAATATTGATATAATGAATTTTACTAATATTTTGTTTTTCTCTTTAACTTTTAAAATATAACTTTTTATAAAATTTCAAATATACTTTTAGGACGTGCTTATTTTTATCTATGTACCGACGTAAATTTTATTCAAAGCAAATTTGGGTCAAATTTACATCGAACGTTGGATATAAAATTTGACCCGAATCCATTTTGAATAAAATTTACGTCAGCACGTAGATAAAAATAAGCACGTCGCAATGGTATATTTGAAATTCTATAAAATGCTATATTTTAAAAGTTATAAGAGAAAAACAAAATATGAGTAAAATTAATTATATTAATATTAAATTCAATTAAAACTCAAATCGATTGCATAGAGATATGGGTGAACAGGTGGATGCCTCTTCTTTGGAGTCGGACGACTCCACTTTACGGGCAGACGACTCCATTTTGTGGGCGGTGGCGCCTGTGTTAACTACGTGTTTGTTTTATAGTGTTTAGAGGCGTTGGCGCCTTTTTCGGATGGGACGTTTTGAGAAGAAATTGTAGGAGGTGACATTTTGAGAAAAGTGTAGGGGAAAAGGGACATTTTGGGAATTTTCCCTTTATTTAATCCGAGAAAGAAATTTGTTATGTTTTTAAAAATTCTTAGAACTTTTAACAAATTTTGATATGTTTGAAGATATTTTTTTCTTAAATATTTAACGTAATACTTGCATCTGTAAACTATCATAACATTTCCAATCATACATGCATTGCTTAAGGTACAAGAACTAAAAGACCAAATGCAAAGCTCTGGGATGCCGTGGCCTGGTGATGAAGGTGAACAGAGATGGGAACAAGCATGGCTGGCTATAAAAAAGGTTAGAAAAACTTCCCTCACCAGAATAACTAGCTTGTTTTCTATTTGTAGATTACACAATTAATATTATTGTATAGTTGTTTATATAGAAAGATTTTTAATGAATTGGCCAGCTATCATATAAATTACACAATGAAATTGCTTTGTTTTATATAATAGTTTTGTATGTTCACCTCTAATTTGCTTGTGATGTTTTAGGTTTGGGCTTCAAAATGGAATGAGAGAGCATACTTCAGTACTAAAAAAGTGAAACTAGACCACGAACTCCTTTGCATGGCCGTCCTGGTCCAAGAAATTATAAATGCTGATTATGCATTTGTTATTCATACCACAAATCCATCATCAGGAGATTCATCAGAGATATATGCTGAGGTTATTTACCTTTACTTCTTTCCATGCTGTTCAAATTGTATTTTAAACTTATTATAGATGGTGTGACAAATATGATTACCAAAAGTATCTTTATTTCATAAAAGGTAAAAATCCATTGATTTACAAGGAACTTTCAATTTTTTCTTCATTCTATCAACCAACTTTTCTATTAGGGTCAAAATAGAAACACACAAATATTATTATGGATTTTAGCAACAAAATTACATTTTAGTAACAAACATAGCAAAGAATAACATGCTGAATTGGTAGAAGGTTTTTGTCCATTGTTCAAAACTACTTCCAAGACATCTTATTTGTCATTTTATTTTATATGTAAATGCCAATTGGAATCTAATGTGACAGTTAACAATCGCTTTTAATTATATATTTAAAATATTATCAATTAAACTTGTATATAATTTTATTTTATTTTTATGTTTATATATTTTTTACTTAAACATTTTTTCTGCAATATGTGATTTTTTGATGTGGTTACATGTATAGCATTAACAAGTTTGACATTAGCTATTTCAGGTCTGGTTGCTATAAAATACACCTAGGCTGATTCCAACCATTTGACTCTTATCCTTTAAAGCGATTTTTTAGTTTTACCCACTGAACATTGGTGATAATACAATCATATAACTAAATCGGTCAAAATTTCCACCTTATTTTAGTGAATATCAAATGATCATGGTGCACAACTAATAAATTGGAGTCACCAAATAATATTCACCACCTATTTTTAGTTCGTCTCGAAATGATTGTCCACTTCAATAAGTAGATAGGCATGGCTACCGAGTTTCCTATACTACCCGCAATTACGCTACTCACAAATCTTAATGCGGGGCATGTAAATAAAAATACAGAAAAATGTTAAATCGACATTAAATTTACCAAAAACCACTTATAAATTCTTAAAATTATAGGTTGTTAAGGGACTTGGAGAGACTTTGGTAGGAGCTTACCCGGGTCGTGCTTTGAGTTTCATTTCCAGGAAAGATAATCTTGACTCCCCAAAGGTATGCAATACAAATGTTTTAATCTATTACTAATACAATACTGATATTTATTCTCATAGTTGTTCAGTTATGTTGTTTCCCTCAAACCTGTATTCTCATATTTGCAGGTTCTTGGTTATCCTAGCAAACCCATTGGCCTCTATATAAAGAGATCAATTATCTTTAGATCTGATTCCAATGGTGAAGATCTAGAAGGCTATGCTGGTGCAGGACTATATGATAGGTCAACTTATATATAAATCTTCACTGCTCATACCCTATAGCATGGAGGGGGTGTTTGGGATTACTTATTGAGCCTGCTTACTGCTTACAGCCTTTTGAAATAAGCAGAAGCAACTTCAAACTGCTTATTTCACTCATAAATCATTTAATAAGCAGTCTCCAACGCCCTCAAAACTGCTTATTATTCTATCAAAATACAACAAGTGAATCCCAAACACCCCCTACAATATTTTGCAACTTATGTTCAATTCTTTTCACCCAAAACAGTTTTTGTCTAATTCGTGTCATATTTTATGAGAGAATTTGTGAGCTGGATATGATTACAAAAGAATATAGTCTTTGAATAAAGTCATTTAGTAGGTTTTATGTCGACTTTCAACCATTCAAATCATTTGACCCGTTTCCTTTCTAACCCATTTCATAGCCATAATCGACCCATCAATAAGTAAATGGATCAAAATGACATTAGTGAATGATGTATCAAACTACTGCTAGAGACCTTCTTATACTTTGACCAATCTCTATTGACCCTATAACCAGTGGACCTTTTTTTTACAGTGTGCCTATGGATGAAGAAGACAGGGTGGTTGTAGACTATTCATGTGACCCATTGATCGTTGACTTTGACTTCCAAAAGTCAATCCTCTCCAGCATTGCGCAAGTAGGTGATTGTATTGAAAAGCTATATGGATGTCCTCAAGACATTGAGGGCGTAGTACGTGATGGAAAAATCTATGTCGTCCAAACAAGACCGCAGATGTGATCCGTCTTTATAGCATACAAGTAAATAAATGGTGTATAATTATAGTATTATACCACAGAAATTGGATTAAAGAATAAACACCAACAACTCTATAAAATTTGTACGTTATTTTGATAGTGTGAAATTTAAAAATTTTATCTAATTATAATAGTTGTTTGGTAATTATCGTTAATTTTGGTCAACTTAAAAAACATGAACAAAATATGATCTAGGAAAGTATAAGGATTTAAGAAATATGCAGTGTTTGTGTATGATGGGTTGTACGTTTGTGGATGATTATGCACAATGCACATTTTTTTGTGTGTTTAAATTTTATTAGAAGAGAGCACCGAATAAAAGATGAATTTTATGTTGTATAATTTATATATTCCTTTTTCAAATATTTATTTTTCTAAAAGTTATATATATATTTTTAACATAATCGGTTTGAAGCCTGTTTCTAGGTCTAAACCGGTCTAGGACTGGTTTCAACCAAGTAGGATTTTCACCTCCTTTGAACCTAACCAGTAACCACAACTAACCAGGTCCACAACTGAAGGAACCAGCTTCCGCCCTGAACCAGCAAGAGCCCAAATAATCTGAACCGGTTGTTGACCCAAACCGGTTTGTGCACACCTAATGTGTACAAGTATGGTTCGCAGCCCAATTTAACAGCAGCCCAATTTAATCAGCAACCCAATCTCATAAATCCACTGCCCCTACCAATTATATTTCAGCCCAATTTCATTAGTCAGATTTGTTAGTTGCAGCCCAGTTTCAAATCACGATGAACATCCTGCTGATTAGTGTTAAGTTATGTTTGGCAAAATGATTTTTTTATTAAAAGTAAAATGCTATTTTTGTCCCGGACGTTTTGTTGAATTTGTCATTTCAGTCCATAAACTTTTTATTTGCCATTTCAGTCACTGTAGTTTACCAAATGTTGTCATTTTCATCCACTCCACTAACACCGTTAAAACTTCGTTAAAACTCTGTTAAATATGAGGGTATTTTAGTCTTTTTGAGCACCTTAATTATCCAATTAAAACAAATTAATCAATTAATATTCAATTAAAATTAAAAAACACATGAAACGACTAGTGAGACCAGCCGCTTCGATTTAAAAGCTTCGATTAACTCTAACCCATGTTTTTCGATTGAGCTTTGCCGTGAGATTTCATTTAATCTTCACGTTTTGTTTGAAGGTGTACCGTTATTTGATTGAGATCTGTTGTAGGATTGAGGTTTGTTGTTGACATTTTTTATTTGATTGAGGTATTTGAACGTGACAATAGCAGACCTCAATAAAACAAAAAGTGACAACATTAGACCTCAATCGAACAACAGTACACGTTCAAACAAAACGTGAAGATTAATTGAAATCTCACAGGAGACCTTAATCGAACAACATGTGTTAGAATTAATCGAAACGATCGATCTCACGAGTTACTTCATGTGTTTTTTTAGTTTTAGTTGAATATTAATTGATTAATTTATATTAATTGGATAATTAGGGTGTTGAAAATGACTAAAATACCCCATATTTAACGGAGTTTTAACGGAGTTAGTGGAATGGATGAAAATGACAACATTTAGTAAACTACAGTGACTGAAATGGCAAAAAAAAAGTTTTTGGATTGAAATGACAATTTCAACAAAACGTCAGGGACGAAAATGACACTTTACTCTTTTATTAACTTTTGACTTATTAATTTTTAAAAAATCAATAAGTTTTTAAGAATGTTTCAGAAAAATTTAAAAAATTAATTTTTAAAGATAAATAAATTATTTTTTACTTTTAATAAGTTAATAGAAATACACTGAAGTAAGTAATTTTTTAAAAGTTAATTTTTTATCAAATAAGTAATCCAAACATGGCTTAGTCTGATTTTGAAACCCTAAATCGACATTCGATCATCAGAATCTTCGTTGAAATCTTGAAGATAGAAGCGCTATGTGAGAAGCTTCGTTGGAAGAGACCAGAAGTTGCAAATGGTTCGATCTTCATAACATAATCGATTAGGTTTATGTATTTTTGTACACAATTGAGTCATAATTCACTTGAATTGGCAATTGAATCAGGTAATTCTCTGTTTTTGATTGAGCATCTTGAGCTGTGTGATGAAATGACTGATGGATAACTTCTGTTCTTCATTCCTGATGAATGTGTGTGATAGAGCCGAATTCGAGATCGGCTGTCTCCAATTGAAATTAAAAGAACAATAAACTTGAATTGAAAGTAAACTTGCTGCAACTTTTTTCTTCTCCTCTCCAATGTCAAATTACAATTCTTAAATAGAAAACTAAAGCATGCAAATCCTATACTACGTGGGATTGTGGGAATCAAAAGTACGTGGGAATCAAAACTAAAACATGAAATGATATTTTTTTAATGCAATCACTAAGTAAACGTGGGTGATGTCTTCATGGGATACGTGGGTTAATTGGTCAAAGTCGGTGGTCCGTATCAGTGTGAGTTGCTCTTGATTTTTGATTCACAATGCTATTGCTGATGAATGTGAGTTCGATCATATGAAATTTAGGAATCTAATTGATTTAGGGAAGATATCGATTTGACATTTATGTTGTTCTACCTTGCTGGTGTTCTAAAGGACAATATTGAAACCTTAGGAACTAGACTACATGGCTTCAGGTCAAGAAATTGAAGATTCTTCAAATAATAACCACAGCTTGTAAGCTTCTATTTATCATTCTTTTTAATATAGTTTGGATAAAGTTATCGTAAGATACTAGCTCAATTATGTTTCAGGCCCAAAAAAATATACAAGGATCCGGACGATGGGCGACAAAGATTTTTGCTTGAACTTGATTTGTCCAATGCCTTGCCAATCCAACTTATATTCACTGTAAGTTTAAGTTACAATGCAAAATCATAACCATGAAGGATCATGTACTTTAAAGTGATGGTATATTTTTGCATTTGCAATAGTGATGTGGTTTCCACTTTTGAAATTTGGAAACCATAGAGTAAGTGGTATTCATTTGTTCTTGTAGAATTTTTCAGTCACGAATGTAGAGGTCATTATAATTATTTTCTATATGTTCCTGTACCTTTATGAAGCTTTAAATTTGGTGATTGGGCATAATTAACACTTAAAAGCTCTGATGTAGATTTAGCTCAAAATCGTTATTTCGATGATGAAGCTTTCATAGGCTATTTGAAGTACCTTCTGTACTGGCAACGACCAGAATACATAAAATATATTATGTGAGTTGTGCTTTGTTTTACTAGTCTAACAATCTTATTTTGTTTCATTTTTATATTAAGATTGTTCTTTTATTATCTTCATTCTTTTTTAACAGTTTATCAATGTCTGTTTATTTTTGGAGGATCACAGGTATCCACATTGTCTCTACTTTCTGGAACTTCTTCAAAATGCAAGTTTTCGCATTGCTATGGCACATGCGGCAAATAAGGTTGCATCTTTTGAAATTACATGCTTTTTACCTTATAGTTTTTCTTGCTTATATGTTCTGGTATCATGAATAATTCTGTAAGCTTCAGTGCACTTTTATTTTTTTGATGGGAGTCTTTGAATTAACACTTGCATCCCGTATAAAGAAAGTTTCTAATTTTCACAAGTTTAGAATGAATTATGGATATCTGAATATATGATTTCACTCTAATCTTATTGATATTGAGTACATTCTGCCTTGCCGTCAGACGATAGTATGAAACAAAATACCACAACTCTTTTTCTTCTATTTGTTTATAGTTTAGGTGTCTTGTATCTTTGATAGGCTTCCTCTGTAGTCATCGTCTTGTTTTTTTTACTTATACTGATTATGGTATATACATTTAATCATGTCTAACAACTGGTGATTTTGGCTCTTCCTTTACTTAAATGATACTATATGGCTTGGTTATATATCTTGGAGGATGGTTAGATGCAATCTTGTGTTGGCCACATGTCAAAACATTTTTTTTTTTTTGCACTTCAATAAGTGATAACTCTTCATATTGTCTTGATTGCATGCAAGCACTAACATGCTGTTGCCATAGTCTTCCTTGTATATGCTTCTGCAAGTTTTGACTATTGTATTTTCTTGCATTTCCTTGGGTCAATAGCATGCATAGTCATAACTGGAGGTGGAAAAATGGACCAGTTGGGTAGCAGGTCAAAATGGTAACATCTCAGAACAGTTCAAAGACGTCGGTGGACCTTCCTAAATATTTTTCTCCAGCTTTCTCAAAATTTGATGAATAACTAATATATTTGATATGATTATAAAAGCTATGTTAAAGTTATAGTGTATTTTTTTCCAGATAAAACAAACTATGAAGTTTTAAACATGTCAATGCGCTTTAGGAGACTTGCAACCTGGCTGACCTGTTTTCTTTATATCTAAGTGTAAATTATTTATTTACTCAACTCATTATCGTAAGCATCAACCCGTTTTCCATGAATGGGTTGAATAGGCCACCTCTAGCATAACGTCCTACTTCTAAATGATCAAATAACTCATATCATTGTGTGCTAAATGTGTGATATTTCTTTTATTTTCGTTGTTGAGGGTATTATTCTCTTAGGTGGTGTTTGTTTTTGAAGAGGTAAAATGTCTGCAGTCTGGGACCAGATCTGCAGACATCTGTGGCAGAAGAGGTGGACCAAACCTCTGCAGTCTGCAAGAAGAAGACTGTTTGTTTTTTTAACATCTGCAGAATTCTTAAATTAGATACCAAGATGGTTAACCTTAAACCATCATCACCATCATCTTCATCTTCATGTTCTTGTTCATCCTAACAAACCCATGAAAAGCTCAAGAAGATCATGAAGAAAAAACTAACCTTGAAGTGTAGGGGGGGCGGCGGCGCGGGGGGGCGGCAGAGGGGAGGGCAGCGCGGCGGAGGGGGAGGGCAGCAGAGGGGGGGCGCTCGGCGGAGGGGGAGGCCAGCAGAGGGGAGGGCGCGCGGCGGAGGGGGAGGGCAGCGCGACGGAGGGGGAGGGCGCGCGGCGGAGGGGGAGGGCAGCGCGACGGAGGGGGAGGGCGCGCGGCGGAGGGGGAGGGGGCAGTAGAGGGGGGGGGGGCAGCAGAGGGGGGGGGGGGCGCTCGGCGGAGGGGGAGGGCAGCAGTGGGGAGGGCGCGCGCCGGAGGGGGAGGGCAGCAGAGCGGCGGCGGTTGGGTGGAGGTGGGCCGGTGGTGAGAGGAGAGGTGGGGAAGAGGTTGAGAAGAGAAGGTGGGTTTCAGGGTGGGGAGGAGTGAAGGAGAAGTGAGAAGAGGTTGAGAAGAGTTTAGAAGTGGTAGGTCCACATCTTCTCCACGCAGACGTCAGGAAGACGTTTTTTAATGAAACGTCTTCCAAAAATCAAACAGTCTGCACACTCAAAACCTCTTCCCGCGTCTGCGTGCGCGCAGATGAAGAGGCGGGGAAGAGCTTTTTGAAAAAAAACAAACACTACCTTAGTGTTTTTGGGTCTGAGTGCCTATTTAAATCTTCATCATCCTTTGATTTGTTTTGAATCATGAATCATCATAACACTAATTCACTCATTGAATCTTTTAGGAGTTGACACACAGGCAGCAGTACTATTTTTGGAAGAACTACAGGAACAATCGGCTGAAACATATATTGCCTAGGCCTCTTCCCGAGCCTGCAACTGCAACACCGTCTATTGCTCTCCCACCACCTATACCACCTACGGCCACCATCACAGCTGCTTCATCTGCTCCTGTGTCTGCATCACCAGTACCCTCACCCATTCACTATGGTATACCTTCTGGGCCACCTCTAGCAAAAAATGACCCCAGAAGTGCAATTGATAGAAGAAAGAGAAAGTAAACTTTTCTCTGTATGTTCGGTCCGTCAGCATAAACGCTTTTTTAGTAATTATTTTTTATTAGTGGTTGGAAATTGGACTGATTGGCCGGGCATGTAGGTAACTAGTCATAACGGGTAGTTTTTTTTGTCATGTTCAAAACCTGTTGAGTTAGGTTGACCTGAAACAATGTTTGATCAAGAAGATATAACAAATATGTGTCCGAGATGGTAGAAGTTTATATTATTTCAATGGTATTCTAACTTTTGGACCCGTAACCGAAATTGACATCTCTACGTTTTATTACCCAATTCTTACATCTGTAAATGTGTTGCATAACTAAACTATTACCATTTTACATGTAACATGGTTTGTGCTTTATTGTTTCTGAAATAGTTATTGGTATATATGACATGTAGAGGGAAGATAGAAACCCCAATGTGAAAATGAGACATCATAGTTCAAAGTCAATTCCACTAGTACTAATGGTTTTTCCATTGAACTAACAAAGTAACTAAAAGATCATCATCAAAATATATTTTTTGATTATGTATACGAAGTCTTTTAAGTAGATGACAAAGTCAGCCTTTATGTACATAATATCTTTTTCTATAATCTTTTACCATATTTATTAATAATTTTTTTATCAAAAAAGCATGAGAAGGTAAATTCCACTACCACTTACTCCACTCAACCACTTCTATGTGGTCAATTCCTAGTGCCCACTTCCACTATACTTAATGGAACCTTTCCTTACTTTCATAAGGGAATCAAGAATCAAAAGACCATTTTGACCACCTTATCCTTTTAAATTTCTTCTTGTCAACAATACATTCATATGTCCTAATGGTCATTTTGTTACTTCAAGGCTAAGACTTACTATGAGCATCCATCTTTATTTATTAGGGAAAACAAGAAAACACATGTTTGGTTAAGAAAATATGAGATAAAGGATATGATTGGTTAAAGAAAGAGAATACGAGAGTAATCAAGTAGTTAACATAACATTATAGTTTCGCTAACTGTTTATAATTATTGATATAGATATAACTTGAACCTGGAACATACATTAGTTCTTAGTTCTGAATTGAATCTCTTTAGAGAGAAGATCTTTATAATAACTATATAAAAATAAAGTATGAATTATTTAGGAGGGGTGATGGTGCAACGTTTACTCATGTAATGAGAATTAACACTCAATGCTAATTTACAAGAACAATGAAAACTTTTGTAATAGAGATAGTAAATATGTGCTTATAAAATCTTGAATAAACAAACAATAATTACCATCTAGTAGAATTGTGGGTGTCACTCTAACAAGAAAATGTGAAGCAATAAGTTGTGTTCATATGGTGTAGTTGACAAGAGGGACATCATGATGATGATCCAATGTCCATGGCCCATAGAGATTATTCTCTAAGCATGCTAAAGTGGGAAGTTGAAACATTCTTACACCACTCTAAATCATTTGGACACACACACTCTCTTCATCATGCCTTTCTAAAAATAAAAATAAAAAATATGTGCTTTCATGTTATTATTATTGAGAATACCAATTATATTTGATGTTATATGTATTTCAGATTTGTATGACAATATCTTGTTGTGAAACTTTGTTTAACTTTACCAACTTTGTTTATCTTAAGGAGACACTTATTTCTCTTATTAACGTATAGGTTTAAAGCTCTAATCTAATTTAAGAGTATTAAATTTTGAATCACTTGTAAAAATTTCAGTTCTTCATACATGATTTATTGTCATTCTATTTTACTAAATGTGTTAAAACTAAAGGTGTTAAACGAGTTGTGTTCATGGATTGACTTGTCAAAACTAAAAAACACAAAGGCAAAAAAATATAGATAGTCTGAGACGATATGAACCTGAAGATGACATAGATCTGAACACGATTGACGTATTCATGGGTTGGTAGAAACAATTATCTTTTAACCTTTTTTATATTTTTTTACAATTCTAAAAGTATAAACTTACACCCAAAAACATATATGGCTACAAAAGAATTATAAAATTTACCTCTTAAAAGTTTATAAAAATTGTATATGTCAACCCGTGAACAACAAGTTTGTTTAAAAATCAAGCTAGCTTTAGCTAAAGATATTCAACCAAACTAATATGAACACATTATACCGACCTTAAAATCATGAATTTTATGTTAGGTTGGTATTTTCATTTCACATCCTACTTAATATACAAAATCTTCTATCTTTATTTTTGATTTTGTTAATAGTAAACAAATTACAACTTACAAGTAGATTTCCTAGAACTACCACTCAAATGGTGTATATGTACCACTTAAAACAATTTTATAAGTTTGAACTTTTTAAATGGTGTCAATTTTTATATAAAATAGTAGACATAATCATTACCTAACATTATACATTGATGGTCAGAAACTTTACCTCTTTCCCATTAATCGATCCCCTTTACAATATACATCTTTCCCATTAACCGATCCCCTTTACAAGATACTCTTTGACAACACACACGTTACATATGAGGAGCATTAACATACAAATGATGTAAATTTCTGTACTTTATGCAACCAAAACCTCATTTTTGTACAAACTCCAACGATTTATGTCAAAACATTCTCTCATCATTGTATTCTCTTCTTTTTATGTATGTATATCTTTTAAGGGTAGTTCAATTCTCACTTTTTGCATGCTATTATATTTTTGAACCTTTTATATGAAAATATATGGTGGATTTTGTTTTTGAATTTAGTTGATGAAGTTATTGATTTTGGTTTGATAATATAAATATATTATCGTTATTGAATTATATTATATATAATTTGAACGGTCAAAAGTATTTTGGTTTCTTTAGAAATAAATCTTTTCTTAAATAGTATTTTAAGTTTAATTATAAGACGAGACCAACATCAATGTGTTGTGATATGCATTTAGAAAGGTCTTGAGTATATTATATGTTTGTATGAAAAATATTGATGTAAATTGTGATAAAAGTCTATAAATACTCATGAAAATTTATAATATTTACCAACATAAACATTATAAGTACATTATATATACACACAAACAATGAGCTTTGATAAAATCAAGAATACTGTTGTACGTGCCACATTAAACGTATTGATATCATTATTACCATGCAAGAGTGTGTCTTTTGTGGCAAATAAAATAACGACTTGGATAAATTTACAATACTCGTTCACCATAAGATATCCACTCATATAAGAAGTACTAGCTTAATAACCCGTGTATTACACGGGTTGAATATATAAAATATTAAATAAAATAAAATTTTGTTAATTATAAAATGATATTTTAAGATAAAATACGGTTGAAATTATGTATAAGGACTATAGGTAACAAAATAATGATATCAAGTTTTTAAACTTTTTTTGTTTAAAAAAACTAAATATTTTGTTTCAAAACAAAAAGTTTAATAAAATTCATTTATAATTATTTTTTATTTATAAAAATTTTACTTTTTAAAAATATTGATTTTTAAAATATTTTATATTTTTAAAAAAGTTTGATGTTTTTGAAAAAAGATTATTTTATAAAAATTTATTTCTTTATAAATAATATTGAAAGATTCCTTTCTTAATTTATTATAAAATATTTTTAGTCTATAAATAAATTAAATAATATTATTAGTAATTATAGTAACTATTAAATAGGAGAGAGAAGCGGAAAAATTATGGTGAGGATGAATGTGGTGCTGACACGTGTCCCATTAGTTATTAGTTACTCTTTTATTATAATATAAAGATAAAGATATTATACAATTTTTAATAAATCAATTGAATATCCAGAAAAAAAATAATTAATTTGAAAATATTCACTCAAAAGTTCGATGAATTTAGCATCTTCACCTTTGTATCGTGTTCTAAAGCTTAGATGCTTCAATCTAATCTAAGACTACTTGTTCTTTAATTCGACTTTTAAGAATTCTTTTTGGTTGGTTGGAAAAGAAACAAGTTTTACCTATAACTCTAAAGAGGAATATTTTATCGTGCATCATGATACATGTTGACATACATTTATATATATGGTCTTTGTTTATGTATAAAAAAAACTTGTAGATAATATTATTCGTGAACCAATAAAACAAGTTATGTTCGAATGTTTTCAAATGAAGATAATATGATGTTAACATGAATACGTCTGTATAAAATGTATATGGTAATGCTAAGTGTGTAGTATGTTTAATAAACTTGTGTGTTAAAACATACCGTATAGTTAGTTTAGCTGAATTAGAGTTGTACATAGAAATGGAAGTAGTATAAGTTTTCCTCAAAAATATATTGATTTCTTATATGATATGAAGCCAACATATGAAAATAACTAAAATTTTGGGTTGATAAACCAGTTTAATAAGTCAACCATGTTATTGTTACACATTTATAAACTGGGGCGGTTAAAATTTAAAGTAAAAACTATATTGTTTATAAGTGCAACAAATGAACTAGCACACAACATGTTTACAAATTACAACTCACTCATTCATTGACGATCCATTAATAAACATGTTTACAACTTGATTATAATTTATTTACAACTTGATTATAATTCATTTACAACTCGTTATATTAACAAATTATTGCTCGGGTTACATGATTGATATATTTGATATAAATAGTATATACTAATAGTAGCTTGGTTCATAAATTTCTTCACGTTAAGCTAATAAGTAACAATATTGTTTGAGATGAAAAATTAACTTGTTTCGATAAATTTTGGAAGTTTAAATTCTAGAAAAACTCATACTTACATCATTATTCAAATTGTGCATTCATGTGAAATATGGTTTTTTATGGTATTACAAAACAATATGATGATTCAAAACATTAATCAATCACTTTGGTTCTCTATTGTGTGTAATTATTCTCATTGTCATTCATGATGGATCAGAAACACTCTTCATGTTTCTAAGGAAGCTTTTGACTTCCAAATCTCATTTTCTTGAACACTTATAATTATTTAAAGGATGCGTTCATGTGCCCTAAAAAGCTAATCTTTGGCTCTAGTGGGCCTCTCAACCCTTTCTTTTCTCCAATTTTTATTCTCACAATTAAAAAATATATATACAGGGGATGGTTCAAATGAAAACCATAAGAAATTATATAAATCAATAAATCAAATTTTCACCTTTGATGTATTAAGATCAATGACTCAGATTTTTTTGTATTTTTGTGGGACCATGTGTTGAAAAGTCAAACAAATCTGATCCATTGATCTTAAGCATCAAAGGTGGATATTTTGTTTATTGGTTTGCACAATTTTATTTGGTTTACAAAAGAACTCATCCCTATATATATATATATATATATATATATATTTACAATTTCACCCTATCATTTGTAATTTTGTACTTCTTAATATATAAACTATTGGTAGTTTAAGTATAACATTTTTGTAAAATATTATATGATATGTATAAGCATATGTATTTCATATGTAGAGAGCACACGGGATATATTTTTTGTAGCATAATCTGAATAAACCTTTAGTAAAGGTTTACACAAAAAATTGTTGATAATTTGCCTATATCTATGTTAGACATAACAGGATTCACATATGATGAGAGATATAAAGAATGTCTTGTGTATGACTTTTATAGTAAAATACGTATACACGATCTAATAATTTTCTACTTAAATTTGCTTATGTATTAAAAATCTTTCTATACTACCAACTCTAAACATCGATCTATTCATACAATTTAGCAAACAAATTCAGCCCACTTATGCTAAAAGGATTCTTACCCTATAGGCTTATATAGCTGAATATAATCATTCTTTTATATTAACGGTTTAAATTTAAATTGGTGATCACTGATCCTCTTTTTATTCTTATAATCCTTTATATATTAAAGTTTTTTAAAAATGTATTAAAACTTAAAATACTATATATTTGTATTATACTATTGTAGTCATGAAACGGTTAATGGGTCGGGCTTGTCGGGTCTAATCATCTTCAAAGTCTTTTGCAAAGGGGAAACAGCAGTCACATGTCATAAAAGGGCGTCTTTGGCTCCTTTTTCTGTTAAATTATCATTCACAAAGGAACTTTAAATAATAGCTTCTTGGTACTAAATTTTATTTCTTTAATCCAAAAGTTATGTGCTATGTTATGAGTTTAAGTTTCATGTAAGAAAATAATGGCTAAAAGGTTATAAGTAATTTATACATGAAATGTAATCACCAAGTAAATATAATTTTTATTGACATGAGTTTCTAAGTCATATCATTATGGATAAAGTAATTAGAACTGATATAAAGTTCTAATTATAAAGATAGTTAAGAAGTAGTGATTTCATGATTATACACCATAAAGGTATATGTGTATCTTTCGTGAATACAAATTTATACCATTTTTCTTGAAATAACTTTATTCATGATTTGAATTTAAAAGCTAAAAGAAGTGGCATATATGTTAAAATAAAAGAGACGTGTGTATTGTATTTTCTTACCGTGTTTTATAGCTTTAGATCTACGCCCACTTGGAAGACATTTTGATTGAACAATTTCATAATTTAATTATAAAGGTTACTAGGATATAATTGCATTTAAGGGTAACTTTAAACATGCTTATTCCTTCCACAAATGGTTCACTTAATCATGGTGTTTCTACCTTGACTATAGACAAAAGATTGAGTACACATAATTAAATTCAAACAAGTGATTTATAAAAATAATATTAATTACATGCAAATTGAAATAGTTTTCAATAAACCATATTTTTATTATCTATTTGTGGTGCGGGTCCAAGTGATGAAAAACGGATAATTCTATATTTAGAGCGTCAAGATCGCGCGTCCATAGATGTTTCACTAAAATGGATGTAACTTGGGCTAGAAAGCTCCGTTTTGGGCGTGCGACCAGTCAGAATGACTGTTGGACCGAGGAGCACGTTTCTACAAACGTCATAGGTGGTTTGGGCCCTTGTTTCGTCCCAAAATCGGCTTATTCTATGAGTTTTTTCAATTTTTAATTTATTTTTAGTTTTTGTTGGGCTTTGTTTATGGACTAGTTTTCGGCTCGTTTATGTTTTGATACCCACTCGAATTTTGTCTTTTATTTTATGTTTCTGGATACTTGGAATAACAATCAGTTTTGAAGTTTATAAAAAATCATTTTCTCTCTACACAATTGTGTTTGTGTGTGAAGAACCACTGATTATTGGTATTCTCGCGAATCAACGATATTTGGAAGAATTATTCCTGGTATTCATTGTGAATCTACAGAATCAATTTGATATCTTGTTTTATTCTACATCAATTTGACTAAAAAGTAAATCACGAAATGAATAAAATTTAAATATTTATATGCATTTGTTCGAAAACAATAATACAAAAGAGACTAATTTATATACACACACGAGTGAGTTCAAAGTAGAATCACTATTCCCTAAATAAATAAAAATCAAAATCTCGATTTTTAGCCTTTGATCATGAAACGAATAAGAAGAAAGAACCATAGTCATTATCGGGGCGAAGTAGTTACTTTAATTTCTAACTATGGTTTCATTTGAAACTTCTCCATGTGTGTATGTATGTGTAAACAATCCTTATATGCCAAGATTTTGAAGGTACAAATAGTTGAAACCTTTTTAAAACACCTTTTAGACTATCATCACAAAAAAAATTAGTGTTATTGAATTTTAATAATCTCAATTTTAGTTATTGGTCGGGATTAATCCCAACTTAAAAAATATTTATAGACAATCATAACTTTAAGCTTTTTTTTTCTTCAACGATCTCTTACTAACTGAAAGTTAACCACATTAATTTTTTAATGATGTGGACCGCTTATGTGACCAATTCACTAAAAAGAAAATTGAAATCTACCATCAAATCAAATCGAGTGTTACGGCGGTGAGCCCAGGACTCATTTCAATTGAGCTTATTCGACTGTTACGGCGGTGTACTCGAAACTGAAGCATATCGGTTCAATCTCACATTCAATCTTAATCGAAACAGATCAAATCAAGTTAATTAAAAGCTTGAAAACGTTCTTATCATCACGAGGAATTCAATTTTGTGAATAATTACAATTAAATTCATATAGTAACTCTCGAATCAAACCCGAAACAACCAAATTATGCATTGAAATCATTTGAATAGAAAAAGATGAAATTAACCCTATATAAGAGAGGTGAAATCATCTATTCTATAACCTTGAACCCTCTGCAATTCTAATTACAATCGAAACAAAGACACACCCCTTTCGAACGCCATCTTCATTTCGGTCCTGCAACTCAAACGAATACTCTTTTCTGAACTACTTAAACCAAAATTGATTGATGTTTTTCAATTATCAACACATCTTGGAGCTTTATCGATAACTAATTGAATCTTATCAAGACTATCATCTCTTTTCTAAGCTACTTTGATGTTTTTCAAAGTTGGGTTGGCATTGGATAGAAATGCTTATGAATATAAGAGTGTTCGGAGTTGGATATTTGAAAATTTGGATATCCGAAATTTTCAAATAGTAGAAATCATTATTTGTATCCGTATCTGAAATTCATTTTTTAGTTTTTTTATTATTTTTTATAATAATTAGATATATGTGATTATAAAAAATAATATAAAAACAAACTCACATTACAAAAGTCACAATATACACTAAAAATCCCAACCTAAAATAAAAAATGTTTAACATTTAAAAAAATAAAAAAATATTTTTTAGTTTTAGGATATTCGGATATCCGAATATGCAAAACTTTTCAAAATCAATATTCGAATTCGGATCCGAATTCAAATTTTCGGATATCCGAATTTTTGGATATTTCGGATTTGGATTCGTATTTTTGGATCCAATTCTCGGATTCGGATATTTTTAAACACATCTATATGAACATATTATTGTTTTTCATTAACGCACTATGCTTTTGTGTAAACAACACATTATGTGATAAGAAAAGATACATTCAAATCACGTTGCGGTGTGTTACCGCTCAATGCACACAAACAACACAACCCAACCACTAAACTTGCATAAAAATAAAGAGATTTGATATTTACATGGTTTACTCGATCGACATGATTGAGTTATGTCCTACATACGCCGGAAATAATTGATTTTGATGTAGGTTTAGAATTACAAGATAAGTTTATATATAATATTAATAAAATCAATCATGTAAGATTACCATCATATATTGTAGTACACATGACACATAGATGCTCGAGATATAACCAAGTAGTAACTACATTCCATGCCAATGTTTACAAGTTTGGAAAAAAATTATGAAGAAAGTAGATTTGAATGTAGTAGAGGGGACCAATAAAACATGAAGAGGTTCCTACATCTTGTTTTGAATGTCTGCCTTTAGACACGTTACAACCAAAACAACCTCAGCTTTTACAAAAAGAGAGACATTTGACATTGTTTTGAATGTAACAACACATCATCAATTCTTTCAAACATCCTTTTAATTACCTTGAGTTTTTCACATTTCAATTACTATTCTTGCATCATCTCTAATCATAATTCTTTATTAATATTACCATTCAACACATAGTCTTATCAATCTATAAATTTTGAACGGCCGCTAAGCTATTAATTAAATGCCAATAATTCAAATTCAGAAAGGGAAAAATATATCACATAAAATAAGTATTACATATAAGCCTATCAAGAAAGCGAAAGTGACTATACTATTACTGTTAATATTATTATTGTTACTAGTATTATTTATAATTGATTCTTATTCTTCATATTACTATTATTATTATTCTAATTATTCTAATTATTCTAATTATTCTAATTATTCTAATTATTATTATTATTATTATTATTATTATTATTATTATTATTATTATTATTATTATTATTATTAATTTAGTTGAAGTGGAATTGCATTGAAAGAAAATGAAAAAAAGAGAGAAATGATAATGTGGAAGCGAGAGAGACATACACAAAGAGAACCAACGATGTTTGCTATTTAAAATGGAGTGGGTCTGGAGTCTGGACTAAAACATTTTACGGATGGATTGTGTTCCTGTTCAAGTTTTATATTTACATTTTACCTTCATATCTATTAATTTTCACTCAATGAATTTTTAAGAAAACTTCAAATCAACCCTTATATCACTTACGTGTTTGTCTAAATAACATTTTATATCACTTACGTTATTTAACATAAATAATTAGTTAAGTAATTTATACCTTGCTTTTTTTTAGCTACAATTGTTCCTAGCTTATTAATTGTTTTCCCTCACAGTGTTTTTATAATACACATGATAATATTTTTTGATACTTTCACCGATACAAGTTGTTCCAGTATAAACAATTTGTATATTTTATTTATGAGTTTTTATAGAAATTGTCATTTGAATATAAAAGTTTAAATTTTGTCATTTGCGTGCAAAGGTATTACTAAAATTACCATTTGAATCCATTTAACTATTTTAGTTAACACCGTTAAGTTTTCCCAAGTTTCATACATTAAGGGTATTTTAGTCAAAACATATACAAAATAAAAAATATGCCCTACGTGAGGGTTTTAAGGTTTTATTCGTTCAGTCTTTTTTGATAATCACTAGCTTTACTAACCCGTGTAGTACACGGGTTAAATAAAATAAAATAAAATTTTATTAATTATAAAACGATATTTTAAGATAAGATATAATTGAAATTACGTATTAGTAAGGATATAAGTAATAAAACAATGATATTAATTTTTTAAACTTTTTTGTTTAAAAAAGTTAAACATTTTGTTTCAAAACAAACCGTTTTAAAAAAAAAAATTATTATTATAACTCCTAATTTTCATTTATATATATTTTACTTTTTAAAAACACCAATTTAAAAATATTTTGATGCTTTAAAAAATTCTTATTTTATAAAAAAATATTTCTTTATAAATAACATTAATAAAAAGAACTTTCTTTAATTTGTTACAAGAATTTTTAGTCTATAAAATATAAATAATATTATCAGTAATTATAATAACTATTAATTAAGAGAGAGATGCAGAAAAATTTTGATAAGAATGAATGTGGTGCCGTTACGTGTCACCTAGGATATTTTTTTATCAGAGTAGAAAGATATATTATTTGATAAATTCTTAATTTATTGTTAGACTTAACATAACTCATGAGACATCTTAGAAATTACAACAGCTAGCAAAATCAAACAATAATTAATAAACCATTTTGTTATCTTGTAAAAATTAAAAATCTATTAAAGACTCTGAAAACCCAATTTATGAGCTCATAACTCATACCCATTTATACTTTCAACTTCTTGTTGTCAGAACTTACAAAACAAAGTATAGAAATAGTATAAAACAGAGCTTCTAGAGAGAGAAACACAAACAACTTCTTCTAGTGATTTTGTTTCCATTTCATGTTTTAAAAATGGTGATGAATGAGTGAAACAATTTCACAAATGGCAATTGTGAAAACAGAGGAAGCTTGTTTTTGTTTTTTCTGTTTTCATTTCAATTACAGAACAAGACAACAAGCAGTCAAGCTCAAACAACAACAGCAAAAACAAAAACAAAAACAACAAACAATAGATTCATCTTCTTGTTTCAAAATACCTTCACTCACTTATGTTTTTGTTTGCATTCTCCTGCTGGTTTCCCCTGTTTTTCCGGCAACTTCAGCGAAGAAATTCCGGCAAGAACACAGAATATTCCGGCCACGGGAAGAATCCGACAAGATGAAGCTAGTTGAAGCTCATCTCAAGAAGATCAACAAACCCTTTGTCAAATCAATTCAGGTTAATAATATTCTTCAATTATACTCACGAAAACAATGATCAATCTGAACAAATTGTTCTTATTTTTGTTGGAACAGAGTCCGGATGGTGATACTATAGATTGTGTTTTATCTCATCATCAACCAGCTTTTGATCATCCTAAGTTGAAAGGGCAAAAACCATTGGTGGGTTCTTATTTTCTTGAACAAAGATTAATAAATCTTGATTCTTTTTAAGGTTTTTTATAAACTTTTTTTTTTGTTTTTTAATAAATAGGATCCACCTGAGAGACCAAATAAGCATGATCAAGCAGAAAACAGCTCTGAAAATCATCAGTTATGGAGTTTATCAGGCGAGTCATGTCCCGAAGGAACAATTCCGATAAGAAGGACAACTCAACAAGACATTTTAAGAGCTAATTCGATACGAAGATTTGGTCGAAAAATTAGACCGATTAGAAGAGACACTTCTAGCTATGGTCATGAGGTTAGTTCTTGAAAAATATTTATTTACTCTCGTAAAATACTATCTTTATGAGTGACATTTTACTGCGTATATTTTGTTTATTTTTTAAAATAATATGTTATGGTTAATCGAAGTTATTTTAAGTAAGTAAAGATTTTCATTGTCTTGCAATTTGCATCATTTCAGAGACTTCTATACAAGGATTGTTTGGAAAACAATGCTATGATAGCATGTACCTTGTGTAGTAAATAATGTTCCATCACCTATTATGTCAAATTTACAGCTCTTGAAAACATTTTTAGTGTCACATCAAATCATAGCATTTAACTTTTTTCTCAAAAAGGGATAGGTAAAGTGAGTTTAGTTGCTGATAAAAATAAAATTTTGCTTGTTTCCTTATTAAATATAGCATTTACACTAAAAGGGGTGTTATATTCAGTTAAACATTTTAGTAACTAGAGAAAGGCTAAATAGAGAAAATACATTATGGGAATAAATGCTAGATGACATAGAATGCACCCGATCCCAAAGGGGTTGATGACTTATTACCCTAATGTCTAGTTTAGTGTGAAGTACATTGAAACATGAAAACATACTTCTTGTTGTATGATATTAGACTTTCAGATTTATGAAGATGTATATAGACTAAAAACATCTATAGTGCCTTAACGTTTCTTTATGTATGAATTCTTAATTGTAATTTCTAAATATGCTTCTTCTTCATGTTAACGGCAATCTTTGGTGTCTTACGGTCATACCGGGTGTGAACCTGACTTAGGATTTGAGTGATTTATGGATACAAATATCATAACCGTTTAACCTTGAATAAATTATATAATGTTCTCTTAACTAGGCACACATACTAATGATCTTTAGCTCAAATAGTTAAAGTGAAGTATCTCAAGACCTCATAAAAATAAGTAGAGGTTTTGGGTTTAAGTTCTACATGTGATAAAAATAGTTTCATTTTGAGAGTGGTTTCAAATTTTATACTTAAGTAATAGAGATGATCGAGTGAGCTAGTGGTCCGTCGGTAATCCAATTAGCTGTTCAAAAAAAAAAAAAATACACTAGGCACACATATCTGATATCCTCTAGGTTTATATACAGGCCAAGAAACAACTTGAGTATATTAGAATTTAATTTGTGCATGAACCCATCGACCTTGTATAGTTTCCTTTTATCTTAGGTTATGCTAAGGGTTAGACGTATTAACATTTAATTAGCTACACAATATATTATATTCGATTTCATATATTGATCATGCTATTCTAATATTAACATAGTTAACATAGTTATTGACTGTGAACCTAGTTAAGTGTTAGAAATTTATCAATAGTAAATATCGATCATAATCAACCGATTATAATTAAGCTATTAAGAATCTTGGAAACTTTAGCATATTGCTAGGCATGACATGATCCAGGGTCCCTATTTTGGAATGACATATCTAAATCTATATCGTACCTTAAGGATGGGAATTAATGTATATGTTATTTAAAGAAAATACGAAAAATTGTAATTAATAATGGTTGAAAATGGCAGCATGCAGTTGGGTATGTAAGCGGAAATAAATATTATGGAGCAAAAGCAAGTATAAATGTGTGGGCTCCAAAGGTGGCCAATAGATATGAATTCAGTTTATCACAAATGTGGCTTCTTTCTGGCTCTTTTGGAAATGATCTCAACACCATCGAAGCTGGTTGGCAGGTATATATTTTGATTCATATATTATTTCATTAACCTCAAATTAATGTGCATAACACTATATATATCTAGTGTAAGTTACGTTTATTTGAGCTTATTTGTTAGTAAAATATTTCATGGCTCTGATATGCATGTTTTTATGTTTACTTGAAAATATATTGTTCTTTTAGGTTTAACCAGAGGTTTTGATTTCGATCTACCTATTAACAAACACAAGTCGATTTTGAGTTTATTTTATATTGTTTCTTTATGTTTCACTAAAGTGTTTAATTTTATTTAATCTAGCTAAATAAACTAAATTCAGATTGGTTTTTTTTTTTTTTTTTTTTTTTTTTTTTTTTTTCTGTAATGATATTAATGTGTTTTTATAACTATTTTACCTTATTTTTTTTTTGACAAACTTTAAGTGGCGTCCTTAATGAAAATTTGAGAAAATATATATTGAAGGATACGTGCAGGATGACGACCCTATAACTTGTACCCGAGAAGTGTTTTCACATTTCGTGTAAGCAAAAGAATTGAAAAACATTAAATGTTGTTAGACTAATTTGCTGTACGTGATGCAACAAATTAAGTACCTCATAAAGGCCCATTTCCTAAAAGATTTGTGAATAATGTTTTAAAAATCAAACCGACAGTTGAACTGATAACTTTGATGGTTTACCAGTCAGTCTAGTATTAAAATCTAGTCGAGCGTAGAGGAAGGAAACAAACTTTGTTGACATTAGTGATTTTTAAACGGTTTTTATTTTCTTTTCACAAGCTTTCTTAATTGGTTCATAACCGTTTAATTTATTCATATTTAGTTAATTATCTTAAAATCAAACAGATAACACCAATGACTCTTAATTTTAACTAGTCGTATCAACCAATCAAATTATCATAACATCGTTTGTGAGCTTTATATTTTATAACATATACACAACATTGAAGTTGTCAAACAAGCCAATGTTATAATTACTTGTAGATAAAGCTAAATAAAGTACGTCAACTACCTACCCATAAAATTGAATTTATTATTTACCAAATATCCATTTAATATTTTCAATAGGTAAGTCCGGAGCTCTATGGGGACAACCGCCCTCGATTCTTTACTTATTGGACGGTAAGTAAAAATATTTCAAATACTATTACTTCTTAATATTTTATTAAATATCGTACTTTTAATATACTAAGATTTTTAAAATTATAGACGGATGCATATCAAACAACCGGATGCTACAACTTGTTATGTTCAGGATTTATACAAACAAATAATAGGATCGCGATTGGTGCCGCTATATCTCCCACTTCTGTATATAATGGGGGCCAATTTGATATCAGTTTACTTATATGGAAGGTAAATATTCTAAATCCTTTTACATTTTAAAGAAGTTTAAAAATTATATTATTAAGGTTAAACAATAGAGTGAAAAATTAAGAATTGGATTTTTAAGAGGTAAAACTTTAAAAGCATAGGAAGTAATATTGTTTTTAAGAACAAATTACAAAACTGTTACTTTCTTATAATATATGAATTTGGTACTTCAACTATATAAATTACAAGCATCATCTATCTATCTATCTCTCTCTCTCTCTTAAGATTTATTCCTTATGTGTTTTTAAAATAAGCATTTATACACTTATAACCTATATTTTAGATTTGATACCCAAAATGATTTTAAACGTATCTCTTTTCTCTTCTACCGTATTCTGATATTCATTATATAATTTGTTGCCCAACTTTTATTCAACTTAATATAACATGATTGAGTTTCATAAACCAATTCAATTAATGTCTTATAATATAGGATCCAAAGCATGGAAACTGGTGGCTCGAATTCGGATCAGGAACCCTAGTCGGGTATTGGCCCGCTTCCTTGTTCACTCACCTTCGAGATCACGCGAGCATGGTTCAGTTCGGAGGAGAAATCGTGAATAGTCGGCCTTCGGGTTCTCACACTTTGACCCAAATGGGAAGTGGGCATTTCTCGGGTCTAGGGTTCGGTAAAGCTTCGTATTTTAGAAACATGGAAGTGGTTGATTGGGGTAACAATTTAATCCCTTTATCTAACTTTAAAATATTAGCGGACCATCCAAATTGTTACGACATTAGAGGTGGAACAAATAGGGTTTGGGGTAAGTATATTTACTATGGTGGACCCGGTAAAAATCCTAGGTGTCCGTAAAATCACGTGGCGTTTTCCTATTGGGTAGAAGCGTATCAAAAGTTTTGAAATTTTTTGTTTTAGTTTCGGTTATTAGACGTGTTAGGTTTTATATTTTTGTTTATTTTTCTAACACGTGCTTCATTAGTTACATGATATTATGCTGTTAACCAGAACATAATGTAAAGTTACAGTTTTGAATGCTAAAAGTTGATATTGATATAAGAAGGAATTGAGTGTTATATTATTTTTATACTTATGTTAATATGACTAGGGATGAGCTCGGTACCGTACCCGTACCGAACCGGTACCGTTACCGAAAGTACCCGGTCCCGAATTTTATAAAAAACGAGTACCGGTACCGGTACCGAATTTGGTATATGGGTACAGGTACCGGTACCGGTATTTCGGTACCCAGTACCTCTTTAGTACCCGTTTCCTACACAACATTATTTTTTAGGCTTACTACGTGGTGTATGTTTGGTTACAGTACCTAGTGCATGTTTTTATACCTATTACCCAGTATATGTTTGGTACCCGATACCTCAAAAAGTTTATAATAACTAAACAAAGTAAAATATAAAAAAAAGTATTCAAATAAAATGATAGTTTATTTACTATTATCATTTTCTTCTACCTCAATTCATACATTAGTCCACCATTCATTTCTATTAAAATCATAAATAATATATCTCTTGACATTGTAGTGAAGTAAAAAGAATGATATTAAAAACATAATAATAATTACCTTCAAAAGTCAAAATAGAATACTAGTTGACGGGGTGAAAAATATTACAAAACAAAATATTCAAAAATAATATATTCGTATTCGGGTACTAGCGGGACTATACGGGACTTTTGGGTAAAATACCGGTACCGGTACCGATGGGTACCGATCCCGAAATATAAAAAAATCAAGTACTGGTACCGGTACCTTATACATATTTTTGGTACCAATTGGGTACCGGTACCGGTACGGTACAGGTACTGGTACGGTTATTGGGTACCAAATGCTCATCCCTAAATATGACTTTCACAAGATACACGAATACGCTTATTTGATAGTAGACACTATAATGCATGATTCTTTTAATCGTGCCACAATATCAATGCATGTCTATTCATGATTCAAAAAAGTTCAAATTCTTGTATTAGGTTACATTCGAACTTTTACACTATTAAGTTAATACTTTGTGAGTGAACTTCCATTCGTATATCCGAGGTGCCAGTAACCTTTGTGGGAGTTGTTACCTTACAAGTTACAATAGGCATTGTAGTAGATTCATGTGTGTCTTATAAACATATACTTTGAATTGTTGTGACACTATGTCATATTGATATATCGATAAAAATGACTACTTTTGTTTTTTTTTTCTTTTAATGTTGTCTCCTGTAGTGAGCAAAACAAAAAATTTAAACTATGAATACTATATATAGTTACTAGGCTTAAGATAGCCTTAAAAAACCCGTGTATTACACGGGATAGATAGTAAGAAAACATAAACATAAATCTGTATATACTTTTAATTAATTAAATGCATTATTATATATAAAACAGTTTCAACATGTATGATATATATGATATCAATTTACATTCATAAATGAAAAAAGAATTAAGAAAAATTAAAATGTTTCTTTAAATAAAAAAATGTGTAAGGGTAGTCGTAAAAGAGTGAATAAATTACTTTCTTAGTTTCTTAATTAGTAATTGCTATAAAAATGAAAGTAGTTTGGACGGAAAAGTGATATTTTTGATATTCTAAAATTATGTCACATGATGTAATCTTGAGTTACTATTTAATTACGATAGTAGAATTTATAGTGCATGTTTAACTCTCATGTACATTCGATTTCTAAATAATTCCTAATGACGGTAAAAATGAGTTATTCATACCATCGTTTAAAAATTAAATATAATTGTTTAAGTATTGCTATTAAATTCTACACAGTTTAATAAATAACTTTTTGGGGTGAACTTCCGTTGTTTCTATATTTTTATATTCTATGTCAGTTTAATTGAAATTATATATTATATATAATGTGTCAAACAAAAAAAACATGTTTTCAGAAAGAATTTATAATCTGGGCGATATGGATGACTCAGATAATATTGAATCTTGATTTGGTCCACATATATACAATACAATAATATTTATGAGTAGGAAAATCATTTCACAACTACACCCAGCAGATGCTTTACTAAATGTACATATATAAACAAGCATTGGAGTGACTTAATGGTAAAAGTTTACGTCTCTTATTTCAGAGGTGTTGCGTTCTAACTTCACTTAAAGGGTAAAGTAGATTTAAGTTGAAGTATAGTAGTATTAGATTAGTGTCATTTAAAATAAATAAACATATATAATTCAACTTAAATGCTTACACCAACCTCTCATTAAAATTCAATACAAATGAAAACTAAAATCATGACTGAAAATGTCATCGTTAAGTTGTCCCCACCATGCCAACTGGCTAATGACATGAAGATTGAAGTTTTTCGTGGCTAAAAATGGAAATTGCATATGGCCATTTGGTTTAAATAGTTGAAGTGATTGGCATTTGTAGTAACATCAGTATAACTGCATTGCATGTGGGTCAATGTTACACCTTGGGTCCACGATGGCGCCTCGGTAATGTACTATGAATCACACACCAAGTACACCAGCTAACGTGGGGATGATATATAGGGGTCGGATACGAGGAACATGAACTTGTGGTTCAACAAGATGGAATAGATGTCTAAAGGGTTTTTATAGTTTGTTTTGACAGGGATTATCTAATACGAGATGATAAGATGTAGATTAGAAATAGTGTTTGAATATAGTTTTGTTATTTGAGGTAGTGAAAGTAAGATAATTAATTGTTTGAGTGAGTGTTTGACAATTTTAATTATTTTAATGAAATGTGTATAACCAATTAGTCTAAGTCAGTTTTGAATTATTTGACCCTAAATAGTCAAAGTTTGTTTCAATATACTTAAACTAAGTATTACCCTAAATAGTCAAAATAAATCTCAATATTAAAAAGTATTTTGCTTATTGTGTTTTAAATTGTTTCAAGTGTATACCGAAACAAATTATTTTAAATACGAAGAACTAATAAACTAGTTTTAATAATCTTAATTTGACTCATAAACGATATCAACAATATCATCAGACAATAAATGAATGACCGGTTTTGGCATATCGAATGAGATCGGTTTGAAAATTGGAGCTCCTTTACATCGGGCGAGTGGCTCGGAACCCGGTGTCGGTTGTTTGATATTTTTTTTGCGGGGTAACTTTATAGAATGGTAATCAAATTTGAAAATTGTTCTAATTAAGTCACTCATAAACTTTTTTGTTCCAATTAAGTCACTAAACTTTATTTTGATGTTTCAATCTTGTGTATTTAACCTGAATAGTAGGTAAAAAGCTCACAAATGTTAAAAAAATTAAAAATAATTAATAAAAAGTTGAATATTTAAAAAATTTGAAAAAATGTTTAAAAAATGCATAAATAAATTGTCCAAATTTTTGTAAAAATTGAAAAAAAATAAAAAATCACTAATTTATGTAAAAATTTAAAAAAAAATTACATTGTCTAATGATTCCAAACTGGTCAACATACCAAATTATACCAACATACATCTATATATCCAAACGGATCAACATCCCAAATAATACCAACATACATTTATATATCCAAACGGGTCAACATAACAAATTATACCAACATACATCTTTATATCCAAACGGATCAACATCCCAAATTATACCAACATACGTCTATATATCCAAACGGGTCAACATACCAAATTATACCAACATACATCTATATATCCAAACAGGTTAACATACCAAATTATACCAACATACATCTATATATCCAAACGGGTCAACATACCTTAACATAGCCAAGCGGGTCAACATACCCAAAGGTGGGTCGACGACGGTTACGCAGGTCGGCTAACGGTGACGTAGGTGGGCCGCGATGGTGGGGGACGACGCTGGTGGGGGGACGACGGGGGTGGTGTGCGGCGATGGTGGGGGGAGGATGGCAGGACGACGGGCGAGGTCAACTAGCGAGGCCGCCGAGAGGGGGAGGGGGACGACGGCGATGGGGTTGACGAAGGGTGGGGGAGGACGACAGGTGGTGGGCGGAAGATGGCAGGTGGTGCGCGGAGGACGGTGAAGGAGGTGGGAGTCGAAGTTACGTAAGGAATATGGAGGATTTAGTTGGTTATTAGGGTTTTTTAATTTTTTTTTTTGGAATTTGAAATTTGATTTTTTTATTTGTTTAATATGTTTTAAATATAAAATAAAGAATTACCTGTTAAGCAGGTTAATTATATAGGATTAGAACACCACCCCAAAGTTTAATGATGTAATTGAAACCGCTTAAAACATAAGTGATCTGATTGGAACACTTATTAAACTTGGTTACTATTTTATGAATTTGTCCCTTTTTTTGCACTAGGGTTCATAGGATGAAGGAGTTGATGAGGGGAGAAGGTATTCATGGATGTTGGAGCGTGTTGTTGGGGCTTGACTTGAGAGCTTCATCATGTATTTATAGGCTTAGGCCCATTAGGATATGGACAACATTTGTTGTGTAATTTGGGCTTCTTATTAAGGTTCTATTTCACTTATGGGCTTCTGTTGTGATTTCCGCCATGGTGATATATCAACTAGTCAAAGTATGGGTTATTAAGTTATTTGTCGGTTTTTTTAATTAAAGATGTTTTGATTAATCACCGAAAAAGCAAGCATATGCATATACATCTTCTCAAGTGAAGTTGTTCATTAACTCCGGTGGTAATGGTGATGGTGATTGTGGTGGTGTGGAGCTGGTGGTGGGGTGGTGATTTAGATTTGGAAGTGGAAGATATGAGATATTTTTTTAATTTAAATTACATTGAATAAATTACATAAATTACACAAATAGTCCTTTAACTAATAAAGAATGTTAATAAGTTACATATTTAGCCTATATGTGCAAAAAGACCAAAATGCCTTTGTTTCTAACAGAATTAATTAACGGTGTTAGTGGGTTAGAGCTAACTGAGATGAAATGCAAACCACATGAAGTAAAATCAAGATTTTAAAACTTTTGGATGAAAACTGTTTTTTACGCTAAACCATATGGAGCAAAAGTGAAATTTACTCTTAGTTTTATAAGAAATTGCTGGTATATATAATCCTTTATCTTCAAAAACCATTTTAATCATCATTTATGTATACTTTTTATAATAGATTTTGTTATTTAGATTAATAAACGTTAAGTTTCTTCGTTAAGTTAATGACAGTTTGGACTTTTTACCCTGTAGAAAACTATTTTGGTAATATTAAACATAAAGAGCGCTTTCAATTATGATATTTTACTTTAAAGTTTGTTATACATATAATCTTTTATGTTTTCTACAATCATAATCTTTTGATAATATAAATTATACTTAGTTAATAACTTTTTGTTAAATAGAGAATTTAGAAATAAAATTACTTTTCATTAACTTAAAAAACATTACTCCCAGAAACATAATAAAATCTTATAAAAGCACAATAAAATCCTAAATTAATATAAAAATACATTTAATATGAACCAAACACCCTTCTTTAATCAAACAACATTCGTAGAGCCGACGAGCCTTCTTTTGAAGACATTCTCCACTTCCTTACCAAATTGTCAATGAAAACGAAGCAATAAAAACAAAGGTTCATGAAATTTACTCAAAACTAGAATATATTTTTGATAATAAATGAAGAACCGGTTTATAAGTTTACTCAAAACTTAATATAGAAAACTAGCCCCGTTTGTGACACTCTGGTCATCAATATTATACTAGTACAGATTTACCAAGGTCGGTGGAGTCCACCTTGGCCACTTCTTCATTTAGTTGTTAAATATTATTCAAACAAAGCATGTTCTCACATGCATCTGTAGATTGGTTGGTTAGTTCGTTTCTTCGCCATCTTTGTGGTTGTGGGTTCTACTCAATGTTTTTAAAACCGGACCGGAGTGTGAACCGCTCTTATTACTGGTTTACTGGTTAGACCGGTTCAACCGGTCCAACCGAATTAAAAAACCGGATGATATAATAATCAATATAAATTTAAGAAATATAACATATGTAAACATCTAAAACTTAATCTATTTTTTTCCTATTAATATACTATAACTTTTTCTGTTTCATAATATTTTAGAATAACGTTTTATAGAATATATATTAAATTTTCTTTTATTTGCAATGTCCTATAACACATTTTTGTAGGAATATGTCAGAAGAAATGTAAATATAATCATTATTTATTATTTTTTTATTTCATTAGGTTATCTTTTTTTATTTTCTTTCTCTCTCTGAACTTTTTCATTTGAATCAGCCTTAGCCATGCCACCACAACTCCCCCTTCCAACCCCAACGATCTTCACGACTCCACCGCAAAAGAAAGAGCATCAAGAACGACCGGAATGAACAGATCTGCCATCATCTCCGCTCACAGAGCCACCGCTGCTCACGGCCATCACCGCTCACAACCATCACCGCTCACAACCATCGACGACCATACTTACTCTTAGTCCGGCTTCATTGCTACTCACGGCTTCTTTTTTATTCCTTTCTTTTGTTCGCTCCGGTCCGGCCGCGGTTTCCGGCCACCTGGTTCGGCCGTCGACCGCCAAAACCGGCCGGTTATTTCCAAAACGGTTATATTACCCATGACCGGACCGCCGGTGGCACCGGTTCCCGGTTCAACCGGTCCGACCGCCTGTCCGGTAGGGTCATAAAAACATTGCTCACTCCAAGGGTGTTCTTTGTTGGATGCACACATTGACCCACTCTCCACACTATTATTTCTACATTTTTATAATTTTATTCACATCACACACTCTCCGGTCTCCACACCTCACAAGCACACAAGTAATTTTTTATTATTTAATTTCTATATTTAATTAACTTTTTTGACATATAAGATTTATGTTTTAGTATTTTTAACTCTCATATTTACCAATGCATAACTTTTTACTGATATCGGAATACACCGACAGGTTTTTTTATCTACGCTCTAACACTTAAAACAAAGTTATCGTTACTTCATATGTTCTTTATGCATTTAATTACGTCTTCATTTTCATGTTTCTTAGATTTCGAGATTGGTATATTAAAGGCCAAATAAACATAAGTTAATATATTTATCTTTTACGTACGTACTTAATTACTTCAATGTCACGTTGCAACGTGCGACCAAGAAAAAAACAAATTTTTGACTTGAGCTTTATCGCGCCGCAACGCGCGGGGTCATAAAACTAGTTATATCTTGTAATACAAACCAAGTTTCTTTCACTACAACCAAGTTATAAAGCTTAAGGTATGAAATGGTTATCGTTTATAAATAAATGACCTATTGCTAACTGAATGCACATTCTAGTTTTTAACTAAAATATATATATATATATATATTATAATATTAAATGTGTTTTTTTATAACTGACAGTGCATTCTAGTCTAAGAAAAAATATTAATGCATATAAAATATAGCTTGTTAGTAGAAATATTAAAGATAAATTATATAAGATGAGATTGTATATGAAACGCGCGTGAATACAAAAGGATTAAAGTAGTAGAATATAATTTTGTTATATAAAAATCATATGTATATTAAGTTTTAATTTGATAATCCTAGAAAAAAGTCATATGACTTTATATAACAGAAAATCATATGCCTCTCTAATAGAAATCATATGAATATTGATTTACCAATGGTTCGGGTAGTAATTCCCAAAACCGAAACGGATTGCCTAGGCATTGGCGGCGGTGTTGCCAAAGTACCCAATCAAACCGATCGGTTACACCGAAAGTACCCGGACGACACCCTTTAACCATCTTATCTATACTAATAATCCTTTACAATGTGGGACACATGTCATTCCCACAATGCTTCCCCCAATTATTTTCCCGCCTAAACTATTTATTTTATTATTTAAAAGTCATGTAACTAATTTTTAAATATTTCTCTTTCTCTCTCTCTATTATTAATTCAAGTCCTTGAATTAATAATCTTTAAAATATTTATTCTTTAAATAAAAACTAAGTATTTTGATTAAAAAATATATTTTTTCAAAAACAAAATTTTCTAAAACTATGATTTTCTAAAAAATGAAGCTTTTTTAAATTATGAAATATTTAAATTCAATCTTTTTATAAAATAAAAGTTTTATAAAAGAATATTTATTTAAAACAAACCTGGAGTTTTTAAACAACCAAAATACAGATAAAATAATAAAAAAATTTTATAGCAATTTTTTAAAACAAAAGTTTTAAAAATAATAAAAAAAATAAAAATAGTTAACCATAATAAAAAATCAAAATTTTTATAAAAGAACATTTATTTAAATTTTTTAACACAAAAGTTTTACAATTTCTACTCATCATCAATAAATATTTAATATTTTTATTAATAAAACCGTGTAAAACAAGGGGATATAACCTAGTATTAAATATTTATTGATGATGAGTAGTAATTATAAAACTTTTATTTTAAAAAATTTAAATAAATATTCTTTTATAAAACTTACATGGGAATATAGCCTAGTTATCTAATATTAAGTTTTAATTTGATAATCCCAGGAAAAAAGTCAACATCAATAATGGTCACATGCTTCAAAGATCTGATTATTAGTTCCATTAAATAATTCTAGCGGTTTCTATTGTTTCTTTTAGAGAAAATAACATATGGTTTGAGCAGATTGTATGATTGGTCCTCAGATTTTAAAATTTACAAAGTTAGTCTAAACTTTTATGTAGTCATTGCAAATTTGCTCCCCAAATTATACAAAAATGCAAAGTTAGTCCAAACTTTTACGTGAGCGTTGCACTTTTGGTCCCTAAAATTAAATTTAAAAGTTCGTTCAAATTTTATAAAATGCATAAAAAATAAATTAATTTAGTGCTAGGGACCAAACATGCAATGATTACACAAAAGTTTGGCCTGTCTTTGTAATTTTTAAAGTTTGGGAACCAAACATGCAATTTGGTTAAACCATAAGGACCGTTTATGTAATTTTCTCTTTCTTTTATCTTAAAAAAAGTTACAAACTAAAATTTTAAAAGAACCAATACGTCTCATAACAAAAGATGCTATAAAAAACTTAATATTATCGATATTATCATATAATGATTTTTATCTTCGGATTTTTTATAAATATACAAACTGTCATATTTTTTATTTTAGTATGTGTGAAAATATTATATTTTGATATTTAACAAAGTAATAAGTTTGAGGAATGGGCGTATAGTTTAACTTAAAAAAACGAATTAATTGGGCGGAAGCAATTTCTGATATATTTGTTTTTTCTTGTTTCCTTGTCCCAACAAAAAACAACAATTATACAACACATGATCCATGTTCCATGCTCCCTTATAGCTTATAACCAAATTAATGTTTCGCAATATAATTTAATAGTTTTTTATATATTTATATTAAGTTGACTCTTCTTTGTTTATCACCGGCCAAAAATAAGTAAAATATACTCATTCAGTATGATTGCACATATATAATATTTAATATAAGTGTTATACTGATTTTTAATTAGTTGTATATATGGAATCTCTCTCAAAGATGTATCATAAAAAAAAATTAGGAACGAAAATTAACAGCGTAAATGTCTTGTGTTGCGTAGTAAGTTACTACTTCTCATAGTAAGGGTTAATGAAACAAAGAAAACATATAATTTAAAACTACAACACAAACAAGTATCACACATGAGACATTATTAGCGGCAGATTTCATCGTATTATCATGGAATCTATTAAAATCCCAAAGATGATTTTAAGATTTCGGTGGATTTTGTAAGCGATCGAGTGAATTAATTTTTGATAGAAATTCCGGCAACCTATAGCTACAATAAATTAATATTCTCACAATCAGATTTTTCCAGAAATAGTTATGGTGAACCTTTCAAATAGATACCAAAAGAAGACGAGCTTATTTGGTGAACCGAAACAAATCATTGATATAGGACACACTTAAGAAAAGATAATCAAGGGTGAAACTTGAGCTCTTTCATGAACATCTAGGTTACATACTTGTAGTACTACAAAAATTTAATTGCATGCTTGCACACAACAAGACTCTAGTAAGAAATCTAATGCTTGCACATGACAAGAATCTAGTTACATGCTTGCACGAGACAAGACTCTAGTGACTATACTTGCACGAGGCAAAGCATTTCAATGTTTGCACGAGGCCAGGACTTTAGTGACCATGCTAGCATGAGGCAAGGCACTCCAACGCATTGGCGGATCTTTATAGGGGCCGGGGGGGGGGGGGGGGGGGGGGCGCCGCCCCTCCTGTTTTTTTCCCTTGTAGTGTTAAATTTTAGTCTGGTAGTGTAAATTTTTGGTCAGATAGTGTAAATTTTTATATAAATATCAAGTTCGCCCCCCCTAAAAAAAATTGATTTCGCCCCCGCCCCCCTACGAGAAAGTTCAAGCTCCGCCACTGCTCCAATGCTTGCATGAGGTAAGACTCTAGTGATCATGCCTGCACGAAGCAAACCAATCCTGGATGTGCTTGGACAAGACAAGACTCAAATGATAGGTACCCTATACTGGTAGCATGTATAACATTTTAATACATATATACCATGTAATGAACCTATACTAGGCTCATAACACTTATAAACACTTACCGGGGAAAACTTAATATGTGAAATGGATAATTGTAGATAGTTCCTTTATATTTGGGTTTCACTAGGTATAGTCATGTACGTGGGTTTGACGATGTTGCAATGGTCATTTGTGGAGGCATTGAGGAATTATAGAGGCTTACTTTGACCTTATACTTGCTACGTGTAGTCATATACAGAGGTTGAAGCTCAGTTGTGAAGGCATTAAGTTTTTACGGGACACCCAACAAAACTACCCCAAGTATAGGGAGTTGCTGAGGTATACAAGTCAATTGCGGAGGTTTAAACACTTACGTAGGTTTTCTTTGATTCTGAATGGCTAAGTAAAATCAAAGATGGCAACTAGCAAGCAATCTTACTCAATAGGGGTTGTGCAAGCTCAGGTACTAAAGTTATGTCATAGTTACGAGGTCAGTACACTTACAAGGGTAAGAAATTAGTTATGGGGGTATTGTAGCGCTTATAAGGCCTCGAAAAATTACTGTGTAACTATTATATTCATATTAAGCACGCGTCTCATCATTTACTTTTAATTCTTTGAATCATACAAGCATATATTTAGGTTTTATCTTGTAAACATTGACACATATGCATAAAAAAGCCCTAATCATATTGTGAAACAAGCAACCTACTTTATCATAAAACACGCTAAATCTGTGAACACAAACATGTTGAGTATGCATATTGTCCCCGAAACAATGAGAAAACATTAAAAAAAACATGGAAACTTAGAACTCGCAATTAAAGAGCTATTAACAAACCCTAGAAACCATGTCCTTTCATTTGAGATCTAGCAAAAATATCAAAAACCTAACTCTATCAACTCTTTCTTTTTTAAGTTGCATCTATGCATGATCCATACATAGATGTATGCTTTTGAACGTGAAACGGATCCAAAAAAAAAAAAAAACTTACCTTGAGCTCTTTTGTATATTGTCTCTCTATGGTTGAACTCTCTTTCTCTTCACGCGCATCACCCTTTCTCGTTTTTTTTTTCTTTGAGAAATCATACGTAGCAATGAAAGGCTGACACTAAACCCCTTTTAGAATCTTTAACTATGTTATTGACACTTTCAACCTGAAATTGAACTTTTACATTATTTCTTTAACTATGTTATTTCCTTTAGATTCTTTAACTATGTTACTGACACTTTTAACCCGAAATTGAACTTTTCCGTTATTTCTTCATAATTGTGGCACCTTACATGTTGTAAATATTTTTTTTTTATAAACTACACATATACGTATAAAGTTTTTTAATACATCAACAAATCGGCACAACGAGTAAAAATTCATCAGTTATGGTTCATATTTTAAGAGCACAAATATATACATGCATGCACACACAAACACTCATACACACACACATATATGTATATACACACACACACAAGCGAGAGTCTTAGAGAGAGCAAATTTTTTCTCAAGATAGAAAAAATGAAACAAATCATTCATTTATCAATCTTAAAATAATTATAATATAAATTAATGGATGAGATGTAATATTTATTTTGCTATCTTATAAGGTTAAAAAAAAATATGAATAAATGTCATTTAACTTATGAAATCCACACATATGCTAGTCACGTATAGGTTATATCACCACCACTAACCAACATTTGTAGTTAATTAAACGTTTAAAAGTAAGAAAAACATATGAATAAAGTAGTTTAATGGTTTTTTTATGTATACACACATTTGTATGTGCAAAGTAAAAACTTTAAAAACATGAATTATTAGTAAGAAAATTTTAACTATTTAGGTTTGACTTTTTGTTCATGCTTTAGTGTTCGAAAATAAAATTGACCACATACACATATATAATTGGGTTTCTCTAACAAGATGTCAGCCTAGAAAGTGTCCAAAGGGTTTTGGGCCATTAATCAAGGTAAGTAACTAATGACCATATGAATGAAGTGTTACGTGATGCACGTATTTCATAATTTTTAAAACGTAAAATATAACTTTTACTATGTTACTATTTTTTAAAAAAATTATACAATAAATTGAGATTTTTTTATCTTTAACTTAAATGTTATTATAATGGAGCTCCTTTTCTTTGCAAGTATAATTGTACTTTTTTTTTTTTTTTGATGCTTGTATTCTAACTTCTTGCTAGTATTTCTTAAATCATATTGTCGTTAAAAAAAGTAACAGATTTAAAGCAGTTGTAATTTGATAAAGAAGTTTTTTAAAACCGGTTCTTTATAAATAACCTGTCTAAAAAGATGTAGCACACTAAAAACCATGACAATTGATGTTAACTTAAATTATCAAGATAATAAATTTCTAGAGTAAAGTTTACTTTTTCTTCTTTGCAATTACATCAAGAGTTTTATTAACTTCTATGTAGGTTCAAAATACTATTAGTTTTTATGTATTATAATATAATATGATTAAAAATTAATGTTAAAATTTATCTTATATAAAAACCATGACAATTTAATGATAACTTGGATTTTCAAGGATACTAAATTTGTAGAGTAAAGCTCACTTTTCTTCAATTCTTTCGCATTATATATATGTAGTTTTATAAACTTTTATGTAGGTTCAAACTACCATTAGTTTTTTAATATTATAATATCATAAAAATTTTATTGTTAAAGTTCACTTACATAAAAACCATGACAATTTAATGTTAACTTAAATTTTCAAGGATAATAAATCTTTAGAGTAAAGTAACTTGTCTTATTTGGCATTATATATGTAGTTTTATTAACTTCTATATATGAGGTTTAAAATACTATTTGTTTCTTTTTTTTATATAATAAACTTGATGATAAAATCTTTTACTTTTATCCAACATCGATGTTTTAAAATATACCAGATACATACATATATATATATATATATATATGTGTGTGTGTGTGTGTGTGTGTGTGTTTAATAAAAGTAGAATGATAGTTGTAATAATAGTAATAAAAGAGTACGAAAGAAATCAACCGACAACATCACAAAAATGTAATAGACAGAAATTGGAAGACACGTGCACACATGAAAGGATGCATAATCATTGTACACTACTCGACTTTCCCTCTATTTCAATACGTGGAGGGGGTAATCTGCAAAGAAATCAAATTTATGTGGTCAAAACATAAAACTCCTGAACTATATTATTTATTTCTTTCATTTTTTAACATATAATATAATCTGATAAAAAAATTTAATGTTAAAATTCATTTTATGTAAATTTAAATGTTAAAATCATAAATGTTCCTCAAGTTGTTATCTATAGCTAGGATGCATTGAACATGCTTAAAAATTGCTATTTTTAGACTTTACAAAATAAATTCCACTAGCTAAATTCAAACACTACGAGGTATATATATATTCAAAACATTATATCTTTACACTTTTCTAAATACATATGTCCACATTTGTTATACACATTTCTCATACCATTACCATTTAACTAATTAATAATCAAGATAATATTCGGTTTGATATAAGATAAGTTTCTACAACCTCTAATGTGAAAAACAAAAAATAATTCTTCTAGCTAAACAAATCTAAAAGTTTATTTTTAAAGTAAAGGATTTAACTTGTGTATTTTTTATTATAAACTTTTAATTCTACTTCTAAATCAAACTAATCTGCTCATTATATGATTTAAACTCTCAATTGCTAAATGATAAAACACCTATTACATATTAAGATACCATTGAGTATGGTGACTAATCTATATACTATAATAAAAAAAAGTTTTGAGTTGCCACTTGTTATAATATTATACATTCTAAGCCTAATTTTTCCGCTTCTCTTTCATATTAAATATTTACATTAACTATAATTATATTATTTTAATTATTTTAAGATTAAAATAGTTTTTAATAAATTAAGAAAGAGTTTTTTTATAAATGTAACTTTTAAAGAAACAATCTTTTATATAACATAAGTAATTTTTTAAAATATCAAATTTTTTTAAAAATACAAAATATTTAAAATCAATGTTTTTAGAAAATTAATTTTTTATGAACCATAAAAAAATTAAAATTCAAAGTTACAATAAAAAATTTTAGAAAATGACATTTTTTATAACATTTTGATTTTGAACGAATTTTTTAAATATGTTTAGATTTAAAAATTTTTAAACAAAAGTTCAAAGAAAATAATATCATTGTTTTTTTACTTATACTATTTACTCATACGTAATTTCAATCATATCATATTTTAAAATATCATTTTATAATTAAAAATTTTTACTACTATTTATTTAATATTTTATTTTTTCAACCCATGTAATACACGTGATACTAACCTAGTAAAGGATATAAGTGATCCATTCAATCAATATGACATATATAATAAAAGATATACAAATTTATCCATTCAATCAATATGACATATATAACAAAAGATATACAAATTTAAATGAGAAATTGAAAAAATCAAAGTGATATTTTAATTTAGGCAAATTGGATTTTAATAATCCAAACTATTAGCTATTGGCCGATAATAATCCATACTATTAATTTGGCCAGTAACACTCCCAACTTTTACTTTTGTAACCAACAACAGTCCCAGTGACATAATTTTTAATTTTTTATGCTCAATTTGCATCTATTTTAATCTCAATTTAGCTTGTATGTTGTTTCATTTCGTTCATAATTATTGTTGCGCACCGAATCAAGTCCAAATCAAACATAAAAAATTGAAAATTATGTCATTGAGATTGTTGTTGGTAATAAAAATAAAAGTTGGGAGTGTTACCGGCCAAATTGATAGTATGGATTATTATCGGCCAATAGGTAATAGTTTGGATTATTAAAATCCAATTTGCCTTTAATTTATGTAGTTAAATAAATAAATAAAAGTACCTTTTTTCATACTAATTTCTTTACTTACTAATTTGTCCATCTTAAATATAAATTGAACCTTTTTAGTTAATAATTTTAAAACAGTTAATCAAATAAAAGTTTCACTCAATCACTACAAAAGAAAAAACTTAAATATTTACTATTTCCAAATTTTGTACATTTAAACAATGACCATATACACAAATCTTGAATTATTCACAACTTTTTCCCATAAATTTGCAATAACGTTCTCTTATCTTGGGTCAAAAAGAATATCTGGTTTAATTAATGCCAGTTAATTTAATCGCAATCTTTAAGGCCCCATTCTTAATCGTCTCACTATAAATAAACCATCAAATCATCCACAACCAATGTACACTCAAACTAACATTATTCATCAATTCAGTTCCATATATCATTGATCAGACAACTATGGGCGGCACCGATCAACTTCACGGCAACCGACGTTCACCGGCGGCACCCAACGCCGGCGACATCAAGAACAGAAATCTACCAGTAGATGCTGTGATCAATTTGGATCAGTAAATCTTTCATCCAGAATTAATAATATTAATCTTTCCGTTTATTTTTCATTTTTTGTGAATCTTTTTAACGAAAGTTTTTGAATTTACAGTGGTGATCCGACGATGTACGAGTCTTTTTGGGGAAAATTAGGGGATGAATGTACGTTTGTGATCAAAGGGTGTGAATCTTTGAGTTACTTCTCAAACCCTAAGAACCCATGTTGGTTTCTTGAACCAAAGCTAGAGGAATCGATCAAGAGTCTGCATGGTGCGGTGGGCAATGCAGTAACTGATGGCTACTCGATTGTGGTTGGGACCGGCTCGAGCCAGCTGCTGCAAGCGGTGCTTTACGCGGTCACATCACCCGCGGACCAGCGTAACCAGATCAATGTTGTTGCAGCGGCTCCTTATTACTCGGTATGTATGATATAAAGAATCTTAGAAAGAGTACTTATTTCCCACATTGAATATGTAATATTTCTAACTTATAGTCTAATATTATTATATGTAGTCGTACCCGGAGATAACAGATTTGGTTAGGTCCGGATTATACAAATGGGCGGGTGATGCACACGAGTTCGATAAAGATGAGCCTTATATCGAACTCGTGACATCACCTAACAACCCTAGTGGTGTGATTCGTGGAGCCGTGGTGAACCGTGAAGGTGGGATCTTGGTGCATGATCTTGCATATTATTGGCCTCAATACACCCCTATTACTTCTTCATTAGAATTCGACATCATGTTGTTTACTGCTTCCAAATGCACTGGCCATGCCGGTTCACGAATCGGGTACGTCATTATTTTATATTTTTATTTATATATGGCAACACAAACAAATGCAACATATGGGTAGCGACAGAAAATCAATAAAAGAGGTGAGATTTACATTTTTTAGAAGTTCACTAAAATATGTATTTTTAAAAATACTTCTAATAATAGACATTTGATATTAAGAAAGGACCCACGTCACCTCATCATCATATTCTGTTATATGAATTAAAACTTTTATTCTATTATATGAATGCCAAATATCTATTAAGATCGAAAAGCTTTTTTTAGACTGAAATGTACGTACCAAAGATATAAGAGAAATAACCATAAAATATTGATTAAATAAATTGTTTTTCCTTGGGCAAAATAACCATTTCTTCATGTGGCAAACATGATTTCATTAATTTTAGGTGCAAAACCAGTTATTTGTTGGATTTTTATATATAAAGATTGAGTTTTTTTCAAGAAAAAACATAAGTTTGACTTTTAGTTATATTATATAGAAAAGAAAACCATATAATAAACTCAGACTAAAAAGTTCTAGTTTTGTCACCGATTAGTTTATGATTTTATGTGTACGCTGAATGTTTTTCAATAATAGATGGGCGCTTGTTAAAGACAAAGAGGTGGCGAAAAAGATGACAAAGTTCATGGAAGTGAGCACCATTGGGGTCTCAAAAGAATCACAACTCCGGGTTGCAATGATTTTGCAAGCCGTTGCTGATCGATGCAAAAGTTTTGGATCTCCCAAAGGCTATAACTTTTTCGAATTCAGCAAAACCTTGTTGACAAAAAGATGGGAGATTTTAAGGGAAACCGTTAAAAAAAGTCACATGTTTACTCTACCAAAGTACCCTCTTCAACATTGCAATTACACTGGGGATGCCACTCAGGCACATCCAGGTAATTAACAAACAATTATAAGTAATATTAAAATATAGTACCGTTTTTAATATTAAAGATTTTGGTTAAAAATGATTGATGAGTAAGTCTCACATGCATATATTAATTAAAAATGGGAACATATGTGAATTGAATATGCATAATAATTAACTAAAGTCAATTTGATGTGTACTAATGGACTATTATTAAACAACTGTGATGGCAGCTTTTGCATGGATTAAATGGAAGGAGGGAATGGAGGACTGTGAGAAGCTATTTAGAAGTCACAAGATTTTGACAAGGGGTGGAAAGAAATTCGGGTCGGATCCTGGGTTTGTGAGGGTTAGTATGGTTGCTAGAGAAGAAGAGTTCAATCTGTTCATTGATAGGCTTTCAAAGATTCAAATGTTAAGCAATGGGGGTGGTGATGATGATCATGAGAAGCTTTAGGGTTTATATAATATATACTATATAAATAACGGTATAAAAGTGGTGTGTAGATCCACAATGTGAGGTGTTTGACTAGCTACTACTATAAGCCACCCTCTTTAAATCTATATATATAATAGTTATTTTGAATGTCCTGATGTCTGAATTTATGAAAAACTAATTAATGAAGGCATTTGATATATACCATACATATGTTATTTATTTATTTATTATGATTTTGTCTTGGTGATTTAACAATATAATTATAAAGGTATTTAGAATCACAAGATGTTTGTGGATGGTTCGTAAAATCAAACATCCAAATGGTATTATGCAACATTTTCAATTTTATCGGGAGGTCTAAGCAAGACTAGTTCCTATCATTACCTCTTTTCATTGTTTATAAAAGTATGTACGTATTACATTTGAGTCGATTTATGCCATTTGAGTTTTATTATTATATTAAAATTTACGACTAATTAAGGTGAAATGTTTGGTTGTTAGAAACATTTTCAACATAAATTGATGTTAGTCTATGCTTAAAATTATCGTTATATCTGTAGTTACAATTATAACAAAACCAACTTAATTACAGCTAGTTCAGCATTTCCCATATGACATATATTTTACGATTGTATTACCGTTGAGTAGAAATATAGGCGAGGGATATTTTTAGTTTGATGCTTATTTTTTATTTTTTTTAATATCATAAATTTACAAATCTTTATTCATATTCTAATAATTTAATCAAATCATCATTTCTTATATTTCTGTCTTATTTTAAAAAGCCTATCAAATCTTATTCTTTATCCTTATCTTTGTATTCTTTTTTCATATTCTTATAATTTAAGCAAAACCAACTTATGGATGTCTACTACTCTTACTGCAGTCAAAACCATATTCTCAACTAAATAGAAGGTCCATTTCGAATATTACGAATACAAAATGATTAGATGTTAAGGTCATATAGAACAGACACGTTGACATAAAAGCATATAAATATATAGTGAACTGCATATTTGTAAGATGCTAAATTTAATCACATTCATGGGAGTTGTACAAAATTTTCATTTATATGGAGTACTAGTGAATTTATAAATATAAATATTCATTATAATCAACCATAAAATATTAAAGATATATAAGGATAAAAAAATTGCTAATATATAGTGAAAATGAATGATTTTTGTGTTTGTTTAATCTTAAAGACAAAAATAATATAAAGAAGCATTGTGAATGCTCTAAGTAATATATATTAGGTAACAATGAAAAACAGAATTATTTAAAAGAATCTAATCAACTTTGTACATTATTACAAATTATTGATATGATACTCCATAAAGAAACCTTTTATTAAAAAAGGAGACAAATTATTAGGTTCACCTCACTTGTACTAATCAATTTGTTCTTATAGGTCATCACCATTTCTATCATATATAAATAGTAATACAATCCAAAATTCATAGTTAAAACATAATTTTATAAATCTTTTGCGCTTTCATTAATAAGTTAGATTATCAAAATGCGGGCAGCCGAACGGAGATCAAAAATATAGAAACACTAATTCATGCTATAGTAATATTTTCAGCTATTTGGGAAGAGAGAATGATGCAATCTTTAACCCAAAAAAAGAGGATGCAAATATGATCATGGGCGTGATATAATGACAACTTCTTTTCATTGGATCAAATATAGGGGAATACTATCAATAATAGATTCGGAGATGTGTAAATTTCATGTTTATTTATTTATTTCATGGTGTCTTCTTCTATTTTGCAGCCTTCACTGAACTCTTAGGACTTCTTTCTAACCATGATTACATGGTAAAACACTCATCATTGGTTGTTCCTTCACTACAAGATTCTATTATTACTTCTCACTCAACTTGCATCACAACTGGGTTTTCAATTGCATCCCACGACTCTACTTTGCCTCCTCTTCCCAAAATCGTGGACGTGGTCGTGTCCCAAACAACCGCGATAGTGGGTGTGCTTCACATAATCGGTATTGTGGGGTAATCGAGGTCATTTCAATTGAACATCTAATCATAACATGGTCTTTGCCACCTACAATAGGTGTAGTATTGGACACATACTATCAAATTGTACCAATCGTTACCCTGCTACCATGCAGTCAAGGAAGATCCTTCTGTCAATCATGTTGTGTAAAGTCCTCATATCGATCGATTCCACATATTGTTGCACTTGATAATCAAATTTAACACGGATGTGTGTGTGTATGATAACAATAAACATTAAATAAACTCAAACGGATATTATTAATCAAATGATTACAATACCCAAAGAGTTTACATCGTTAAGCTCGATCCACCCAAGGGGAGCTCCCCTCGGGCGGCCTATCACACAACTCTTTGCTCTATCACCTTCAGAGCATTTTTACAAGATGAACACACATAATGAAATACAAGAGAAAAACATCTATTTATACTATCTAGTTGTTCTCACGTGACAACTTCAAGTTTTCGCGCGATGAGATTTTATCCATCATTTTGGAGTTCTCGCATCCTTGTATTTCTTGCATAATTTTACTATTACCTTTCACTTGATATTATAATCCATAAAGGTTAGATCCTTACGTGCTGATTATCGTTCATAGACTTTTTCATAGCTTCCTAACACATGTTCTATCAACCATGTAGCACATGATCTTTCTAGTCTTGCCACTGCTCATCCCTATTATGGGGAGGATGCTCTTCATGTTATTAATGACAAGGGTTTACCTATTCTATATATTGTTTCTACTAGTTTTTCTGTTAGTTAACAAACATTTTTCCCTATCCAATATTCTTCATGTACCACAATACAAAAAACTTTCTGTTCAACAATTTTGTCATGATAATCAAGTCTTTTTGAATTTAATGATTATTTTTTACTACAAAAGACAAGTTTACATGCACTACCCTTCTCACGAGCCCAAGTGAACATAGGCTTTACTCAATTCATCTTCCTCAGATTCAATCAGTTTCAATAGTTGCACTCACAACTATTTGTGCTCTTGTCCACACGTGACATCAACGTCTCGAACATACTCATTCACAGCTTTTACATTTTATGCTCTCTAAATATTATCTTCTAGTTTTGAATAATAGTTTGAGTTCTCGTTGTAATGCTTGTTATGTAGGAAAATGAACAAAATTACATTTGTCATCTTCCAATTTTAAAAGAATTCGTGTGTTGGATTTAATTTTTTGTGATGTTTAGCGCACGTGTTACTTCTTATTTCAAATGAAACCATATAAACAAGCATTAAATCGTTGCGTGTCGGGCGAAGTAACGCTATTAAACAACAAATCGATGAACCTGGAGTTGCCAGAGTGTGACCAATTGTCATTTGGAAAATTCGATGATTTTTGGAAGGTATCGACGGTGGTTAAGGATGGTGATATGGTGGCAGAAGGTGATCGTATTTTCTCACGAGAAACTTTTGGATTGCAATAATGTAAACAAAATTAGGCACTTTTGGGTGAAGTCAAAAATTATGGAGAATCAAAACAAGTCAAATATTCCAATTGAAATATAGATGAGAAGGAATCTTTTGCTAAAAATATTGAGTCCTATGGAGATATATCAAGACATTTAAAAGATCAAGATGGATTTTTTATATATTTTTCGTGTGGTCAAATCTATTCTAATAATCTTTTATATTTTTTGACACATGTTATTCCCATATTTATTCTTCCATTTATTTTTCTGCCTAAACTATTTATTTCATTTAAGAAAAAATCAAATAACTAATTTTTAAATCTTTCTCTTTCTCTCTCTATATAATAAATCTAAGTTTTTCTTTAATCAATAATATTAAAAAGACATTTTTCATTAAATAAAAACTAATTGTTTTGATTAAAAAATACACTTTTTCAAAAACAAAATTTTCAAAAACTATGATTTTTTTCTAAAACAATGAAACTTTTTTAAGTAATGAAATTATTTTAAATTCATTCTTATTATAAGGTAAAAGTTTTATATAAAAAAATTTACAAAATAAATCCGGAGTTTTTAAACAATGAAATATTGATAAAAAATGAATTTTTATCAAAGCAATATTTTTTTAAAATAAAAGTTTTAGAAATAATAAAAATTCTTTATCAATTAATCAAAGTACTTACTTATACGTAACTTCAGTTATATCTTATATCAAAATAATGCTTTACAGTTTCTAACGCTTTATTAATAAATATTTAAAATTTTTCTTATTCAACCCGTATAATATAAAAGATTATACTCTAGTTAAATAATAAGCTTGATAATTATGTGAATAGCCCAAACAAAGTTATTGGGCCACACAACGGTCATAAAGAAAATACATGTGGGCCATGAAGAAATTAGTGACAAGTCTAGTTATTATATATATTAAAAAGTAACTAGAGAGCTACAGGATATTTTATGATTTAAAAGGCTAGACTACCAAACTTTTACTATTTACAAAAGAAACCTTGAAATAATAGTTCTTTAAAATATTCTTTGATGGTTTTTAAAATTTGGTTTCTTTTATTTTCTTTTTAATATTTTTAGTTATTTTAATTGTGATTTCTTATTTTTTTTAATCAGCTTTTATTTTAGTTGACAAATGTTTCTTTGTCGTTACTGTTCAGGTACCGTGACGAAACAAAAGAAACAAACCCAACCGCTTATGAGCGAACATCACGTTACCTGTATTTTGGTATTATTGGAACTTTTATCAATGTTTGATTTTAAACATCATGTTGCCTGTATTTTGGTATTATTGGAACTTTTATCAATGTTTGATTTTATGATTTTTGATGAGCCAAATCGATAACGGCCAATCTCCCGCTACGTTGCGTGAGAAAAACCTGACCACAATGTACTCGCCGCGAAGCGCGAGAAGTAAACTAGTTTGAAATATCAATCAAGAACAATGTTATATTTATATTATAAAAATGTTATTACATGACAAATCAGTCTCTCTCAAACAACACAAGTTACCCAATGATTATGTTATTACTATTTTAATTAATGAGTTGGTTTCTTGGTAGCTCTAAGGATAATAAGAGAGGTGTAAAGTTGTGAGGGGATTTAAAAATGATCTTGAAGACACCACAAGAACGAGTATTATATCTAACGGGACGAGCTTACAAACAACTCTTTTAATCATGTCCAACAAGTTATACAAAGATCAAAACCTTAATGACTATGTATTGAACTTATTTTTAATTAGCTAGTGAACCATATGATACAACAGTTGGACCGAATAAAAAAGAATTACATCATAACCATGAGGATTATAATAAAGCTAATGGGCGAGCTTTCTTTAAACCAAGTGAGTCATTTTACTCTCTTGAAACCGAAGACACTGTTAGGCTATATGAAGAAAAGATCTTATGGGTTGAGAAGGTTCCTAACAAAAACACTGAAGAGAAAGATACAATTGTGGACGAAACCTTGGGAGTCCAAGAAGTCATGAATGCTTTTCCTATGAAGAAGGCTCACAAAGCCTCATATCAGGCTCTTGTTTCTAGTGTGGTTGATAGTAAACAAAAATGATTTGATGTTCCCTTCGACCCAAGTTGCATTGCTCCAGGAGCAAAACTCGAGGACGAAATTTTTTTTTCAACCCGGGGAGTATGATGTAAGAGCATCTATAATTCAAATTTGAATTTGAATTTGAATTTTATTTCTTTAAACCTTTTTATATAGTTTGTCTTTTTATTTTAATTTATTATAATCTTTAATTATTAGGTTTAGTATAAATATTAGGGTTTGCTTTAATTTGTAGGGAGTTTTTGATTAAGTTTAAAATATAATAACAATGTTCTTGAAACCTTTGATTCAATTTATTGTTGTTGTTTATGAATTGTTTATTGAGCCATTTGATCACTTATATAACTGCATCAATTGAGGATGGACCTATGTATGAAAAACTAATATTAAACGGTTTTCTTAAAAAAAAGTATCTCTAAAACAGTAGGGATCATGTTCAAAATTATTCACTTGTTTGAATTATTAGGATACTGTGATATATTCGTACGTATTCGTATATTTTGTAAACAAGCATGCCATTATAACATATATATTATCTGCGATGTTAACCTTGCCTCAACACTGTCTCCTTCGATTTGAGTAAGGGACTTGTTAATGTAAAGATGTCACAAAAATTTTAAATAAATCTAATTGTTTTCAGAAATATGGCCATACTAAATCACATAAATATAAAAATATATCAATTTTAAAAGTTTTAGTCAAACAAAAATAAGTAAATCATATATAATATCAATCCACATGAAGGACAGCCTTAGTAAAATCTAAGCAATTAAGGAAGATGTCTTCTATTATTTACTTCTTGATCGTCTAAAAGTTTCCAAATACCAACCAATTTAAATCACTTTCAAATTGGTGAAAAAAAAAATACTCAGAAGGGTAACAACAATTTTGAAAACAACAAAAAGAATTATAGAGTTTAAATCACTCGATACACGGTCTCCTACCACATCATGTGCAACCTTTTTGTCTTTGTTTCAATGTTGCTATAGGATCCAATATTAACACTTGCTCTCAAAAGTGATTTTTACATTTTAACAAATTTTATCTATATATATATAGAAGTATTAAATTGCAAGCATTTATGGAACTCATTTCTGTTGAAAATTATTAGCATCTTAGTATAAAAACGTAGTCAGTACGATTTAGTGAAACATAATGATCATCACCATCAAGATTAGTAAACAAGAAGAATTTATCATCTACCCTATTAGTGATATGTTGAGAATGTGATCCTTACTACTTTAGAGATATTTCTTTTGTAAGAAAACTCTCAATCAAAGATTGATGAGTAGATTAAAATGAACTTGTTAACATCAACTAGACCATCTATACACCAAGTTTAATGTTTCTTGATTTACTTATTACATTTGCATCTTATAATCATATCATCGCAAGAAACCTATTAGGTTTCTTACCTAAGTGTCACAGCAGCAACCGTCGATCACCATCTCTCTTCTTGTTCTTTTTAATAGGTATCATGCGCGTTGATGCGTGACTTCAATGTCAACATTAGACAATAAAAGTATATCAAAACTTCTATATTCATACATTAACCTGACCCATTTAGTTTTTGACGTTTATGTTATGTTTTCATGTCGTGTTAGGATTTAACGCCATTGGTTATTGATAGTCTTTTTTATAAATATTTTCTCAAAGGAAGCAAATTTACCAGAAAGCCAACAATTTCGCATCCAAAATTACCATTTTCTCCAGCATAACAAACAGTTTGATGATTTACAGTATTAACCTTGATAACTACCTCAGATTCTTCAAGGTGAGAATGATACTTTTTGAGAAGGAATGACACCTGCATGATACATATTCAGTTGATGAATTGCTTCCACTACCAACTGTCTCAACTGTGAATGTTGACCAACAATTGACTTATCAGCCCCTTCTAAAGCTGTCAAAACCCTTGCCTGCACAAGTGCCTCACTGTTTCCAGCATGAACTGCAAGATAACACAATAGCACCAATGCATGATGTTGTGTTTTATCATTCCCTCTCAGTAATCTCATCAATGGAATCACACCATCGAATTCAATAATCGTTCTCGAATGTTCCTTGCAAAGAAAGTTATCTGGGGACGCGAATTTCCCCAAAGCAATCGCTGATTCTGTCACCACGTCAGGGTTTTGGTGGCTAAGTTGTTTGACCAACGGGCCAATGACACGGGTTTCCCTAGCTGGGAAAGTCCTGGCCAGTGACCCGATTGATCTGATAGCTGGAATCTTGATTCCAGGTATCTCAGACTCGTGGATCAGCCTCAGGAGTTGATCCACTACTGCTTTTGCTGCAGGTGAATTCGTCCTGAAAGCCGCGCGTCTTAGATCAGCATTTGATTCAGCTGCTGCTGCAATCTCCATAACACTCATCAAACAGTTGGTCTGCAGCTCACCAGTTTCTGTTTCTATAAGCTTAGCTAGAACTAACAGTCCTTTTGTATCTGTTAATATCTTGCAGTTTGCAAGATTGCCTCTTGCAAGCATCCATAACGCGCGAGAACAGCTCGTTTTCAACTCGAGTTTCAACTCAGACGGCTCGTTTTCCCTCTCTTTCCTGTTAATCGACCACATTGTGGTAGCAGAAGACGAGGTTAACATCGAACTAGCTCTATTAATCTTCACGATTGAATGAATACTCTGCTTCTCATACTGATTCTCCATGGTGTCAAACGATAACAATGTAACAAGAGGTCTAATCACATTCTCTCTAGCAAACGCCTCTTGTGAAACCTCATCGTTTTCCGCCATTCTTCCGATCAATTTCGCAACCCAACTCTGAACCCTAATTGGGGATTTTTTTAACGATTGTACTACAATCGGGACCCCAAGCTCGTTGGTGATCAATCGAGCTCTGTCTCGATCATCTGCGAGATTGTAAAGCGTCGTTGCGGCAGCAATTTGGGCCTCCGGCGATGAATCTTCTTTCAGAAGCTTCAGCAATGGCGGAATCCCACCTTCTTCTGCTATCATCTTCTTGTTTCGATTGTTGTCGTTAGCTAACGAACAGAGTTCGTTAGCGACTTCAATTTTAACATTCAGTGGACTTGAGTAAAGCGAAGAGATGTAAGACCAAACCCAGGCGATGATCGGATCGTTGCTGGCGATGGGCGGTAGGGAGAGAACAACGCCGGAGTCGCCGCCGGAATCGAAGACGCTGAGCAGCCACTTCATGTCGCCGATGGAGGCGTCGAGGAGAGTGAAGAGCTTTCTGAAGTCTGCGGCGGTGACGATGGCGACGACGCGGAGGATGAAGCTTCTCCGGCGGCATTTGCGGACTAGGGTTAGGGCACGGGTGAGGGTGGTGGTGACGTCGGAGAAGACGCGGCGGACGGGGCGGTCGTAGAAGGAGGGGGTGGCGGTGGTGAGGCGGACGAATGAGCGGAGCAGTTTGGAGAGGTGGTCCACGAGGTTTCCGACCTCGGCGCACTCCACTTTGTACGACTTTGAGTCCTCAACGGCGCGCCGGATTTGGTCCGAGAGGATGATGGGGTAGGATAAGATGTGGTCCATGGGTTGGTGCTGGTGGTCTTCGCCGCCGGCGAAGTCCATTGGTGGTGGTGGTGGTGGTGGTGTATGTATGTTATCAGGTGTTGGTGTGAATGTGTGATCGGTGGTTCGGAGTGTACTTTGGTTTTTTTGTTGATGAGTTTTGAAGGAGTTTACTTTACTTTGGTTTTTTGTTGACGAGTTTCCAAGGAATTTCTAGGAAATTGTGCTGTTTAAGAATGTTGAGAATTGTTTCCGTGAAATTACGAGGATGATAAACATTGTTTTTTCATTTTGGAACGAGTAACATACGTGTATTCGGATATGGTAGTAGTCAATATGTAATTAGTTTTAAATTTTATGGTGTTAAACAATACCGGTTTGAATACAATACATATCTGTTTATGTGAATCATATTTATTAGTACTTTCTTATTCTTTCTAGATCTTTCTCCTAGAATAGTAAGATAATCTACCAATTTTGAGTGTTTATATTTCTAAATTCCCTTGAGTGAAAAATTATATAAAATTAAATGATAAGATATGTATTTGGAAATTCCAAACAAGTAGCTTTTAACAAACAAACGAGTATTCTCGATACGTGAAGGGTATAATAAGATTTTATAATCGACTATGATACTAACTGCTAAGGTATTAATACATATCTTATTTCCTAGAGCTAAGTGAACCTTATGGTTGTTATAGTTAGATGTAATATAATATGGTTAATTGTGTTCAAACCTTATGGTTATTTTAGAACAAAGTATATAGTTTAAGTTATAGTTAGTGATAAAAATATAAAGGGAAGTGAAAATCCACTCCACGCGTTTAGTTTAACTTTACTAACCATAATTTTCTTTACATAAATTTTAGTAACTATAGTACTAGTATAAACTATAGTGATTAAGACAACTAATATTCATCGGAAACTCATTAGCATGTGTTTTAAATGTAAAAATTAAATGACCATCACAAAAACAATGCTTTATAAGACATAAGAAAAGTTTCTTTATGAAGCTTTTTTTTTCTACTTTGCTTGGGAGTTTGGACTTTGACTCAACTATCCTTTTATATTTTGTGACCTGTGAATGATTCACTATTTATCTAATAGCATTTTTGTTTGTTCTTCAAATATTGAAAAATAACACTTTGGGTCAACTACTACTATGTTTCTATATAAAAAAAAAACTTAGTATATTTGGATTTCTAATTCGAGGGTCTCACTCAAAGAGACTAATGTATCTCTCAGACGGTAAAATCTCATATCATACTTTTAAACCCTACTTTTATAAATCAGCTTTTTAGTGCTTTGGCTCAATTATCCTTGAGGGATATATTATAAACAAGTTTCTAACTAAACAGTCAAGATTTTTTAAAATAAAAATGAAATTTATGACATAATTGGATAATGATGAAGAAAAAAGTTTAAGAGAGAAGAAGTGGCTCTCTTTTCCTGACCAATTGGTTAAAAGATGGATGTTAACAAAATTTCTAGTAACTAAGTGCTAGTAAATTTGTTAAGAAAAGAAAAAGAAAATCCACATAAGCAAATTAAATAAACAAATTTCATTTTCTCAAAAATACAAATTTTAAACATGCATTTAAAAACTTCACCAATTTGCCCATGTTTGCGTGCCTCATTTTTACATGTATGGCTAATAGGATTTTGAAGTAATTAGTCCCTTGTCTTCTAGCACTACACTTGGCTAACAGATCGCCACATGGTAGCATATGTTCTCGTGTAAATGGTTCCAAAAAAGACCATATTCACAAAATGTCAACATCATGGTTTGAACACAAGAACGCGAACAAACATGCACCAGTCTGTTAGCAAAGTGTGGGCATGAGAAGATAAGGATCAACTTGGTTGCAAAAACATTTCACTATATACTAGAAGCTGAGACGCGCTAACTTAAGGACAATTGGTAGAGTTTTTAAATCAGACGGCTTAAAGAATAGTTTTTTTTGATAACGTTCTTTGTTCTTTGTCTATCATTTCCTTTTAATCATACAATTCGTTAGAATAGAATATACCTTGTTATAGTAACTTCCTGTTTCGTGACACGAATCAACCAAGCACTCCCCAACCCTTGATCACGTCTTGTATTAGCTTTGTTGGAATGACTTTTATTAACATTTGTAGTTTTTTAAACTTTGTCTTGCGTCAAGTTGACTAATACAAGTACACATGACAAACTTGAAACACAAATACGTAAATTCTGAAATCACAGGGAGTACACTTACGTGGTATTGATTCCTTTTCACATCTTTGAAACAAGATTGTTTATATAAATCAGAGTAGAGGAATGCATAATTGAGAATTTCAAATGGAAACAGATAAACAACTGGTCGACAAGATACAATCACACCACTGAACAACTTGTTGGGTGATTCTAAATTTGAATCAGGATACAGATACATCACTTGACTCTAATCTAGACTCTTAAAACACCATTCAAGTTGCCAATCTTGAACTAGCATGGAAGAATTAATCTAACTTAAAATTCCATTGAGAGAAATTAACCGAAAAAGAACTTCAACTCATTCATCAAACTCATCTTGTTTTTTATGTCGTTTCTTGCAGAAGTTCGTTGTTCAACGGGCTGTAGGTTCAAGTTTTTCTCAAAAACAATGACTTCATGAAGTTGAATTTTCAGGTCTCTTATATGTTATTCCATACTCATCATCTCTTACACCAGGATTAAATCATTGTGTGGAGAAGAGTAAGGCGAAAAAGATCGCTTCAGCTCTGATACCAAATGTTATATTTTAGATCCGAACAACACCGGTTCAAAAGTAATGGTTAAAAATATAGATAGATCTACGGCTTGTTTTGGATACAGATTCACCACCAAAACAAACGATAGTGTTGCGGTATCCAACCAAAGATACAGATATGCAACTCTGGTTAAGAAATCGTGTCTAAAAACATCACCCAATGTGCCCAAATTGAGCTAGCAAAGACCAAAAATCAATATAACTTACCCAATTTAGCCCACATCTAATCACTTGGGGGAATAACTCAAAACATGATCCACTATTATCTCTCCACTTTTCTACCGTAAGTTAATGAATAAGCGCTGAAGAAAGGTTGGTGTTATAAGTACTTACTATTTTAACTTCGTATATAATTAAGAAATATTTGTCAACTCAGTAGTTCATCAAGGTTAATCTTGTTATTGTGCAAGCATAGACATTTAACAATTACATACGTTGCTTCGTTGAATCTTAGGAGGCAATTCGCTAATACCCTTAGCACGCAAGTCAAGTTTAAGCAATGGGACAAATTGCTTTAAGGAAAGAGAGCTAGTTCTTATTGATGCACAGTAAGTAGCAATTAACACGACTCAGAAACCAGAAAACAACAATTTTTATCCATCGTAAGTGATAAGCGTGAACGTAAAATTGCACTTAACATCGGGCTCGGTAATTATGATGTTGGTCCGCTGGGCTTGAACCAACCCATGTTACTATGTTAGGCAAAAGTCTTAAGAGTTTGGTCCACTTATCCTCTATAAAAGAGTTTTAAGGCTTTAACCATACAAGCAAATTAAAGGGTCTTTATGTAAGAAGTAGGTTCACTTTTATATTAAAAGATTGCAATTCTAACGATACTCTCGTTAGCCATGGGAAATATTTTAGTACAATACCGTTTACAAATACGACTAGAAAAATAAATATAACAATATTAATGTACCAAACTTGATTCGAACATCCATCCTTAGTATATACTTCAACGAGTCTTCATATAGTATTCTTGACTTGAGTTTTTATCATGTTCGAATCTTCAACTATACCTCTTGGCTGCAACAATTAACAAACAAAAGATTGACGGTTGTGGCTGAGGATCGTGTTAGACACGGGTCCCTTAAAACAGATTTCGCATCTCTACTCAAGACAACACGTCTGTCTCCCAGGGTACAACAGCCAAAGCAGTATGTACTGCCGGAGAGTGCCTCGGACCCGAGAGATCACCGGTAAAATATGTGTTATGATGTTATATGGAAAAACGTTAAAGATGACGGTGTAGGAAGAATAATTTAGAGAATGCTCATCTCTAAATTTCTATGAAACTTGTTGAATCTAAAGAGAATAAATTTCTTATATATTCATGCTAAAACATTCACATTAATGTGAGTTTTATGATTCACAACCAAAACTTTCATTTGATTTATGAAATGTTTCATGAGACCAAATTAAAACTCTTATTTCATTCATGACATGTTTAATGTCAATTTTAAACCATAATAAACATTCATAATATTTATTAAAAGACTTGGTCAAAACATAAAACATCCATGTTAATCAATACATGGCTTTATTAGTATTATGTAAGAAATTTCAACAATTTTCTACTATAATCACCCAAGTTTCACTTTGTTCATTCCGACCACTCAACTTCGAGCATCGATATCTAATTCATCTTTGCTTCAGTTTGGACATGGTACAGTTCGTTATAAAACGAGAACTTAAACCAATAAATAAATAATTATTTATATGATAAATACATATATATAATTATTTTGTGTCCAAAATTTCAACACTTTAATTATACAAGTAACCTCAATTTGCTCTTGGTATCTCTTTGAAAACCCATCTCCATCGTACTATCTTCTTTCAAGATCATTTTCTCCTTTTAAGATCTCATGCCAACTCTTTCTCTTAACTTTAATCTCCTGATGTATGAGATGTGAAATTCGATCAATGAGGTTGAAAGAATGAGATATTATAGTAGAGTTAACTTCTCAAAGAGAAAGCAATAGTAAAGATGAGTTAGCAATATTAGAGCTAAGTTAGTGAACCGACCTGATTTGAAACCGGTTTGGAATAACGGGGGTCGAACCGATACTTTAACCAGCTGTTTGGGTCGGTTTGAAACATTCAAGTGGATCAAACCTTAATGGGTTTTCTAGTGTGGGTTGGTTTGATCTAATGGGCAAACATTATGATTGTGGGCCTAGTTATTAAGCCCAACTTTCACTGTTTTTCAATCTTGTGAGTTCTAAGTTTATAACAAACATAATTAGATATGAAACGAATCTATCTTTTTGTTTGTTAAGACTACAACGTGCATATTTGGTTTGTGGATACGATAAACATGGTAGGTTTGGTTGCATGTAAACCAAACAAGAAAATAACATATCTAACTTTTTTCCTTTATATCGCATCTTAAGCATATTTGAGGCCATAAATATTTGTGTTGGTTCCAAACCACAAATAAATTAGGTTGCAAGATAAATCGCAGAGTTAATTACGCAAATGGTCCCTGTGGTTTATCGAAAATAACAGGTTTGGGTATTAAGGGTTTTTTGTAACAGGTTGGGGTATTATGTTTTCAATTTTATAACAAGAATGGGTACTAAGACTAACAGCCGTTAAGTTTTCTGTTAAATTTCAATAAAATGACTAAAATGCCTTTTAAGGGACTACATTTGTAATTTTATATATCCTTTTATCTGGGGACCATTTGTGTAATTACCAATAACTTAAAAAACCCAACCCCCACCCACATCGGTGTTACCCACCATAGCTACCGCCCACCACCACCGTTGTTACCGACCATAGGTACCGCCCCACCACCACCCAATATCAAACACCCAGCTCCCCCTCCCCAAATGTACCTACAAAATCTCTTCAATTCACATCTCCTTCATCTAATTCACTTCACATCTTCTGCATCTAATATCCCTTAACAACTGTCCTTCTCCGACCACGCCACCACCGCCATAAACCACTGTCGCCACCCCACCATTAACTTGGTTGTACCTTTCCTTCTCTGACCACGCCACCACAACCAGATCCAAACACATCGTTGGTTCCCCCCACCTCCCGTGATTTGTTTAAAACCCTAAAACCCAAATTAAACATTACCTAAGTAGAAATTCTTGATTAAAGGCTTGTTGGCAGCAGTGGTTGTTTAGGGGAAACGAATCGGTGATGAATAGTGCCATGGTGGTGATGATAGATGATGATGATGGTGAGATGGTGCTGATGATGCGATGATGAGATGATGAGATGATGACAGTGGTGAGATGGTGCTAACGGAGGGGCTGGCGGTGGTGCCCGACGGTGGCGTTTGGCGGTGGTGGCCGGCGATGGGGGCTGGCGGTGGTGGTCGGCGATAGGGCTCGAATGTGGGGACTGGTGGTGGTGGTGAAATGTGTGTGTGTGTGTGTATATATAGCAAATTACAAAAACACTCCCTTATATATATTGAATGACACAAACAGTCCCTACAGTCCCTTAAGTTATATTAGTAATCTTTGTGAAGTGAAAATACGAAAATACCCTTAGGTTTAATAGAAAAGTTAACGTCTGTTAGTGTTAATACCTTAACTCGTTTCAATTTGAAAACACAATACCCCAACTTGTTACAAAAAACCTTTAGTACCCAAACCTATTATTTTCGATAAACCACAGGGACCATTTGCGTAATTAACTCTAAATCGCATTAACCTTCGTATCGCTTTAAGAACATCTTTTTAGATTCTTTTTAGGATTTTAGATATCTAATGTTTGATGTTTTAGCATAATTCAGCACACATATACAATTATCAAATAACAATATTATAAATCTTGTTTTTATTTTCAAAGTTCTTACTTTAAATATGTTGTTTCTTTGTTTCGATATATTGTCATTGCATTGTAACATCTCTTAAAAAACAAATATTATATGTTTTGTCTATTAGGAGTTTAAGTTTTTATCTCATGTTACACAGTTGAGTGATATTTATACTAACTAAAACTCGATTACCAGCGATGCTTTCAGCTCGTCCGCAAACACAGTGTCAATATTATGTTGATGGCATTTGAGGTCTCGCACTAACCTAGCATTTCTCATATTTACATGCGATAATGAGATTCATGTATAACACTACACTACAAAAAACTCTTAAAGACTCTTAGATATTTTAGTGTGATTGTATTGAATAGTAAATTAATATGATCATAATATCCGAAGACAGTTTTTTAAGGATTTGAGTCCTTGTCCTGCAACAAAAATTCATAATTCGAATTGATCATTTTTTCTCTGTTTCACGAATTCTCACTCAAAAACTTCATACTTATTCTTGATTCTCTCTGAGTTTTATCTAATTGAACTTTTGAATCGAACCTCAAATTATTTCAATCTGAGAACGCTTCGTGACTCTTAAATCGTCTACAGGGGCGGATCTATGCCCATGACTCTTAAATATGGTCTTGGTTCACTGGTTAATGCGCGTGTAAATAGGAAACGGGTCGCAGATTCGACCGTTGCTAGCTGCAAGTCTACAACTTTTTTTTCACTATTTAAATTGTAAAATTATCAAATTACCCTTGTTTAGAACTACTTAAAAACCCTAACCCTAAATACCCTCTCCATCGACCTCATGGCTGCTCCCAATTTGCCATCCCCACATCGACCTAGTACCCCATGCTGGTGGTTGCCATCAACTCCGACGACAACAAGGTGGTGACCGACGGCCTATTCAAGTTTTCAACTATTCAAGCTTTCAAGATTCAAGGTTAGTTTTCTAAATTAGTTTTTTTATTTATTTGTCATACTTTTCAAGTCACAATGGTTTAAATTGAGAAAGATGGTAGACAACTAAATTGTTTGAATTGTTGATATATGTATTTCTAGTTACATTTGAAACTTGAATGATAATTAGAGTCGATGAATAGAATGCCTATAATTATTATATTATATGAAATGCTTATAAGATGTTTAACTAATAGAATTAAATAAGTCTCTCGACCAATTTATGAAACCAATAAGGTCTTTTAGACAAAAGATGCAATCATTTGATTCATCATGGCATCCTTTCTTTTTCCACTTGTATTCATAGTTGAGAATTTTATGGAATTTCAATATTTGTATTTAGTACTCTAGACAACATCTTTTAACAATGTTTGATTTCTTTCTTTTTTTTTTTTTAAAGTTTGTTTACTTACAATCTACTTTGTTTTTCTTATTATTTCAGAGACAGAGACAGTAACCTTGTTTGTTGCATTGTTTGTTGTTGGAGACGCATACTATCCTCCCATTTTTATTAGAATATTATAACTTTTCAGGTGCATTTTCTTTGATAAAAATGTTTTTTAATCTTAGTGTTACTGTCTAATTTAGTTGTTACATTAGGTTTTCATATAAATAATTACAGCTTTAGTTTGCCACTTTACTCGATATGGTAGTTTTTAATTTTAGTTATCTCCATAATCATCTTAACACGATTTAAGTCACTTTCAAAATTATCATTACACAATTGAAATCACCTTCAAACTACTACAAACTAAATTAATTCATCTTAAGTGAGTTTTTATGACCCGATCTAATAGACAAAAAAAATATATTTTGTTGACCCGACTGGTAAAAGTATCTCCACCAATTTAGACCAAAAAATTGTGACCCTAATGAAAAAAATTCTTGTTTCCGTCACTGATCGTCTAAGTTTTTGATCATTAAATTACGATTTTACTGCAAGCAAATGAATTGCCGTTAGAACCAATTAACATTTATAAAATCAAAGTAAAACTAATTAAAACATTGTAACCACACATGATACAAATTATCATCGACTTTCGGTCAAATCATAAACAATTCTTTTTGTATTTTCCATACACAATATATATGAAATACCAACCAGTTGGTGGCCAAAATATGGGGTGCAAAGCTTGGACGTTGATGATGACACGTGTGGTATCACACGATTCTCCATAGAATCACACAAGGAGATGGCTCTTACGTACGTGTCAATATGAGTCAGATCCTACTAGACATGTGTCCTATACTTGTGGGTCTCGCCTTCCACGTGTGAAGAAGCATTCTGATGTCATTATTATTCCATCCATCTTATGAATAACATATTTATTAAAATAAAATTAAAATAGTGTCGGACTCACACCACTAACTAACCGATACATATATACGCTCATTTACCAAAAAATAAATTATAGTTTACAGTCATTTGATCGAAGGTAATTGTCGCTCAGGCAGGCAGGGAGGCAGGGTAAATGGTTGTGTACTTTAAGTGATGTATATAAACTAGAAATTTAAAAGAATGTTAATCCATGACTGATCTATCGTTTATCGAGCAGTGCGACCATTTGAGTTCTAACCCAGTGGTAAAGGGCAAAGATTTTTTGAAGTAAATTCAGATTCTAACTTGATAATAAGTAGTTTATGATGAAGTTTAGAGAGGAAGTGCTCGCGAATAACTTGTTGAAATATTGAACTAGACTAATGTTAAACGAGGTCGAATCCTAGAAAAGAACACGAGCTTTGTATATTAAGTATGATTAGGGCAACGAGCCTAAACAAGTAGTGGCGGACCCATATATATTTTTTGTGCGTGGGGCTATTATCTATTAGCTTGATCATATATTTTTTGTTTTGTTCCGGTCTGTTTAATTAAATTAATTCGAAAACTCAAAACCTAAAATTACTCAAATTTAAGATCCTAACTATCGGTTCCATGACTTCAACTATATAAAAATTTAGTTTATAATCTTATAACGATGTTTGGAAAACTATTTCACTGGATCTCTTGATTTTTATATCAAAAACATGCCATTATAAACCGTAAGAAATGTAGGACATTGATTATATGAATTTGTAAAAACTAAAATAAGGGTGTTTTTTTAACATGAACTTATAAAAACTTTGATACATAATATTAACAAAATAATAAATAACACATGTGAAAAGTCATGAATCAAAAAGTTTGTTATAATCCAGCTAAATTAGGAAAACAATAAAAGAGTGTATTTAAAAGAAACTTAATCTGATTAAAAAATGAGTGAGTGTTAACAAAATAATAAATAACAAATAAAAGATTATAATTTATTTTGAAATATTTCAAAAGAATATCAGTAAATTGGATTTGAAATAATATCTAACATTCCAAGAATCCAAGGTATAAAGAAAAAACATGTAAGAAACAAAGGTTTGGAGTCTTGAACTTTTTTAAGTGTTAATACTGTATTAACCACTATAGTCGATATAAAAAAATTATTTGTTTATGAGTGTCACCGAAAAAAAAAAAAAAAAAAAAAAAAAAAAAGGCGTCACTAAACTTTTAGTTCTTAGCATTAATATATAAACGTATGAATGTACACTTGATGGCCGGGTCTTGAAAACTTTGGATGTCACTCGGCTTTTGTCTAAAAATTTTAAGAAGCAAGGAGAATGCCTATGTAAACGTTATTGGTTCTATTGACGAGGTCAAATAACTATGTTATTTTTTGCATCAATAAATGATGCATATGTTCCTCATCTATGAAACCAACTATATAGACTCAACAATTTCTCCTTGCTTTCTACTACACTTGGGGGTAAAAAAATCATTTTTTTTGTGAAGCATGCTTATATGTTACGACATGTAATATCATTTGTACACCCCCTTCTATTTGGTGTGATTTATACTGGACGTAGTGATGTTTTTATGTGGTGTCAAATTTGCTGATGTGGACACAATTGTAGTGTTAAAGCCACTATGTTTTAATCAAAGGGGGACTCTAAACTCATGTTTAGCCAAACGTTTAACTGACGTTAAAGGAGATAAACGAATTCGTTTTTATTTCAGTTTTAACAATCTTTAACTAAAAAAGACTCTAAACTCACTACACATGATTAAAAATGATTTTACTAAATTTATACTTGATTACACGGCATTTTAACTAAAAAAATCATTACATGTATTCTTAGTAATTCAAGAAGACAACAAAAACAGCAATCGTACAAAAAAAAAATAGAAGATATATGGAGAAAGAAAAAAGAAAAAGATAAAAAAGGTGAGGATGATGGGATATGCTCATCTTGTGTGGACCACTCGACCTCACCAATAGCGACCTCTCCTCATCTTATTATTCCTTTTCCTGTTTATGATAACTAAAAGAAAACGACATTTCTTTTTTCTTTTATTTCATTATATCTTTTTAAATATAAAGTTATTTGTTTAAAAATGTAAACTGTAATTGTTGATTTGGCTTTCTGGATTAGCTAGATGGACTAATCACATGAAAGGGGTTCTTATAACAAAATTTGAAGATAAAATTAAAAGGAATGATAAAACATTTGAGTTAAAATTGATGTTTTAAAATTTTATAATAAAATGGTTATTTTTATTAAAATTCAATGAGCAAAATAAAATTTAACTCTAAAATTTAACTTACCGATTCAAAATATTAACCAAACAGTTTTCATGTTTATTATTATATTGTTAACTAACATCATTAAATAAAGGGATGCTATAGACCACATATATTGGCGTTGTAAATGAGTTAGTAAACCGCAAATATTTTTATTTTATTGTGATTCCATAGGTTTATACCAAGATGCTTCTTAATAGGGTTTTTCCGCTCACATATCTATAAATGTCTTGATAAATAAAAAAAAAGCCTATTGTTCTTATTAACCCACGTACACTTGAAATAAACTTCAAAAATATGAAAAATATCTAAATGTTTTGAATCTAAACATGTTCAAGAGGAAGAGAGATAACATGTGAATCACAAAAAAAGAATAACAAACGAGTAGGTGACAAAGTAAACTAGATGGCAAAAGCCGGTTAAGCGGTTCATGCATAGCAATGTTGCGACCCCAAGATCTATAAATGCAGTTTTTAAAAACTTAATTTTTTTTTCCAAAATGGTCTAGCAATGAAACTTGTTGCTTGTTCGCCTTCAATTTTGATATTAAAAAAATATATTATATTTAGGAATTTATCTTTATCATTTTCATTTTTTTATACAAAGAAAAATAAGTTCAAACCTTTAAACCCTTTCACATGTAAAAGTGTAAAACTAGCCAGTTTAGTTTGTTATTTTTTGAAACCGTGGTGAATGGTTAACATGTATTTTTCATCCAAACATATTGAACCGAACCATGCATATATCATTAGCAATGGTGAGGAGAAACCGAATACATTCGCTTCTCAAGGTTTCTTTAAAAGGCATAAACGAAAATACATAATCGAATATTATGATTTTATGAATGTCAAACTGTTTAAACATGTGTTCGTTTTCCATGCCAATAAGTGGTGGTATCAAAATAATATACAAATGCAGTTTATTTTATTATTTTTATGTTCGGTGTAAAATAAATAAAAAAGACTAGGACCACAAATTGGGATTTGGGAAGTTGGTGTTATCAGCTACGACAAGGTGCACAAACAGTTATCCAAGGATAACGTCATCCTAATGTTGGGCCCACATATCTTAATTCTGAACAAGTTAAACCTGGACCATATGTTTCTACCAAAATAGTAAGTACTCCTCAATCTCGGTGTTTATTTTACATAAGTTGCATCGTGGGGCGGCGCTCACATCATATGGCCACGGCGGTACTGACGCCGCGACACAACACCGCCGCCGATCCCCTATGTTACAATTGTACGCCAATTCATGGCGTCCAAACGCTGAGGCACACCACTCCCGTTTTGACCGTTCAACGATCAAAATTGTGATCATTACCTACCCACCCCCTTCAACGACTATATGTCATTTTTCAGAAGAAAAAAATTTACACTATAAATACTAATTAATAACTTCACATTTCTCATCTACACTTTTACAAATATACACTACTCTTTTAAAAATATGAATTTCAACAAAAAGATCTACAAAATCCCGAATTCAAACCTTCAAAAAACATAGACCGTAGATGCGTTTGGATCCAAGTGAACCGGCACCTTCTACTTAACCGTTCAACCCACCACCATCGCATACAACCGATTAGTAAAAAAATTCTTACGAATCTCTCCAACCAGCAGTCTACCGTAGAGGTGTACAAATCGGTTTTTTTTTTTGCATATGATCAAACCGGTTTTTCATCAATAATTCTCAAACCGTCCGGTTCCGTTTGGACCGGTTTATAAACCGGTTTTTTTAACGAGTTTTTATCACGGTTTGACTGTTTTTTTAATTAAAACCGGTTTACAAATCGGTTTTCGGTGTAAGATTATCAAACCGGTATACAAACCGCCAGTTCGAGTCGGACTAAGAACCCATTTGGCTCAAACCGGTTTTTTATCAAACCAATTCGGCTTTTTTTCCGGTTTTTTCCCCGAACCGGTTTGTGTGTACATCTCTTGTCTACCGCCCAACTATGCTCACATTCCAACCATCATAATTTTTTTATTATCATAACATGCCAAACTCTTTTTAAAACCTTCCTCAACACGTACAATAAGAAGAAGACGATGAATATGAAAAAAATCATAATGAATCCTTCGATGATCTTCAACCTTATGAAAGTGAAGATGAAGAGATTCAGGTGGAAGAAACACCCCCACCAAAGTCTAAGTTGAAAGGTAAATCAATAACCCGGACTACTACAAGCCTTGGGATGAAAATAAAAACGAGGCATTGGTAAAGATTTGGATATCTGTATCCGAAGACACTAGAGTTGAAGAACACCAAAAAAATGACTTGTTTTGAAAGAAGGTGTTTTGACACTTTAGTGCCACTGTTGGTTCAACGAACCGAACCATTGATCAACTTGACTCAAAGTGGGGGAGAATGAACCACACATACGATGAGTCCTTTTAGCGGGATATATATCCAAATGGACAAATGGTAAATTTATTACTTTTACATTTATATATTTACATTTTATTTTTATAAACATATTTTTTGTGAAATACAAATTTTATGTTTTTAAAAATGTAGAAACATCGTTGGCCGATTTGAAGCAACAATGAGGATATCATCCTAAAAGCCTTAAACAAATATAAAAAGGTTTCAGAGAAAAAAAAAACTTTATAAACAACAAGGCGTGAAAGGTGATAAAAAACTACGCCAAACGAGAGTCAGTGAAGCTTATGGCTTTGAAGTTTGGTATTCAAACAACAAAAAGGACTAAAACTTCGGAATCAGGCTAATACGTCAGCTCTAATGAGCTTGTTACAAGTCCCCTCCCCGACCTCAACGAGAATGTTACACCGACTGACCCGAGACACCAAGGCAAAACAAACGGGGTGTCTTTTTCAAGCAAAACAACGTTGAATGAGGCTATTAGTGAATACAGGTGATGCGTGAAAAAGAAATGGAGCAAAAAGGAGAACGAGATGCGCTTTGCACGAAAATAATCGAATCTAAATTGGCCTTACTTGACTTAAAATGAGATACGTTGCTTCGCAAAACGCTAGACTGAGACATGGAGATTTTCCTTAAACCGAATGACGATGTTCCCGGGCCGATGTTGAAGAACGTACTTTAACATAAACGTCAAATTGTCCGGATATGTGGCTGGGAGTTTAACTTGTAGATTTTTAGATTAGTGTTTTAATTTTTTTAAAAATTTTTAATTTTTATGTTCTTTTAATGTAGTTTTTAATTTTAATTTGTAATTTATTTATATTAATTAAGTAATTTTCTTATTACTTTTTTTCTGGTGTGATGTCATGTGAGTGCCCCCTCCCCTCAAATGGTATGACGTGATGTGGTGTGACATGACATAATATGATTGATGATTATGTAGTGCGGACCATGTGTGTGGTGTGGGAACCCCACCCCCGAGTTTTCTTTAATGACATTTCGAACAATCCTAGTATCCGAATTAACCTTTTTAAAACGCGATAACAACCGTTCTTACTGTTTCTAGCGCTATAGATCCTTCTCATCAGGAACACTGTCAATTACTTGTAAACCAGAGTTAAGTTCAATTTTACGTTTTGAGTTTTGTTAAAAATAATTATTTTCCTACAAAAGATTAAAAACATCAATATACCTTCAAAAGTTTCATATATTGTTTTAATTTTAATAAAAAAGTTTCATTATTTGTTTTATTTTAACCATAATAATGAAACTTTTAGAGTGAAATTGAAATAACATATGAAACTTTTGAATGTAAATTTATATTTTTAATCTTTTAAAAGAAAATGATTATTTTAGTTAAAACTTAAGAAGTAAGACTGAAATTAACTCTGTAAACCATTATACCTAGAGCTCCTTTTAATCATTAGGTTAATACCTTCTTTTAATATTATGTGTATTTTATATTTTACTATCGGATAATATTTAATAAATATTTCACATACAAAATCTTTAAGTTACACAAAATACATGAATGTGGAGGAATAAATAAGATAGTGTTTGATATGTAAAAATGATAAGTGAAATGGAATGTAGTAAACGTATTATTGTGAAGAATGAAAAAAAAAATATTTGTTTGGTCGATATATGTCATGACGAATAATCTATCATAACAAAGATTCTCATTTATTCTAAACAATCCAAACTCATTCATCCACCCCCTGTTTTTTATTTTGTCATAGCCATCGGCACCATCGAATTTCATTACTTTATCTTTTGCTTTCTACAAAACAAGGCAAAGTAATTACTCACCTTATTTTCATATGATAACCAAACATGATAATAAAAAAATAAAGATTCATTTATTTTTATTTTTATTTTGTTACTGCATAGCCGACGATGAACCGTTTTGGTGTTATGTTATGACTAAAATACTATAGCAAAACTTTTTTAAAGAGAACAATACATACAAAAGAGGTACTTTTGCAACAAACACCAGTATATTTGGAAATTTCAGTTGGAAGAAGTTAAAAGAAAAGTGAAAATTAGTTAAGAAAAATGAAAAAGAGAAGTAGCTTTTAGTTATCTCATTGTTGACCCAACGTTGAACATTACATTGGTAACCCTTTTCCAATTTCCACCTCAAAAACTCGTAAACTATAATCAATATACATCTCTTCATGCACAACACAACCAACTTCATTCTCAACTGTTATCTAATCTTAACATGTTGGGACCCACCTCCCCACCCACACTAACCACAAAACTCTATAAATACAAGGCTAATTGCCCCATGTTTAGGCTTGAAGAAGCAAACACTATTGAAAACCTTCATACGATTAGCAATGGTGGGACCTTCTCTCAACGCTCCAAAGCCTCCGACCACCGCAACAATCAAGTTCCTCTGTAGCTACGGTGGCCGGATCCTCCCGCGCTATCCCGACGGCAAGCTCCGCTACCACGGTGGCCATACACGTGTCCTTGCCGTTGTTCGGTCAATCTCCTTCTCCGGTGAGTAATTGATTCCTTAATTCGATTGAAACAGACGTCTTTGTGTGGAGTCAATCGAGTGAGATTTTCTTGTGATTTGCAGAATTGATGGTGAAACTCGGTGAATTGTGCGGGAAGACGGTGAGTTTGAGGTGTCAGTTGCCGACGGAGGATTTAGATGCGCTTGTTTCGGTTACATCTGATGAGGATCTCGTGAATCTCGTTGAGGAATATGATCGAGCAGCTTCTGTGCAATCGTCGTCGGTTAAAATTAGGGCGTTTTTATCTGTTCCGAAGAAATGTTCTCCGTCTCCGACGCTGATTCCGACTCCGGCGACTTCCACCGCCTCTGGATCTGGCTGTGGATCTAGCTCCTCCGCCGGTACACCGGAAGCGTCACCGAAATCGCCGTCGTTGTCCGCTTCTTACTCCGCCATGAGGTTTCCTGTTACCGTCGGTCAGCGGTGCATCTATACGTCGTCGAAACTACCTCCAAATCTTCCTTTCTGCTACAACAAATCCGCCGGAAAGCTTCCTCACTATGCTTATCGAAATTCCAACAGGTTTTGCCTCGTTCCTAACGGGAATCATTGGCAATAACAGTTTGCAGAGACTCTGAGTTGGGGAAAAACTTTGGTGATATGAAGATACTTACATAAACAAACAGTTAAACACAAAATCAACACATCTAATAGAGGGAAAACTAGCGTAATTCCAACGGTAACTCATGAAGAAAACTCGAAAAATATGTGATGTATGACCGGACTGTATAAAATTTCAATATTCGGATCTGTGTTTTCTACGATCCTGTGAAACTATAGGAATGATTCAATGAATGGAGCAACAAAATCTTAAAAGTTCAGTCCAAATTTGCTTAATGGTGAATGCATCCGCATATTTGATCTTATTTCGATTATCTTCTTCCTCTATTTCCCCCTTTGATTACCGTTGTTTGTTGTCTTCTTCATTACCTCTTCTGATCTGATCGGTGCTCATTCTCGTTGTCATTTTCTGGTGATCGGATTTTGTTTGATTGCGTACCGGTTAATCGTTATCTTCTGTTTCTGTTACAAATTCTCCACGTATGTATACCTGTTGCGTGTTCATGTTGTTGCTCACCGGCGGCCCTATGATCTCATCGTAAGTGTTCATATCCGGTTTGTTTTCTTCCTGTTTTCGTTTGTTTTCTTTCAGTTTTACGGTTAATCTAATCATAGCAGTCATTGCAGGTTAACATTATTATTCACGCGGTACAGCAGAGGTCTCACGTTCGAATCTAACTTTTTTATCCCTTTAAAGGTTACCTTCCGGCGCAAACTGTATTTTTAACTTGATCCTATCAGTAGTGGGCTACCGATGGGGTGATATAAGTTTTCTGGTGACGGATTCTTATGTTATAAAAAAATCTTGCAGGTATGTCGTCAGGATGCGTAAAAAAAAGTTTTGCCATTGGTGAATAACTTAACCGATTGTTGTTGTTGTTCCACATATGACATATAAGGAGTCAACTGGATTATATGGACCACTGGGGTAGGTATTAAATGGAAAATAGATGATATTTTGGTGGGTCATTATATTCGGATTGACCATTGATGGGTTGATTCCGATTGGGAAGTAATGTATGGTGGGTTTTGTTGTTTGGACTTTGGAGCAAAGCTAGTATTAAGTGGTGGTAGTCGGAACTCGTGGAAGGACCAAAGAAATAGCACAACAATTCTATAGATAATGTTTTTTGTTCAGCTAGTTGCTAAAGGAGAAAAGGATTGCTAGCTGGTGATAACTAAGTCATTGTATCGACTCGTACCTGGTCGGTTTACTAAATGACAATAATATGTAACATATTAGACAAATCCCACGACAAGCACACTCCGGATGGTGGGATAAAAAGGTTAGCGAGATGATATGTTTTAAAGAGACATGAGAAACATTTGGTTATTTGTAGGTAATGGATGATCCCTCTATTATTAACGTGTTTGCACAATTTGACCGTATATAAAGTTGTAGTTTCACGACAAGTGATCTTTCACTCATATAATTTAAAACAAAGCCCTGACCTTTTGATGAGTAAACGGATAATTTTAGTTGGTATGAAAAATATTTATTTTAATCTACCTATTCTAATCTAGTGTAACTGATGACTGATATTAAGGGTGATGTGGATTATATATTTGTAAGTGTAATGTTAGATAAGATTATAGAATAAAAAGATTGTTAAAAAAAATAGCATCTTAATCAATATGGGACTTTGAGGGATGACGCATGAGATGAAATGAACCCCAGAATGATACTTTTGTGAAGGGAAATGCTAAGCATATTCTTTTTAAATGTGTAAAGCATATGTTCACCAAATAGATAGTTTAAGAAATGTTTCATACGACATCCAAAGCCAAATGATTGAGGATAGGATTATGTCTAAAGGAGTGATGTCATGTTTGAATGATGATTAGGCAGATAAGATTATCCACATCATCAAATTAGATTAGATAAGGCGCACAATCAACATGTTAAATGCAAACAATAACAAGTTGTTAATCTGATATATACATCCCTAATAAATAAATTTAAATAAAGGCAACACTTAGATGTTTAATGAACTGAATAAATATAAATAAACGTTTATGAGTTAGTACTTAAATATTATAATAGAAGTGAGTTTATCCGTGTATGACTAATCTATGAGTATATAGTTGTTTATATTCTCTTAATTATAGGATTTCAACCTTTGGGCCATTACATGTTGTGCTTGTGATATAGGAAATATTATGGTTTGGGTTTCAAAACTTTACATTGATAGGTGTTTTGGTTATTTAGATTTTTACTCTCAAATTGATAAATAACATTCAATTTAAGTTGATATTGTGTATTTTATTTATTAAGAGTCAACTTCAAATTAGTTTGGTCTTTTTTTTTATTTGTTTGCATGGCTGCACGTGTGAATTGAAACATGTGTATAATTGTTTGAGTCTTGTTACCGTTTTAGTTAGTCTAAAGTTGCTATGAGTCAGTCCTAGTTTAATGGAGTCAGCCTAAAGATCGATTTAAAGACTTGTAACTTAGTTTATTTTTTGCATCGAATAATAGCAGAAAATTAGACCACTTCTGTGTTCTTGGTATATAGCAGATTCTCCAAATATCTTAGCACTTGTTTTGCACAGTCGATCATTAGTATTAGCTCCTAATTCAACATTATTATCATGTAGTCTTCTATAGCTTCATTTTACGTCAATTTTAATAACCACTATCACTATATACCGTCTCTATCCACATCAAACACAAGTAAAAATTGCAACCTTTAATTTGTGGTGTTTTAGGTGAGTTGTATAGCTATAATACTTTCAGTATTTCCTCAATTCTTGGATGCTTCATACTTCTAACTTGCTTTTTAGGAAAAAAATTTTTTACAAAATAAGCTTCCGTTCCCTTTATGGTTTGGGCCATCCGATATTAAGGTCCAATGATATGAAGTAATCTTCCAATTGGGCCCTCATTATCCAGTTATCCACACATGTTAATCCGTAGTTATCATCTTGAAAAGCCTAAAAGAATGTTTCTATGATAAGTTCTCTTCACTTAAAAATGATTGGGTAGAATGCGTTACGGGTGTCCATGAGTCCGTTTAGGTTGTAATTAAGGTTCTAACCGAACATAAAAATGGCGTGAGTGGACTTAATGGACAAGACAAATAAACATTGTCAACATGATGTAAAATGTCACGACTCCTTCTGTTTAAGAACAACCAACGTAGTTAATAGAGAACACCTAGCGTAGTTAATAGAGATTAAGAACAAATGTTGCAAGTAAGTATATACACAATGGACAAAAAGTATAACTTATTTTTTGTTTATATAAAGGATTAAGAAAGATTTGACAAAGAATTAAACTAATGGCATTTAAGAAGATGAAAGTTGACTTACCAGGATAATCAAAGGTGGGAAGAAGTACGATAATAAATTCAAAGAACAAATACTAACAAAATGAAAAGAAAGAATGTTTGTGCAAAATAGAAAGCACGATAAATGAGTTCTATAAAAATTAGAATCAATTGGATTGAAACTATCATATAAAGATGCATTAGATTGATGTGATGTCCAAATAGATCTCTAGATGGTATGGGGCTTGGGTCATTAATCTTAAAAAATTGGTAATTAACCACTACACAACTTCTCTCTGCTATTAGTATTTTTAGACATCAATTATTTTCGTTTTAACATATGTTTTTATTTTCATATTATGTTATTATTTTTGGAATTTTCTTTTATTTTGAATAATACTCGTTACTTTGGTTCTTTTTTAATTACTTTGTAGGTATGAACCACTCACGAGTGGTGAACGCCAGAATTGGAAGAGCTTAGGAAAAAATATTGAAGACAATGGGTGGTTTTTGAAAGTTAAAGAAAAATAAAAAAAGATAATTAATTTTGATATTAAAAAGTTATCTTCTACAAAAATTGGATTTTGATTTGAAATTAAAGATATAGAGGAGAAAAAAAGAAAGGATCCAACTAACTTTCATATTTTATGGATTTTGGTAATTATATTCTTGATATATAAATTAAAAATCAAAACCAAAAAAGGGGAGGATCTTTTGACCCACTCTTTGAGCGCGACATGTGGAGGATCAATAAGAATATTAAAAGCTTTTTGTAGGGTTGTGGAATGCATTTTATCTTAAAGTTTAATTAATTGATTCCTAAATTTTTGTTTACTTTTGTTTTATTGATTTAGTCGATATGTCCGGCTAAAACAATTTTAGGTTTTGACATTTGGGTTTGTTTCTTTGATTTTGATGTGTATCTTATGAGAAATGTTTATGTGATTGTTTATTTGAATGTTTTGTTTGGATGCTTCTTGATCTTAAACTCGGATATAATAATTTTAATGATAAAGCTCATCTTAAAAATTAAAGAAATAAACAACATTAGTTACTTACTGGATCTTAAATGTAGAGGTGTACAAAGCATTTTTAGTGTTATGTGATCAAACCGGTTTTTCAACTAAACACTCAAACCGGTTTGAACTGGTTTTGAGACCTTTCTTTTTCGGTTTAATCGGTTTTTTTATTTGAACCGGTTTTGGATGTTGGGCTGCTAAACTGGTATACAAACCGACAGTTTAAATCGGGATGGAACCGGTTTGAATATACCGGTTTTCTTTAAACCGGAGTGGTTTTGTTGTATGGGTGTTTGTTTGGGCTTACAAAAGTAGCATTTCGTTGTCTAGTGGTATCTGGGCCAGTTGTAACTTCTTTTGTTCCCTGGGCCTCCTTTTGCAATTAAATTTTCCAGAAAAAACCATATATAAATCAGTAATCGATGGCCATCAAGCAAAATATATGAAACTATCATTGAAAATTAATTTTTCTATTGTCATAAACCAGCAAACATATAGTTGCTCACATTGTTAGCATCTGTTTAGTGTATTTCTTAAATATAGGCCCAAACGAAATGTTGTTAACAGGCTAATAGCTATTATAAGCCCAAATCAATTACGTATTGAGCTTATAGTATAGTTGCCTACTTGCCTATACGATAAGATATCATTTAGCCTCTATATGATGAAAAATACGTTAATTTAAGTTATCGTTCACAGTTCACATAGTATGATCAAATTTTGACTTTGGTCGGAATTTTAACTATGATCGAATGCTCATTTTCTGGTCATTATTTGGTTAAATACTCTTCTAATCATTTGTCATAACTTGTGTCACTTGGCCATTACTACAATTCAGACTTAATTAACATACCTTCATTCTTTTATACTTCACTATGGTCTCACTTTATAATCTATTTATCATAACTTATATTTTTACATAATATTAAATAGTTATTTTTTAAATTTTAGGGTTTCAAGCATCTCTGTGTTATAATTTAGAACCATAATAATTATTATCCATAAATAAAAAAAATTTAAACTTATAAGGAGCTTAGAATTCTCAACTTCACAACATAAGCTATAATTGAACACTATCTTTATTTCATTTCATTGAAGTAACTCTTAACTCACTCGTATTAATCACTTATAATTGTATTATGTAAGATTTGAACCCCAACATTTTAGATAGAAAGAAAATTTTACCAACAAAATATTCCTTGAGGACATTTTATCTATTTAAATAAAACACTATAATCAATCATCTTGAAACCTAATGAGAAAAGTTGTACCTAACAGATATAATGTGAAATAATAATAGTTAATAATTAATATTTAACAGTAAACAATAAGTAATATTAGGTGATGGGTATGGTTGGGACCAGATGAGGTTTGGTCTAACCACATAACAATCATCAATTAATGCACCTTTCAATCAAACTAAAGATATATATATATATATATATATATATATATATATATATATATATATGGAGGATAAACCTCTGAAATTGACATCTACAGGAATGTCTGCCATATTTTTTTTATATCTATTTATTAATTAAATAATTTTGGACCCCCAAATTGCTGGCTTTTTAGTTTTGGCATGTTCACTCCCATGATTCTTGTCATATTAAAGTTAAATCCAATCTTCTTTTAGTTTGTTGTTGGCCATATCTTTCTCTTTTGTTAGAGTCTACATTAATTCATTTTTCAATAATGTATATAAAGTTTACTATTATTTCACAAATGAAAGTTTCTAGAACTTATTTAAAATTAAACAAGAGAAATGATTCGATATCTCTTAATATAGACCTAAGTGTTTCTAACACCCTTTAAGTTTCAAGAAAAAGATGGTTAAGATAACTATTTTTCTTGTACAAATGCGTGTAATCAATCATATCAAATCAAAATATTGATCTTAATGCTTTATCTTTGTATGTAAATAGACATGTTTTGAATGCATGAACCTAGTCCACTTTTTAAGAAAATGAAGTATATACGCAATCAAAATTCCGTCTATATATAAGAAAAAGTTAAAAGTGGACTAGTTTTTACTTACGGAAGTATTTATGATTATATGCATGTAAAGTGGACTAGTATATACGCAATCAAAATTCCGTCTATTTATGTGATAGTTTCATGTATATAATTTCATAGAGATAAAAGCTTATATGGCACTAACACTAACGTATGAGTATACTTAAAACTAATATTTTTTATGACCTTCATTTTTGATAATCTGAACTCTTTTAAAAATGCATTAAAAATCATCAAAATTACTTATCTATATAAAAGAACACTGTTAGCTACAGTGATATACAAGTGATTAAGCAAGATGTACAACTTAATAATGCATGTACCACATTCATTCTTTAGGTACAAGATTTTGAAGCATTGCTTTAACACGTGTAGGCTGAAAATCTCTTCTTGTTCTATATAATTTTAAACTCTTAGCTACATAAAATTTTTATTTTTTATGTTTTGGTCACAAAAGTTTTGTGGTATTCATAATTGGTCATTTTTTATTTGCCAAGTTATTTTAATAATTACAAATTATTTTAAATACCTATTTATTTGATTTGTATCATAAAATATGTGAAACCTTGCATTAATTCGGCGCGTATTTTAAGTTTATTCTGTTATGTTGACATTATTTCTCTTTTTTTCTATTTGCTTAATGTTTTTGAGTTCAAAGTCAAAGTGATAGGCTTTACTATATTTTTTGTACTCTGGTTTTCATATGTAAGTTCGTGATGCAATTACCCGCCCAACACGCGCATGATCATTTCTAGTATATATAAAACCGAAAGGTTTTTATGTTACAATATTTAAAGTTAAATTAACTCAACATATATAATGTATTTCATTGGTGACTAAAACAAACAAATTTTTGTTTATGTTATAAAGGGTATGTAATACTTGTTTTAGGAGGTAAACATATGTTGAACAAATGATTGTTTAATTGTCTCCTTAAGAATAAGAAAATGTTAAGGATCGATCTCCAAGTGAATAAATATAGTGATTATCTTTTAGAACGTAAATATAGTTTTTCTCTCTGGTTATACATTTTAGGGTAACTTTACTAAATAATAATAATGTTTTAAAAGTATTCTAATAGGGTCACTTAAGTTTAAATAGTATTTCAATTAAATCATTTAGCTTTCAGGGTAATTTTACAGAATAATAATAAAGTTTTAAAAATATTCTAATATGGTCACTTAAGTTTAAATAGTGTTTCAATTAAATCATTTAGCTTTCATGTTTTATTTAAACTAAAAATTTTAACATATTTTTTTGTTTCATTTAGAAATACATGTCTCTTTTTTTTTATAGATATGGAGTAGTGGCGAGGATTTTAAGATTTTTTTGCTTTTTTAATATAATTAATATGTTTTTTCATTTCTTTTAATATAATTAAATATATTGAAATTCCAACCCCTACATCTTCTTCTTTATTTATTTCTTGGCTCTAGATAATTCGATAATGACTCGGTTTGATGGTTTAATGATTCAATTTAAGCTGAAATATACATGAGTGACCTAATAAAACAGTTTTAAAACTTTGTTATTATTCTTCTACATTTTTCTTGTATTTTATGCTTCTGACTTCGTGTTAGCGGATGAATGTATGATATTAAACATTAAAAATGATTAAAAAACATTTAAATTGATTTAGAAAATGAAGTTTACTTATATATATATTTTTTAATAAATCGTCTCTGTCTTTGAGTAGTTGAAGCATTATATGTAAAGCGATTTATGCAAGTGGCATATCTCGCCATCTTAATTATTTCGTCCCGTGAGTGGGGGTGGAGCTTTTAGACGCGTGGATTTTTATATTAAAAGTTATGTGTTTTTATAAATAACTAAAGGATAACTAATGTATTACAAATTAAATAATAATTTTACGCATGAAAATATGCATGTAGTTTTAGAAATATAAATTTAATAAAAGTTCCTTTATAATTTTATGCACGTAAAAACCAGCATACTTTATATTTTGTCTCATAAAAATCACTCAATAATTTTTGCATATAAAAAACCAAAATACTTTTTTTATTTTTTTACATAAAAGTCCCTCAATATAGTTGCTTACATAACTTAAGCGATCCATAACTTTAAACGAGTTGAGGGTTTTTTATGTGAAAAAATAGAAACTATGTTGGTTTTTTATGTTTAAATGTTGTTGAGAGACTTTTATAAGATAAAACAGAAAGTATAATGATTTTTACGTGCAAAAAATTATAGAGAAACTTTTGTGAGAAAAAACTGAAAGTGTGTTGGTATTTTATAGTATTTACCTGGCCTTTAAAATATATTAAAAGATTAATAGATCTTGAATGTAAAAGTTATATCTGGAAAAACTAATATAGTCGTAAACATGTATTATGAAATGGACAAAATATTTAACATATTAAATAACATTTGCTTTCATAATAAATTTGTAAACATATATTTAGGGGCATTAGGATTGCTTATGCGTTGATTTTTTTAACCTATAATAGTTTCAAATTGATATAATATGTTTATTCAAAATAAAAAAATTGAATAAACACTTTAAAAATCACTTATTTTAGTATGAAAACATAATAATTAAATAACCTCTTTTATATTCTAAACGTATTAAAATAGACAGTTGTTGATTAAATTATTTAGTCAATATCAAAATATATAAACCAAAGGCTTTTCGTCTGGTCCTAAGGGTGTTCAACAGTTTATCTAATTATGACATGTTTTCGAGTCTATCCGTTAATTGAACCAAACTGAATTAAAACATGCCTAATTCAAACTATTAAACCAAATTCAATTCGAATACAGTACGATTAAATTAGTCTTGTAGTGAACAAATTACAGTATTAAAAGTAGTTAGATGATTAGAAAGTATACTAAAATATTATACAAAATATAAGGGTAAAATTTTTAAAATAAAAAAATACAACTTGGTGGTCAATAATTCTTCTCCTTAAAATATATTTTTAAAACATAAAAAAACTGCAAAACATTATCTATAATTTTATATTTTGGGATACATTGGGCATATGACACATAATGCAATATATAGGGGTCACTTTTGCCCTTTTCTTCCTCATCTCCATTTCTTTAAATCCTTTTGACATTGCAGAACCTCTCATCCTACCTAAGGTAACCACATCTCATATTCACTCTCAAACTTTTGTGTGTGTGTATATGGATATAGATAATAAAATTTTATTTTCATTTCCATTACATTTGTATATTATAGATGCATCGATCACTACATATGTATAACCAATATATAACATCATATGTCATTATGTCAGTGATCTGAATTAGGTTTTCTAGCTAGCGGTTATGATGGCGGCGAACGAGGGGTTGAAGGTGGAGGTGGAGCAGGTTCATGCGACGACATCACCACGGTCGGGAGGTGGAGGTCTGGCAAGACAAGGTAGCGTGTCGAAAAACAACTGTTTATGTTCTCCAACCACCCATGCAGGTTCGTTTCGATGCAGGCTCCACCGCGCCCCTAGCGGCATTCAACGCACCAAAAGTAGTATTGATGCAGATTCTAATAAGAATGATGAACTTGGAAATAACCTTAATGATACCATCAAAACCGTCATGGCACCCTGATTCTTTGTTTTTATTAAAAATTAAAGTACATGTAAATGGGGAAAACCATGAAATGCATGCTTTTAACTATATATGAAATTATGATGATGATCATATGTGAGATTATTGTGTTTATTTTGAATTTTTTTTTTCCTAGCAAAGGTGTGGTCACCGTTAGGACGGTTTATAGATTTCAAATGTCACGTGTGACATTTTTATATTTAAAACTTAATTGAGTTAATGGCGTATTCTCTACAATATGTTTTTAGGTTCTAAATTGTTAATTTGATTTATTGAACTCATTTAAAACATATAATTACTAATAAATTTATAACTTTATTAAATATATTGATTGATACGGAGCGCCTAAAAGACAAATAAGAATTTTTTTAGATTTCCAAAATTTTGGGCTCTGAGCGACTTCCCACCCTGCACTCCCTCAAGGCGGTCTTGATCACCATTTGAATCCAAATTGTATATATTCAACCACATATTCAACCATTTGAAAAGTTGAAACTCAGTGGAATCGAAGGCTTATCGGCCATCAATGGCAAGAATGAGATGACAATGAGGCTAAAAGAGAAAAAATAGTGAGTTAATGATGTTAGAATGAAAACCTAAAGAAACTTTTGTGGTCAAATATAAACTCAATAAAATGTTACTGTAGCAACCAGTTGCTTTTTAAAATATATTATAGTATCTCAATCTCAATATATAATAAATAAAAAAGTTAAATTCAGTTTTTCTCCCTGAAGTTTAACAAAAATAGCATTTTTCCTTCAAAAGATTAAAAATATCAATTTACCTTCAAAAGTTTCATATACTGTTTCAATGCAAGTCCGAAAATTTCATTAGTTGTTTCAACTTGAATTCATGATTATAAAACTTTTGAACTGAAATTGAAACAAATGATGAAACTTTAGACTGAAATTGACGTTTTTAAACTTTTAGAGAAAAATAGTTAGTTTTGTCAAACATCGGGGAGTAAAATTAAAATTAACATTAAATAAAAAGAGGTTTGGTTACATGACAAGATTTTAGCCAAGCAATATGGTTATAAAAGAAAATGTTTAAATAGTATTTAATGTCTAGTTAAACAACATTCTAAAATTAAAATTTAAAATTTAATGACTGAAACAGAAATTTAAAAACTTTAAATTTCAAATTCAGTCTACAATTCAATCTAAGATTTTATATAAAAAATAAGTAACTAAATTAGTTAAAATTTGAAATTTAAAACTTGCAATTTGAATATTTAAATGGAGCGTATGTAGTTCACAAATATTAAATTCTAATGGTAACAATCAATCCGAATATTTTGGGTTAATAATTTCAAATCTTGAAAATCTTTTATATGTTAACAATATCATATAATATTTGCTTGCATTATATAAAATAATATTATTATTTTAGTATATATATACACAATAATTTTTTTTGTTTACTGTTCTTTCACTATCAGAGATGTTTCAGAAATATACGAAATAACTTATCCGATAATCAAAGAGTCCAGTTATTCTGAATGAAAAACTTCTCTTACTTCTTCATTATTCACATAATCATTATATTCGACTCATTTCATATTGCATTCAATTACAATATTACGTACACTTGAATTTAAAAAACAAGTTTTTAATGATAAACCTTAATACAGATATTTTTTTTGTCTTGCGACCATTACTTTCACTTCGTTCATTTTTTTATTTATGTATATTGCTTTATACATAATTGATAAACCATTAAGTTACTTTTCAACAGAAAATCATCAGTTCAGAAGTAAGTTTCTTAAAAGATCTTGACATATTAAATTGTGATTCGTTTATAAAGGCAGTCAATGTATAAAAATGCGGTAGAAACTTACTTTATTGAGTTTATTGTGGTTGAGGAGGATGTATTGTTCAATTAATCGAATTTTTATCTTATTCTTTCTATAATTATCTTATCAAACATATCTGCTATATATTTTTAATTTTTTACATTTTTAATTACAGGACACTACAATAAAGAAGAATATTCTATAAAGATAATTTATTAAGTTTGAGAAGTTATTGACTAAATCTGGTTGATTTGTATACAAAAACGTTTTTAGATATTTATAAACATTAATATTGTTTTTTTATGTATTTAATTCTTTCAGTTAATTTGCATGTATTCACATTTATTTAATCGACCATCATATACGTATATATTACAGACTTGTTAATAGTAACTGATAATTTATGTTTCTATTTATTTTAAAAAGTAAATCACATGGATTGTTCTTGTAGTTTGGTTTAAATTTTGAATTTGCTCCTTAAACTGTTAAAATTTTAAATATAGTCCCTAATGTTATATATATCTTTCATTAATGATCCTTATTCTGTTAGTCTAGTTATTAATGCTAAAATTTTTCAAAATGACTATTTTACCTACAAAGATCAACAATGCAATTTACTTTTCTTTTAAATAAAACATGTTTTCAAAAATGTCTTTTTAGAATGTTCAGACTTTTAAATGTTTCTCTAAAACTTTTGATTTTTTAAATATCTCTCTTAAATTTTTTTTATTTTTTAAGATACATTTCAAAAGCATTATCATCGTTCTTAAAAACATTCGGTTTTATAAATTCAATTTTTATAATTATTCATTTTCTAAAAATTATTTTTAAAACTATTTGTTAATTGAACGTTTTAAAAAATATTAAAAACATTTAAAAATGAATTGTTTTCGAAAAAGATGTTGAAAAAAGTGATTGTTTTTAAAGATGCTTTAAAAATAAATGGTTTAAGAAAAAACTTTAGAAAACCAAACGGCTTTAAAAAACATTTAAAATATCAAATGGTTTTAAGAACAACATTTAGAAGATAGACGGTTTAAACATGTTAAAAAGCAAACATTTTATAAAATATGTTATTAAAAAATTTATTCATGTATTTAAAATGTATTTTATTATATAATAAACATATTAATAATGAATAATAAAGATATTAAAAATTAAAAAAAAGTTTAGAAAAAACAAGAATATAAAGCTTTCAAAATTAAAAATAATACCATAGTTCAAAACGTTAATTAAATGGATGGTCAATGCGGGTAAAATGTCATTTTTATAATTTTTAACTTTATTAATTGTCAACTACTAGAACTTGAGACTATAAATGAAAAATAAAGAAATATTCTAGGTCATATTCAGACTTTAAGGATCAAATCCAAAATTTTAACATAACATAAGTACCATACATGTAATTTACTCTAATTTAAACTTAACATTTTTAACTCGTGTAATACATGGGTGGTTAGGCTAGTAATGTATATAGCAACCTTGCTTGTTTTGTGTTTAAAATTTAACATAAGTACCATACATGTAATTTACTCTAATTTAAACTTAATTTTTTTAACTCGTGTAATACACGGGTGGTTAGGCTAGTAATGTATATAACAACCTTGCTTGTTCTGTGTTTAGGATTGCTTGTTAATTTGTTATGCATTAATTATGTCGCAACATTATTCCTTATAATAATTTAATTACATTTTAGTATTCATTTGGTTTAGGAGATATGAGCCGTACTGGATTGGACCGGCCTATTTGGGTCATGATTCATGAGTCTCACCAAACATAAGCTAAAGCCCATCCAGTACTCTATATTATTTAGGATTAAATACAAGTTGAATTTTTGAGAGAAGATTTTACTTTATTAATTTTTTTTTTATTTTGATTCATAGTTTTTATATTTGCAGATCAGTCACAAAATCACAATTAGTTCAAATATGCTTAGTGTATTCACATGTGAATATTAGTGGAAAATAAATAAAAACTTTAAAATTGTTGTTTAATACATATGTGTACGTTCACATGTGAATGATTCAAACGCAGCATGATGTTCACATATGTATACATCATGTCACATACGAATTAAAAGGATAACTTTAATGGTTTATTTTTTTAATGATTTTTGTTTAACTCTACCCTATACAAATATTCACATCTATACAAATATTTCACATATAAATGAACATAATTACATGTGATTTTCAACAACTTATTTGTATAAATCATGTGTATTATTACCTTATTGGTGTAGTCAACAAAGAGAGAAACTTACCACACTTTATAAAAAGACCACTCATTCCAATGTTCTTACAACATACGTCTGTTTTCTTGATTGGACAAGGGCAATTATGACCATTAAGCAAAAATCAAGTAGTCAACTTTGATACTCCAACTTCCCTAGGATTCTATCTTTGGTCAAAAAGTCAACCTCCAGAATGTGGAAAATAGTCAAATTTCGGATCACTTTATATTATATGAAAAGAAAATTGAAAACCAATAATGGAGTGTGAAATGAAGGAATTGAATTATTGAGAGGCAAACTGATGGTAGTAAAAGACTAGTGCTAAGGAAATCAATACTTTGGCCCCCATCCATCATCATGCCCTGACTTGTAAAGTTTGATGCTTTGTATCACAATCTTGAAAATTACATTATATCTCAAGAAAAAGATTTCTTCTTTTTTATTTATTACCATAGATTACACCAACAATTTCACATTTTCAATTCTCTAAAGATTACAAGACATTTTTTCAAGAAAGATGAATAAAATAAAATAAACATTTACCCGAGTGAAGCTATTTTTTGCACCTTTTAGCTTTTTTCGCTTGCGCTTCTGTTGGTCGTCGACCATAACTTACTAAACATACGTTTGGGGTGAGTAGGAAGCGAACAAAGTTGCTTCACTTTTGATGAATTAGCTTTCGAGATCCCATCATGAAAATTTTCGTCCAAATCATCGTTTTCTGCTAACTTCATTCTTAAAGTGGAGATATTAGAACGTGGTGACCTGAGGCCTGAAACACTCCATTGGTCTTCGGGTTGCACCATGCTTCTGTTTGTGCTGAGTGAACGTGGTGCCCTTGATGCATCGTCTTGGGCAGCTAATAGCGCTTTGATGTTGCTGGGTAGGTCTGTTAGCTGACCACCAGCCATTGCTGCCCGGGCTTGTTCAAAGAAAAGAACTTGAACCACTACCCGTAATGGGAGAAGCTCATTTTGTGCCGCATGCATGCATACTTCCATTGATAACTTTTTGCAATCAAGTGTTCGACAAAGGCGCTTCCTTTCACTCTTGTTGAGGTCTGGGTGTGACTGCAATAACAAGATCATTTATAAATATGACCCCTAATCACATCTTATTGACAAAATTGGGAAAGAAAATCAAAAATTGCTACCAACATTTTATTATAAATCTGGCAACAATGGAGGGCACCAGATTCTTGATTAGAGTATGCAAGTCAATGTTAAAGTCAAAGTCAAACATGATGGAAATTGTATTACCTTGAGATAAATGTCGATGGCTCTATAAAGATCATCATGATCCAATCTAGCAAAATCAGGAATAGCTTCAGCTAAAGCAGTGAACTTTGATAATGGCAGGTTCACATCTTTAGCAATTTCTTTTAAATATCCGTCAATAAGTTTCGCGACTTTAATCTTTGAACTATGAGAGGCTGAAGACGACCTCCTACTTTCTTGCAACTCAAAATCACCATTATTTGCAGATCTTGACCTCCTATGCCGCTCAAATCTGCCCTTGATGCGTGGCGGGCTTGTTGGTGGACTTTGACTTTGCAACATAAATTGCCCCAGAATGGTAAAGACTACTTCAACATCGTATGTCATATCATTCGACGAGCATGGGATCAACAGGTCAGGAACGGATGCTTCATCTAATTGAATCGCGATTCTTCTTGCTAACTCGGATCTTGAAGAAGATGAAGCATGAAGGATGCTAGCTGCTTTTAACAATTTCAACAAAAAGCTGCAAGAAACAGAGGCCCGTTCGGTTGGAAGCAAACTGATAATTGATTCCAAAAGCAAACGACTCCGTGAATTTGAATTTGTTGTTGTTTCACCATTTTCAAGATTTCTTGAAACATTTGGTAACCATTTAGATGCATAAATCCTCAATGCATCACCTACAAGATTTGATGGCACTTTCCCACCTGATTTTATGGCAATCATTGTTCTCCAATAAAGATCAATCCCCAATTCAGAAAGATCCTCTGCCCACCACCCTTTGCTTGTAGCTTTACTCCCATTAACTGATACATCATCTCTGTCCCCTCGTCGCCTCGAATGGCTATGTGATAAACTCACTTTTAGAGGGTTAGAAAGAACTTTTGATGCAATTGCTTCTATACACCGACTGGTGATACCCAAATCTTCTGACCATAATTGAAAAGATTTTGTGGTTTGAAGTGTGATAATTGAATCTTTCCAACCGTTGAGGATGCAAGAATTCAAGAAAACATCAAGTTTGTAAACAAGGTTTCCTTTTTCGACTTCTTCTGTCATTTGAAGGTATTCGGCTGCACATCGCGCTGATACGATGTTGTATGCACTGAGTGTGATTGTGATTCCATAACAGAACTTTGCACATAGTTCAAAAGACTCTGTTCCTCCTGGGAAATCTGGGAGTTGGATGATTTGATGTTGGGTGGATTCAGGGGATTCAGAACAGAGTCTTTGTAACCTCAAGCATTTGGATAAAAGGGGAAACTGTGTTCCAAGGAAAAAAACAGAGCATAAGTAAAAAAAATTGTAAATTTAGATCATCATCCACATTGAAAAATAGCAATCTTCTGTCTTTTCTATCTATTGTGGCATAGATTGATCATAACCAAAACTGAATTTAAATAAAATATGCAAAATACTAACCGTAAAGATTGAAAATTTTATAATTTCTTCTTAGAAGATATAATTAAAATTATTAGTAAATTTGTCTCTTTGTGGATTTCTGGCTCTGGAAACCCAGAGTTTTACAGCTTTATTCCTAACTTGATCAAGATTCTGAAAACCCTTTTTTGGAATTGAAAGAAAATTGTTAAAATACTAAAATAATGATAATAAATAAGTGAATTGTAACTAAAGAGTGCACCTTGTGAAGCAGATATCTTGTTCCATTCACTTGAACTACAAGATCACTAGAAACCTCTGAGGAAACTGACCTGATATGGTACAGAAAAATCATCAAATTATGTGAATTACAAAGCAAAATTACCCGATTGTTTTGTGAATTAATATAAATATATAAATTTGATGTTTATACCTTACTGATTCTGAATTGTAGAAGGTATCAGGTCGAGAACCAAGTTTCATAAACTTCATGGCTGACTTTTTTCTTGTTGACTCCTCAAATTATCTGGGCTTTGTTTTTAATCTATGGTTATTTACATGATCAAGTACAATGAAGCAAGATCAATCTTTTTCTCTTATGAAATAATACCTGTATCATATGAACCAAAAGCATAGCACAATTAAAAAATTGCAAATTTCCCAAATTCATAACCCTAAACGATTCTTGAAATCAACCGAAACGTAAAATGAGAAGTCAGTTCGTTGAGAATTGCACCAAGAATTGTATGAAAGGTCAAGATTTTGCTGTGGGTTTAGAATGTTGCAGATTAAATATGAACTAAAACAGAGCACATTTAAAATTTGTAAAAATTTTAACGAACCATAACCCTAAAATTAGAACTCATATGAAATTCATGATTTGGATGTGGGATCAGATTGTTGCAAACAAATAACAGATTCCCAGAAAATTTGAACACAAATATAGTACTTTGAAAAAAACTTGTAAAATTCTCAAGTGTATAATCAGTTAATCACACCACATACTTGAAGTCATCATAAAACCCAAAGACATAGAATTTCTTAAAGGATTACCCAAAGAATCATATGAAAACATCAAGATTTACATGTGGGTTAAAAATGTTGCAAACAAATGACAAAATCCCAGAAAATATTACCAAAAACAGAGCACAGCTAGAATATTACAAATTTCCATTTCAAATGTTCATAACACCACCAGATTCTTGTATTCGATTAAGAATTACCCGAAGAATCATATGAAAGCATCAAGATTGACATGGGTTACAAAATCCGAAGTGACTTCATTCGAATCTTGACACCCCATTTTCATTTTTCACAATAAAAACATAAAGAACTCATGATTACACAAGATTAATAGTTGTTTTAGAAATTATGTGGTGTTGTTTGAGAGGGTTAATTGATCAGAAAAAGGGTATAATAAAGAGAAAGAAGGACCTGAAACGTTGAAGGTGGAGAAGAAGATTCGATGAGAGAATAACAGAGAAATTGTGGAGAATAATAATAATCAAGACTGCGTTAGAGTAGTACATAAGTGTGAGAAAATGGCAGCGTGCTACTGCTACCTATACCATTTGATTTGAGAGAAAAGTCGACTCCCACGTGCTTATCCTGTGCCCACTTCTTGCATAATTGTCACAGCAAATACTTCCTTCTTATTACAATTTTAAAACAACTTTCAAAAAGAAGGGTTCAACGTATCTTCGATTATGTTAAAACTAGTTTATCTTAAAACAATTGTAGTGTTTGTTTAGTTAAAATGTTATTTAAATGCGATATAGATAAAAATCGTTTCATTAAATCCCCTTTTAAATCAAGTGTGTTAGTTAACTAATGTTTGTCTCCCATATTAATGTAATAATTTGGAAAAAGTTGTGTTTGACATCTGTTAAAGGCTTGGAGCTAAATTGATTTAAAGTATTTTTAATTTAGTTTGTAATGATGTTTGGAGACCACTTGTGTTCATATATTGTCATGTTTGAAGCCTTCAAAATATCTATTACGTATAATCTAAGTAAAAGTATAAAGATAAAATAATTGACTTAGACCACACCTGGAGCATTATTGATTCCCGAAATTGGTCTAAACGGTAAAATCAACAAGAGTGGAAAAAACTGTAATGCACCCTATGCGAACTTAATAAATAGACGTGATACATATTATAAAGATAAAACGAGATGGAGTATGTTTAACATAGTATTTTTAAAATGATAAAGTCTCATATTTAAACTTTATATTTAGATGCAAAAGCTATAGTGACTTAAAAGAAGCTTATTTTTGTTATTATCGTTTTGAACTTCAATTAAATATATCTTTAATGCATGTAATTAGTCAGAAATTATAATCTGAGAACATATACCCATCAATTTGTACCATCTTGTTTGATCATAATTAGAAGTATTTAGTTTTATTTATGGTATAACTTCTATGGACTACATATTTATAGTAATGCATAGTAACGACTATAAAAGGAAATAAAATTTTTGTTAGTCTAAAAAACTTGCCTTCAAGCTACTTTATGATGGCAAATATTTATGCCTGCTTAAACTAACTCATATTAATACAGAAATATTATGGCTCCACATTAAAACATAAAAGTTGATAACAATAGTAATGTAATGATTAAGAGATATATACATGCATCATTCATTGTATTTCAACCAATTATCAAGTTATTAAAATATAATAAATAATATATGTTTTTACATATTAAGGATAAGTATTATAATGCTAAAACCCCTTAAATCATAGCCCACCACCACATATTTCTCTTCGTCTTTATCAACAATAATGATGAAGTTGCTAGGTTGGTTACCTTTTCGGGTCGGTCTTCAAGCGGGTCAGGATCTAAATCATTATATCTCTCCTTCCCTGAGTCATCTTGTACAAAATGATTTTAAGCAATGATTTTTGTTGCCCTTAATCATGAGTTTTTCTCAAAATAAAATTTAAGAAATAAAAAGATTCAAGTAAAATACTTGAAAATTGTTTAAGGGGTCTACAAAACGAGAAAAACTCAATTTATTAAGTAAAACAAAATACTTTTTAGCAAATAGAATATGGGAGAATTAGTGTAGGTGAATGGAAAGATAAAGAAAGAGGCATGAATAATAATAATAATAATATTATTATTATTATAATTTCAAGATTTCAACTATACTTTTCATCTTTTAAAAGGGCCACAAATGGATAATTTATAGTAGCCACAAGTGAAACTGCCTTGGAATCGTTGGTTGTAACCCTCTCATGCATTTATGACAATGGGGTCGATTGTCAATTAATTGGAACTTTTCTTTAAACAAAATGGTCCATTTCTTGATTTTTATTAATTGCATTTTTTATGGTTGGATACGTTAGTTGATATGGTTGCATACATGTTTTCTTCATCCAAAAAGATTTAGACCCCTAAATAGATCAATTTTCTATTTTTAATTTGAAGGATCAACAAAGATGACTAGTACTACTACTTTTTGTGGGAAGCAAAAAACCTCACCTCAAAATGCTTTGTATCATACAAAAAAATAGAGTTTGTAACCATAATTAGAGAAGTTACACCCGTTTTAAACTCCAAATTGTAGTATTTTATAAAATTCCTTATTAAATGAGAATTTTTATTATATCAATAATTGTTTTGGTCTTTTGGAATAATTGGAACCTTTTTATTTAAAATGACATTGGAGAGTAAATTTTAAGATTCATTTTTCAAAGAAGAATTAAGAAGTACATGTTTCTTGTGTTTTGCGTGAACTAGACAATTGAACCATTAAGAGTATGTAACAAACAGCCACAAAAAGACCTTCAAAGGTTTTTATGTATTTTCTAGAGTTTGACCAGGAGAAAGGAACTGTGAAGAAGAGATTCGACATATCAAATATATATTTTGAGCTTACATTGAACTACTAGATGTGTCCCAAGTACTCTTTTAATGTCTTAAAGCAAGATATGCTCTTACAATTATTTCCAATTCTTATTACAAGCTAAGCTCTTTTTAGCTAGTGTTCTTGCTTGAGTTGTGGTTTTGAGCAATTGAGCCCAAGTGGTGATTCTGGTTTTAAGTGAAAAACTTGTGCCAGCTTAGAAATGATGCTATGCATGATCACAGCTTAATTTATAATACTTGTTCAATATTGCATTTTAACAAGTAGATGGTTTCGCATGTGAACAGAGTTTTGATGAAATTGGTTATGTTTGACTAAAACCATTTTATATACAAATTGATGTTTGAGATGAGAATAAGGGTTGACAATGAGTTATAACACTATTATAAGCGTTTAGGAAACTTTATCTAGGTATTGAATATGGTGGAAACTAGTTATAAGGAAATTGGTTTGCAAACGTTCTCTTTGTGAATATGAATGCATATACTCATTTAATATGGCAAGAATTATGTTCAATTGAATGTGAATTGGTCAAAATATATCTTTGTTAAAACATCTTTTTTTACAGTCTTTATACGTTGATGTTGTGAAATACAAAGCATCCGAGATCTATGTGTTTACTTTGTTATATGTTAATTATGTTTGCGGTATACGTCTGTGAAGGTTAATTTGTGAAGGTTAATTAGTTAGGAGTTAAAAAGGAAGGCAAGACCTAATAACCTTGTGTTGAAGTTTGAGTTTTGTTTAATTTAAAATTAGTATGAATATAATTTTATTGTTTAATTTAAAATTCGTATGAATATAAATTTAAAATTTTGATTTGGAAAAAAATATGAATACGTTTGAAAAGACATGTTAAATGGTAAGAAAATTGACTATATGGAATCCAAATGAAAAAGTATTAGTGATGTGAAATATAATGCTTGTAAAGAGGGAGGTGTTGGAAGATAATTGATTTGTGGTTAGGTTATTAGTCAAAATTAAGCAAAGTGGTTGATGGCAGTTCACCAAGTGTTGGACTTTCTTAATCCCAAGTTGGAAGTTGGTTTTTGTCTAAATGAACCTACAAGATTATGATGTGAGAATCTTTAATTGAAATGGATGGATGGATATAACTAACTATTATAATTAATTCTAGAAATATATATATGATAAGTACATAAATGTGTTTACCTTAAAATTTTGTATTGAAATAATTAAACTGAAATAGTATTGGAGTAGATCTCCTCAAACATTTTATAAGAGAATATTCAATTCGCGAAGTGAAAAAAGTTATTAAATTTGAGGTCTCACAATAACATACAAGACATAAAGGGTTTGTGAAATTAAGAAAATATATTATGTCACATATGAATACATAAAAAAGCTTTGCTCACTCTTTTACGTTGAGGGAAAAAGTTGAAAGGGGAAGTTGCCCCTTTGGACTCACCACCACTTGATAGAATTATAAGATCACACCTGTAATTTTTTCATATTTACATACTTGATGAGTAAATAAATTTGTTTTGGTTTATGCCCACATCTAGTTCTATCTAATCTAAGTTTTTTCTTAAATATTTAACAAACACAACCCCATTCAGGTACAAAGTTACACTTAAATTACTAGTGAAAGCTCGAGTCTAGTTCATAGGCGGACTTGAAATGTAGCTAGTACCAAATTGATATCATAACACTTTTGGTTACAAAATTTTAACTTTCGTTTTGATTTTGATAAAATTTTATACTAATGCACATTCCTGATTCTTGTTCATTATTTTCCAGGTTAGACTTGGAAAGCTTACGATTGTTGTCAAGAAAACACTCCAGGATTTAAAAATAAAAAAATCTCAGAGAAAATAGAATTAGAATTTGAAAGAATTGAAATTTGTCGAAAAAGCCAATGACTACGGTAGTTGTTGTGGTGGTCCAGATGGTGGGGAGACCAGGGGATGGCAATGGTCACAACAATGAAGTTGCTAGTGGTGTTTGAGGTGGTTGTGATTGTCACGACGATGACTAGTGGTAGGGGTGGTGATGGCGTCGTCGGCAAGGGCGACTAAGTAGGGAGTGATGATGGTGATGAAAATGGCGAGAGAGTGGGAGATTCCAACTCTTCCAATTGAGATCCTACATAACTTGAAGTGAAAGTTGAATTCTTTTAGTTGGATGAATTCGAGGGAATTCATTTCGATTAAGATACTTTGTTATTCTCTAACCAACATGTACGTTAGGAGTGAAATTTAGGTTTCAATTCCAACAACCCTACAAACCAAACATATTAGTAATAAAATTCAAATTCCAATAACCAAGCGGCCTTAAAATCAAAACTAGCATTCAACTTATTTACAGATGGCAACAAAAAAACACCGTAATCGTAAAAGCCAAAGATTAAGGAAAATATATGATACAAGTGAAAGTGGACCTAAATGTCTAAGGATTTTGCAACATTCACCAAAGGGGAATATGATCATTTTTGTTGCAATGGTTCAATCAATGCCCACACCTAAATGAAACACTATAACAAAAATGTCAAGTTTACGAGACAATAGGTAAGGTGTTGGTTTAATCAATGTCCCCCACCGGCTCGGGTGACTAGGACCCATTGTGCGTTGGCTAACAACAATAGGTGAACCCATGTGTGGCAATCTTGGAATTATGTGAGACAAAAAATGGCATAATGGGGATTGCACCTTGTGATGAGGTGGCGTCCACTTAGTAATAGAAGGATCTTCTCATGCTTGTACGGGCAGGGTGTGGGATCCACTTCGTGTTACCCTAACGGGGTTATTGTGGGTTCCATTTTCCACCATTTGATTGTATGTTTTCATATGAGATCAATATATCTTTTTTTTCTAATGTTAAAATGTTTACTTTTTCATATGGGATTATGTATTACAATATAAAATAATTTAATTTATGTATTCTTTGTTGTCTTAAGGTAATCATCTATAATCATAAAGATCTCATTAATTAAATTGGAGTATTGGAGAAAATTAGTTATATATCTATATGGATGAATATGTGTTCTATTGATAACAAGCTTTATTTATATATATAACTTAAACAAATGATATATTAGTTACGTACGATATGTATACTTTGTAATACACTTTGAACCTATAATCATCAAAAAATTGTCACATTTATACTTTGTAATACACTAATTTGAACCTATAATCATCAAAAAAAATTTTCACCTTGAAATGTTTAAGATGAATTATGCAAGGTTGCATGCATCTAGCGTGCGGATCGTAGGCGAAATCAAACTTGATGATCTTTCATGAAGCACATTAGATTTTGACTCTAAAAGATTGAAGATTAACTTAATTAATTTGAATTTAATATATAGAACCAAATTAGTATTATTATTAATTTTGATAATAGGTGAATAGTGTTAATTTTATACATAAAATGCAATGGTAACTATTTTGTCTTTAAAATTAAAAATATTTGAAATATATTTGTTTTTCTCTTATAACTTTTAAAAAAATAATTGTTTGCTTTTTTTAAAATTTTGAATATACCGTCGCCACCTATTATTTTTATCCATGTCACTGTATAAGTTTTTGAAACCGACATCAGGGTCATGTAAATATATTCTTTTATTTTTTTCACAACTAACATATTGTTATTCTAATTTCCGCACTTGTGACGTGATGACTTCATACATTTTAAATAATTTTATCTTGAGATTGAACTTGTGTGAATAGTTAAAAGCTAATTTATCCAGCCATAATTAGCTATATAGGTTGATACCGTTGATTATAATATAAATATATTTATTTAAGAGGTAGGGTTTTTATGCTCCATGCATGCATGCATATATTGATGAAGTTTAATGAAGGTGGACAGTTGGAGATCATGTCTGCTAGCTTCTGCCTGAGAAGATAAGACCGGCCGGCAGCCAACCATCGTATAGTCTTGATCAGTTGCAGCTGTACGTTTGCATTTATGCATTAATTGAATTTACAGATCGATGGAATATATAGAAGGTTGAAGAAATTGAAGTCAATAATTGAAGTCAATGATGTATATATGTTTGTATAGGTACTGAACACGAGTTGATGTTGTATTACATTACCTTCTGTATTGTCAGTGTATTGGGTCCGTTGTCTTGCACCACACGTACGTAGCTATATATATTTCTCGAAACAATAATGGTCCACTACTCCACTCTATTTGTGACTTCATGCATATATATGATAGCAGAGTGCTTTTGATGTGATATTATTATTATTTTGTTCAATTCGAAAAATAAAAAATAAAGTAGATCCATTAGATTGTTGTTAAAAAATAATGGCATTTGTATGAGTTATCTGAAGTAATGAATTCAAAAACAAATAACATAACCTTGGTTGATTTTGTTGTTCATAAATATATATCCTTCTGAATTGTTGTTACGTAGGCTTATAATTAAGTTAGCTAAAGGTAGTAAACTAATGATATTTTTATTGAAACAACTAGTTTGTTCTGCTTATGAATTGAAGCTAAGCTAAATAAACTTCTAATTAATGAGTAGTAAAGGAAGTGAATATAATCTTTGTTTATTTAGAAATAATTAATCTAAACATATATGTTAAGGTGTGTAATAGCTAGCCCAGTAATGCTTTTGGGTTTATGAACAATTTCTGGCATTCTAAGTTAGATAAACTTAACTATCTTATCAAGTTTGCATGTGCTTAAAGAAAATCTTAACATTAAAACTTTTAATAATTAATTCTCTCTCTTGTGATATGATATTCTATTCGTCGTAAAGCTAAACGGACTCGAAGTTCATTTCCTTTAAGAGATCACAAGTCCAAAGGCCATTAACTAAGATTGAGTTCATTTATACTTATTGACTAATTGTGTTATCCTAGCTAGATTTTGTTTCAAAATTAAGCTTTTACAATTCTTTTTTATAAATTTGATTGTTACACCTATGTTATATTGTAATTAAACCGATCGATATCTGAAAATATATGATCTAACGGCTTTTAACAAAAAGACAATAGATTTTGTGTGGCTCGTAATATTGTGCTTGAGTTGTTAAATTTTGTAAGTATTTGGAATGAACATGGGATCATGTATTTGTGAGATGGATTTGGAAGCTATCTTTGAAGAGTATTATTTAATTATTATTCATACAAGTGTGCACATTTGATGTGTCACCTTCTACTTTCCGCTTGTATAAATTAATTAGCCCCACTTCTTGTCTTATTAATTGCTCTTTTGGGTTTTTCTTTTCATATTTCACCCTCAAACGATAAATGTCTTTGGCTGTACATATTTATATCTCTAGGTTTTTTGTTTTAGGGTAAGATGCTTGTATGTGTTATAAAAATTATATAAAAACATGTGTGCTGACTTCTAAAGTCCGTTTATTCTATTCATTCGTCTTTATGATCGTGAGATAATTAATGAAGATGAAAATTTAAAGCTCAATTAAATCACTAGTAGTCTTATATGAAAGTTAGTAAAAATTGTTGGGTATAAGCATATTGTTAGGACTAAGAAGAAACTAGAAATATTTACAACATATATACACATTAATGAAATATAAATATTTACAATATGTATACAGTGTTAATTTCTAAAGCACCCCAACAATAGACAAGAAAAGATTGATCATTAAATTGGCAATTTGTGAGGAGTGGGGTAATGGACATGGTTAATAAAGAAAAGTTAATGCTATGCCCGGTTACATCAATTTATTTCTCAAGAATACAATGCAAATAAAAACTCTAGAGCGATAAGCGTCTCTAACACTGTTGAATGACTAGCTAACACAAGTCCATACGCAAAAAAAAAAATCATGATCTATTTGATCTTATCTAATAACTCGTATTGAACAAGTCTAGCACACCTAAGAAATTTAACCAATATCCCAATATTAATAACATTAGTATATTGTTTTTTTCATAAATATTCTGCTTTTGAGAATTAACATTGATAAGGAGGTTGTAGTCATATTTTCATAATATATAATAGGGCAATAATTAGGAAATATCATCAAAATATTTTCATAAATATTAAAGGTCAGTATCCGAAACTTCGAGTTACAAAAAATATAACTTTAGAATAAAGAAGATGTATATTTTATTCACTTAATTAAATAATTATTGTCGTCATAAATCATGATATTCCTAGCTCATATACTGATCATTACCAAATCAAGCATCCCATGATTAACATACTTCATAGCTGGCATGGGTACTATAATTGAAATATTTTCGTTAAAGTTTGACATTAGTAACAAGAAATGTAGATATCATGGGTAAGCATTGCAATTGACAAATAGTTTGGGGATGAAAACGAACATTTATTTTCTTTCTTTTGGGGTCAAATATTGGCGTGCAAAACATAGAAGGACATGATGATGAATGAGATAGGCCGATGGCACCATTAACAGGTCCGTATTAATGTGATTTTAATATTTTTTTATTTATTTTATAGAGTTACGAAATTTTAATTTATTTTATTAATTATGTTTTTTAACATATTCTTATGATAAAATAATATACACACCAATTATATAAGTTTAAATTATGAATAATATAGCTGTGATGATTTCAAATCCTATTATTCAGGTAATTCGTTTTCTGACACATTGTTTATGATAAGGATAACCATTTCTTGTACGTGTTTGATGTAGTTCTCACTCACTCTTGGTTGCGTAAGATAACTCAAATATCTTTAAAAAGTGTGACAAATACTTTGTTTAACAAATATAAGGTTTGTTAAAATTATTTTGAATTATTATGTAAAAAAAGAGAATTGAAAGACAAAATAAAGGCATTATTGAAAGGGGCAATGCTTTGTCTTTCATCATTGGTACCGAGTTAGAATCATAAGAGGGTGCCCTTCGCCATAATGTTCATCTTTTGGTATGCAAAACCATGGCTTAAAAATTTACTTAAATTGCAATCATTAATCGTTTAAAATAATTTATCTTTTTTTATTTAATATCAAAAAATGTTTAAGCGCGGGACAACAAGCATCTTAGGTGTCTTTGACGATCAAAATTATGATTTTCTTTTACACAACGTACACAATATATATTTTCTCAAATTTAGAACTCCTTTATATACAAGACTAATAGCATGTCAAACACATAATCACCTAATATCTACCTCTATATAAGCGCATATACATGACTCAACCTACTAACGGGGTGAATAAGCCAATTGGAAGACTAGTGTTCAACATTTTACATTTATTGACAAGTCACCTAAAAGACAAAACTTGCATCATGTTATGAGACATAAGAATCAAACTAACATGTGATAAAGTTTCGGAGTCAAAAGATCATCTGTTTATTGGTTGTTATGTAGCTACTGCTTTTTGGAACTTGATCTGCTCATAGTGTGGCATACCTCATGTATTCGCCTTCTCAATTCATGACTTATTGGGTCCTCATAAGTACCGTCCGGGTAATCCTATCAAAAAAGATTGATCCAGTCGGTGGTATTGTTTCATGTTGGGTGATTTGGAAAGCAAGAAACAACATAATTCAAGATAAAAATGGCATAGCTCGGAACCTATTGGACGAAGTAAAGGTTTTGGGATATTTATAGATTAAACATAGAGCTAAATTAGAAGATATGGATTGGGAAAAGTGGAGTAAATTTCAACTTTCAAATGTAACATGATGGTGTATGTTTTTCTTTTTTCTAGCTACTTGCTAGATCGATCTGTAACTCTTGTTGGTGATACTTATGGAATTTCTTTTGTTGTTCAATGAAAATAAAAAATAAAAATAAAAAGAATCAAACTAACATGTTTTACAATGTGATATCAGTACCATCTTTTCACTTTCTCAAAACTAATTGGAATTTACCTTATGTTGTCATGTATTTGCTTCAAAGCGCAAAATAGATGGTGAAATACAAAAAACATGATAGGAAATGAAAAGGTAAAAAAATTATAGGAGAGGGATCGATAATAACTCGACGAGTAGATATGAGCGCTTGTAAGAGGATTCCATAAGGTCATGCTTAATCATTTAAACTAATTATGGATGCATAGAAACGTTAATCAAATACCTAAATGAAGAAACCGTCATTCATTTGGTCACAAAAAGTAAGACATGTGTAAATATTAATCTAATTTACTGATCGTTTTACCAACATAATTACTAGGTATTTAATTTCCATCCACTTAAGTAAACTACATAACATAATTCATAATGCATTGATAACAATTAAAACTATTAGTATATATTTTGCTCCTTTTAGAATACATTATAATCTTACTAATTCCCTTGATAATAAATCATAGCTGTAAATTAACACTTTTCATCTTTCTATAGAGTTCGTTCATAAAAATATAACACTACATAAGTACATATCTTTTTCCATTTTTCTTTAGGGAATAAAAAATAGAAGACAAGAGGGACAAGATAATCCTAACGTAACTTTTGTTAATAAACTTTTTGACTGACACATGAAAGCAATGAATACATGTGAAGCTTTTATAATGTTAATTGCTAAAGAATATATTGATTAGGAAGCCTGCAATTGCATCATTCATTTCACATTTCTCTTCGATTACGTTAAGGTACCTCTTTCTTCATGCTTATACATTATCATCATAAGTTTCCCTCACAAACAAACTAATTATTCCAAGAAAACTTTTATAATTTTAACTCAAAAATATTTCGTCTTATTTAAGTATATCCACTCATATTTTTCCTAGCTGTAAAACCATTCAAGGTTTCGTATTGTTTATTTGTTGTGATTTTTTTAATAAATGTCATAAAATTTTAAAATTAAATGACGAGATAAAGATATATACCATTGGATATTTGGCGTAGTGGTATTCCGATGGTTTCCCTAAGTGGAGGTCGCTAGTTCAAGTTTCAGTTGGGATAAATGTAAGAAGTAGGTTCACTTTTATATTAAAAATAGTAATTCTAACGATACTCTCGTTATCCATGGGAAATATTTTAGTACAAAATCGTTTACAAATACGACTAGAAAAATAAATATAACAATATTTATGTACCAAACTTTATTCGAACATCCATCTTTAGTATATACTCCAACGAGTCTTCATATAGTATTTTTGATTTGAATCTTCATCTCGTTTGAATCTTCAACTATACCTCTTGACTGCAACAATTAACAAACAAAATATTGACGGTCGTGGCTGAGGATCGTGTTAGACACGGGTCCTTTAAAACAGATTTCGCGTCTCTACTCAAGACAACGCGTCTGTTTCCCAAGGTACAACAGCCAAAGCAGTATGTACTGCCGGAGAGTGCCTCGACCCGAGAGATCACGTGGTAAAATATGTGTTATGATGTAATATGGAAAAATGTCAAAGATGATGGTGTAGGAAGAATAATTTAGAGAATGCTCATCTCTAAATTTTTATGAAACTTGTTGAATCTAAAGAGAATAAATTTCTTCTTCTTCTTCTTCTTTTCATCATGAGTTTAGTTATATACTCATGCTAAAAACTTCACATTAATATGAGTTTTATGATTTACAACCAAAACTTCCATTTGATTTATGAAATGTTTAATGAGACCAAATTAAAACTCTTATTTCATTCATGACATGTTTAATGTCAATTTTAAACCATAATAAACATTCATAATATTTATTAAAAGACTTGGTCAAAACATAAAACATCCATGTTAATCAATACATGACTTTAACTAGCATTATGTAAGAAATTTCAACAATTTCCTACTATAATCACCCAAGTTTCACTTTATTCATTCTGACCACTCAACTTCAAGCATCGATATCTAATTCATCTTAGCTTTAGTTTGGACATGGTATAGTTCGTTATAAAACGAGAACTTAAACCAATAAATAAATAATTATTTATATGACTAATAAATATAATTATTTTGTGTCCAAAATTCCAACAATAAAAATATTCTGTGTTGAGCCAGGAGTTTTCTCATTTTGTGAGTTTACCCCTAGGAGGTTTGGGGTGCATCCGGCTATGAATTAGATAGTTGAGTCCGATTTATATAACATCTATATTTCAAAGTAGGGTTGTATAATTCTTATTTAGAAAAATAGAAGATACATAAAACTTAGTTATTATTTAATAATTTAATAATTTTCTTTTGAAATTGTTCCAGCTAAGTTTTTCAATCTTAAGAATTATAAAAAAAATCATGAAAATTGAATAATACTAAAACTTGAAGGGTTTAATAGTTATTAAAAATATGAGTGACGTTAGATATTAGTGATTATCATAATATGATTTTACTTTTATAATATTTTAAATGGTCCTTAAGATTATGAATTAAGATTATTGTTTTGTAATTTTGATTCATGACTATGAATTTATTTATGTAAGATATATTTTTTTAAACAACAACCTACACTAGTAAATCTATACTATATAATAAAAGAGTAAAAAAATAGTGCCACGTGTCGTTATATGATGCGTTTTCACAATTATTTTCCCGTCAAAACTAATTATCTTATTTTAAACAATAAATTAATAGTTTTACTATTTTAATTTTATCTATTTTAGAAAACTAGATTGAATTTTCAACTTAAGCAACTCAATTATTTTAAATAACTAAATTAATAATTTATTTTAAGTTTTATCTACATATAATTTTACTTAAAACTTTTATCATTATCAATTAAATTATTAAATCATATTTTTTTTTAAATACTATAAAATTTTATTACTACTAAAGTTGATGGATATTTTATAATTATCTCTTCGTATTAACTATTTAATTTAATATTTTTATTCAACACGTATGATACACGGGTTTTTAAGCTAGTACATCGTAAACTACTTCCTACAAGTTTAAACTTATATTTATTTTTAATAGACTTTGCCTCATATCACCACCCATGTGACATTTATGTAAAATATAAGTGTCGAAGAAAGGAAAACACTATAAAATTATATTTTGTTCATAAAACACTCTCTATTTACTCCTTGTACATCTAAGTTCAAAATGCCTATACGAGCTCAATTCATCATTTCGGGATAAAAAAGAAATAGGCATTAAAAATCGCGGGTGCAGGTTTCTTTTTTTGAACAAATAATATTTCTTTTTTTCTTCGACCTTTGTATTGTAAAAAACAAATAAAAAATTGATATGTAACAACCTCAGACCCATTTGAATGTAGCAGATAACAGGGGGGCTCAAGAATAGGGCTGCTCTTAGGAGCGCTCCACGGAGCGGCATATGAAGAATGGCTTTTTGGTCCCTTTCGTCCAGTGGTTAGGACTTTAGCAATCCAAAAAAATAAAGTTTTTGCGGGCGAATATTTACTCTTTCAATTTTCTATTTCAGTTCTATCATTAGTTCATAACTTTTCCGAATTGATGAATTGGTCTCTAGCCGGTTCCGCCATCCCTTCCCTCCATTACTATATTTTGTTAGTTGTATTTTTTTATTTATTTCACACTTTTGATAGCAAAACCGATGGCTATATTACCCTATAAACAATAAAATACATAAATAAACATGATATAAGTAATAAAAGTAGCATTGAATTTAAATTCATCAAACACAAACTTGATCGGCTTATGTTATATTTTATCATTAACATATATATCAAAAGACTAAAAACCAAAATTTAAATAAAAATGAAATAAGTCAAACACATAGTTCACTAACAAGTTATCCCATCGTATATTATAACACATATTATTATTTTGATCAGTGGCGGAGCTTGAACATTTTCGTAGGGGGGCGGGGGCGAAATTGTTTCTTTTTAGGGGGGGGCGAACCCAAGTTTTATATAAAAATTTACACTACGGGGCCAAAAATTTACACTATCGGACTAAAGTTTAACACTACCAACGAAAAAAAGAAGGGGGGTGGCGGCCCCCCCCCCCCCCCCCGGTCCCAACTATGCTCCGCCCTTGATTTTGATAGTGTAGTTTATACTTTATACCAAAGAGTGTCTACTATCTATATTTAATCTAACGGTATTGACGTGTATTTAACATGTAGGACTTAGAAGATGCGTGAATTAATTGTTAATAATATGATATCGTTTATGATTAGATTTAAGATTCATGTTTTATCGATTTTGCAACATTATTGTTAGTTTTAATGATGAAAAAATAGGAAAAGAAATACCACGACATAACACACGAGAGAAGAGGGCCACTAAGGTGCACATGGTGTAAAGTGATACCAACCAATGTCCTAAGTTAAATGACACCAAATCTCTTAAAAATTCGATATGTTCCAAGCAAACACACAGAATTAACTTTGTGTTTTGTCCCGTTTCATCACTAACACCATTTCTTTTGCCTTACTATTATTGTGTTATCTAAGTCAGACCAAACGTTTTTATCAACTAATTCTATTTTCTTAACCTTTATGTTCTTTCAAGATTTCCTTTATGATTAGACAAAGAGATGTTTTGTGTCGCATTTAACGAATGCTGACAATGATAGGGATTTCAAATATAATGACTCGTTGGATATATTTTTGAAAGAGTTATGATAGTTAGGTTTAAAATAAAAATTAATTGAAAGTATATCAAATTAGAGGTCTTTAAAATTGAAAAATATATTATGAATTACTGTACTCAAAGAGTTAAGTTATTACGAAAACAATTTTATTGTCATATTATTTTAAAAAACTATATTTTGACGCATTAGAGTCAGTATTATCTATCCACTGTGATAAAAATAAGGTTTACTTACATTTCACCCTTTTCGTACCAGCTTAGTAGCTTTATTATATATAGAGTCCACCGGGTATGATTATGGTTATAGTTATGGTATTTGACACGTTATCCTATTAGGGCATCAACAATGTATCTTTCCCCACAAACCACGACATTATCATTGCTTGAAAATGATCGCACAAACTTCGCTCCCTCTCACTCCTCTCCTTTTGGCTCTAAGTGCACATCTCTTCTCTCTCACATAAATCGCCATGGCCTGCCATGGACTGTTCATGGCCAAGAATATCTTTCAGTTTACGACAAGCCCCTATCTTTCATTCACATCAACGTCTGTGAGGGGTTCACTGATATATATTACGGGTGGTCTTAGAGTCTTAGGTTTCACGTGAATTCTTTAGAGCAGAGTTGTAGACTACCGAAAACAACATACTTGGGCCAGCCCTATAATCGTTACTTCAATCTAATAGCCCATTTCATAATTTTAGTAGGGATTAAGGGAGGGAGTAGGGACAACAAGCCCACAAGGTTTACACATTCCAATTTTCATGCTCATTTTTAATATCAACAATCAGCGTACCAATACTAAAAACTAAAAAGTTCTCTCTAATGTTCACTTTTTTTTATTTCTTTGTAAAAGTATAAGAAACAAATACACAAACTATTAAACGTGAGAGGTAGTGTACTTGTATAAATTGAGAATTTATGAATTTATAACGGATTAGCTATTTTGTATAGTTATAGGATAAGGATATATGAAATTGAGGTATTTATCTATAAATTTATCGATCTATGAAATATATTTATTTTGTATTCCAAAATTATTGCACTTATTATTCTATAAATATACTTATTTTGATGAAACCCCACGTTACTAACACAAATGTCTCTATGCAAAATCTTTGTCGCTTTATGTGTAGTTACCAAAATCCTCACCAATGGAGTCAATGTCCCGTGTAGCAGTGCTTGAAGGAGACCATCTCGTTCAGATCTATCTTAACGTTGTTATGGTGTTGTTTTCACCTTCTTAAGCTTATGACTTCGCTCATGTGATCACAAAAATATCTCCTTGGAGAGCACAGAGGCTTTGAGCATCACGTAGGGTTGTTCAAATAACTTGAAACTCGTTGGGGAAAAACTCGCTCGAAAACAACTTATTTACAAATCAAGCAAACTCCTTATTACAAATCATAACAATAATACATGTGTATATAATACTAGTTTTAGTAAACTCGTATATTACACGGGTTGAATAAATAAAATATCATATATAATAAAATTTATTAAGTATAAAATGATATTTTTTTTCCAAAAAAATAAAATATTTGTTTCAAAACAAACCGTATTAAAAAATATCATTTTAAAAAAAAAATATTATAATTTTTAATTATTTTTTGTTTATAAAAAAATTACTTTTAAAAACATTAATTTTAAAAAAGTTTGATGTTTTATAAAAATTTCTTTTTTTATAAAAATTATTTTTTAGAAATAACATTGATAAGGTCTTTTTCTAATATTAAAAAACTAATTTTATCTCAAAAAAGTTAAATAATATAATTGGTATTTAAGATAATTATTTAATAGGAGAGAGAAGAGAAAAAATGTTAGTAAGAATGAATGTGATGATAACATGTGTCACCACAAGTTAATCTTTTATTAAAGTAGAAGGATGTATATATAATTGTTTTGTGAGTGATGAATGCTTTTAAATTAGTGTACTTGTCAGTTCATAATAACAATAATAATATAACTTTTACTTTATACCATTATTTTAAATAATACCCAATAATATACGTTAAACGTCTGCCAAAACTAAGTTTACATATATTCAAACAACTCATGACAAAGAAACTTGAAAAAGCTCACGAGTCAACTCGGCTTGGATTGTTTATAAACCAAGCCAGACTCCTCTGAGCTCATTTATAAACCAACCCCGCTAGGTTCAACTCTTTTACAAACCAATCCGAGTCAAGCCAAACCCTAGCTCAGCTCGTAAACAACCAGCGCCATGGACACTCTCCCCAAAACGAGGCCTAAACAAGAGTTGAATACGAGGCTGGCAAAACAGATCTTATCGTATTTAAAAGGTTAGAGATGACGCGCGTAATACACGTGTCAAATATGAAAATGACTTGTTTAACTATCTATATATCATGACTGTAATTTTTTTAAATGTTTTTATGAACCAAGAATGAAAAATAATAGAGTGTAGCCTCCTAATTTTAATTATTTTTAAAAACTTAAAAAATAAATAATTTAATTATTAATAAACAGGCCTAATCATGTTATAAAAAAATCGGTTATGACTTACTGTCTTGCTCTCACTATTATAATCGGGCCTAGCGGGCTTTTTTATCTTTTACATTAATAAACCGACCAGAGGAAATCGGGAAACCCGACCCGACCCAACCCTACTCTTATTGTTGACCGCCATTGTTGTTCTCCTCTGTTGAAAACTTTCTTAAACCCTACGGTCGGCTGCTGCAATTCTTCCGCCCCATCGCCGTCGCACCCGTCGTCTCTCAGTAAGTTATATACATATATCCAACTATGTTGTTTGACAATCACTATGGAAATTTTGATTTTGTGAACACTCAATTGTAGATATAAATGTGTGGTTGTTCATAAAAATATGAATAATCAATTCAATTTGCTGAATGTTATGTTTGCTTAGCAGGGTGAGGGATGGGTCGTCATCTTGTAAGCTCCGTAACGGAGCTGAAGAAGAAAGAGAAGAGAGATAAAAAGGCTAAATCCGGTGGGTTTGAATCGTTGAATTTGAGCTCCAGTGTGTTCAGAGGGGTTAAACGTAAAAGGTATAGAGTACCAACGCCGATACAGCGTAAAACGATGTCTATTATTCTCTCTGGTGCGGATGTAGTCGCTATGGCACGAACAGGCTCTCGTAAAACTGCAGCATTTTTGATTCCTATGCTTGAGAGGCTGCAGCAACATGTCTCCCAGTCTGGTGTTAGAGCCCTAATTATGTCCCCCACACGCGATCTTGCTCTTCAGACGCTTAAGTTTACCCAAGAGCTTGGTAGATTTACAGGTAAAAGCATAACATTTATATCGGGTGTTTCTATTAATTTTTTGCTATGGAGGTCGCTGCAAAATTAACAAACATTATTATTCTTTATTGATGTAACATCCATCTGTTTTACGTTAGCTCTGCATTCTAATGGAGTTATATTGTTGCTTTTGCAATTGTAGACTTGTCTGGTGCTTTTATGCTATAGTTTTCTGTGATTGTTATTATGCAAAATCACTCTTGTTTATAGTTAGACTTGCTTTAGTTAGTTACTGAAATCAAGCTGACATTGTACTTCTTTACATGTTTGACTCTAAAGATGCTATATGTTCTTATTTTTGTAGATATTGAGTTTTGTTTATGGATCAAGGTTAAATGCTACAAGTTTGTACAAGTGTAAATTTGCTTTTACAGAGAGGGAAGGTTTTGAATGCTTGGAAAAAATGCGCTATATGAATAGGTTTTTTTTTATCTACATTTGCTTCCTTGTATTCATTCTTTTATGCACATATTGACAAAGGTGATTGCTTTTTTTTTGTTCTTCAACTTTACATACTATGGCATGTTAATATTCTTATCTGTTTCTGTTTTTTAAAATCTTACAGACCTGCGGGTTAGTTTATTGGTTGGTGGTGATAGCATGGAAAGCCAATTTGAAGAATTGTCACAGAATCCTGATATCATAATTGCAACTCCGGGTAGGCTGATGCATCATCTGGAAGAGGTGGAGGATATGTCATTGCGATCAGTTGAATATGTGGTGTTTGATGAAGCTGACAGTCTCTTTAGCATGGGGTTTGCTGAGCAGTTGCACAGGATTCTTATGCAGCTCAGTGACAACACGCAGACTTTGCTTTTTAGTGCAACTTTACGTAGTGCTCTTGCGGAGTTTGCTAAAGCAGGTCTTCGGGACCCTCAACTTGTGCGCCTTGATTTGGAGACCAAAATCAGCCCCGATTTGAAACTTACCTTTTTCACTTTAAGGCAGGAAGAAAAGTTAGCTGCTTTGCTGTATTTGATTAGGGAGCATATCAGATTTGTCTCCACAAAACATCATGTTCAGTTTCTTGACCATCTGATTAGAGAAGAGGGTATAGAGCATTCTGTTTGTTATGGTGATATGGATCAAGATGATCGCAAGATCAACGTCTCACGGTTTAGATCAAGGAAGACCATGCTTTTAATTGTGACCGATGTTGCAGCTAGAGGGATAGACATTCCACTGCTTGACAATGTTATCAATTGGGATTTTCCTCCTAAGCCAAAACTTTTTGTGCATCGGGTTGGTAGGGCTGCAAGAGCTGGTCGGACTGGTACTGCATTTTCTTTTGTCACATCTGAAGACATGGCTTATCTTCTGGATCTACATCTTTTTCTCTCTAGACCAATTAGGCCTGCACCCATTGAGGAAGAGGTTTTGCGTGATATGAAGGGGGTTATGTCAGATATTGATCAGGCAATGGCCAATGGTGAAACTGTGTATGGCCGTTTTCCCCAAACAGCCATTGATCTTGTTGTAGACAGAGTTCGTGAAATACTTGATTCGTCTACAGAGTTGGACTGCTTGGTGAGGCCTTGTGAGAGAGCATTCCGTTTGTATACCAAAACAAAAGAGAAGCCTTCTAGGGAGTCTATTAAAAGAGCTAAAAATTTGCCTCGTGAGGGGCTGCATCCAATGTTTATGAAAGTACTGGGGAGCAATGATTTATCGGCACTAGCTTTTTCTGAGAGCTTAAAAGCATACAGGTAAATGTTGTTTTTAAAAGAGATGTATCCTTTCCTTAGTACTTTCTCTAGATATAAATATCTTAGGTTTCAACATATGCTGGCTAATTATTATCAGAGCAAAGCAAACTGTCCTGGAATCTGAAGGTCACGCCATCAAAGCAAAGCATCTGCAGGTAAGAACAATTACACTCTTTGTCAGTTTGTCTTCTATACTTCTGATTAGTGTAATTTGTTGCTGTTTCCAATTAGCCAATACATGACAACTCCCATCTGGATTTAGACTAGTGATGATGATAGTAGAAAAGTGATGTTATCCTTTTTTTGTTTTCTTTTTTGTAACCCTAGTGAAAGGTAAGAGGGAAAGAGCAGAAAGTATGGAATTTTTCTTGCGTTAGTAAAACAAGAATAAGAACGAAAAGGAAGGAGAATGGGTGAAATGAAGCAAGACGAGCTCATCAATAATCAAGTTTTAAGTTCAAAGTAATTTCAACATTTTTAACTAACAAGATCTTGGGATATAGCACATATCATTTGGAACTATGATGATGAGTATATATGAATGGATGTAATGCTAGTTGAAAAGCATTACCTGAGGTTTTGGTAATCTTTGAGTTCTTGTTTATTGTTTTATATCACGGCTTCCAATTGTCCATTGTGTAAAACCAGGCACAATCAGCTTATGGTGAGTAAAGAAGGGGTTAAATAATCATATAATTTTTTAATATTGTTTTGTTTTGCAAGTACAAGCTTTATCTGATGAAGTTTTTGAGCACTGCATTTATACTCATTATTGCTCAACTTAAAATATGAAGATGAGAACAAAGCTCAAACAACAATGTGTTTTTGTTTACCTTTATTCTTGTTCTCTTGTATCAACACAATACTATTCTCAGGGACCTGCTAGCCAATGGGTTGATGTAATGAAGATGAAACGAGCTATTCATGAAGCAGCAGCAGTCTAGCAATCTTTTAGCAAAGGTGAAGTCATGAATTCCATGTGGGTTTCTTTCCATCGGAATAAATTCAGCTAATCATGCTTAGTACCAATCATTGATTACATGCTATTTTATTTTCAGTAGTACTTTTTGTTAAGGGACATTTCTCCCAATACATAGATTCAATATGATTACTTGATGATGTATCTCAACTTCACAATGACATAATTCATCCTGAATAGTCTAGGATTTCCATGACTAATAATTTATTCTTTTTGAAGAGTGACGTCTCATGCTTCTATCAAGCAACCATCTTTCACTTGATATGGACATGTGTCATACTTGTTAGACTAGTTATGTAAGTAGCTGTAATCATCAGTCTGAAACATATCTACATGTAATATTAAACGATATATATGGAGTCCTTATGTAACTCTGCCATACACACAATCAATACATTTTCTTTATGCTTCAACTATACTTAGCGGTTAGCTTCTAGAAGCTCATTAGTTTGGATCTTTTCCACTGAACAATATTGAAATTTTAGGCTTGAAATGACTTGTGTAGTGTCTCGTGAAATAAATAAAGCCCTCTGTCACTAAGCTCTTGAAACATTAATGGAGCTTATGTTATAATTCCAAGTATATTGTGATGTCTTATATTAATATATTTGTCATAGGGATTATACATCCTTCATTGTTTCTTGAATTACACCTGTGTTGGTGTTTGGGTGGCTGCTCAAAAGTTGAATTATCTCAGGTTTACTGCACCAACTTGGTTAGGGGGTATGATATAGATGTCACAGTACCATGCATTTAAAATGAGTATGAAGCTCCTTTTGAGTTATGTTGGGCTCACATATAAGTTGGAGTTATTCTCACATGCCTTCAAAGATCTGCATGTTTTCTGATAGAATGGGCAATTGGGCATATATATATTTTTTCATTTTATTTATGTCGCACTTTTGGTTCTTAAGTTCAAGAATATTTTTCTATTTCATCAAGTTGTATCTGGTCTATTTGTGTAATAGTTTGGCCCATTAGTGCTCTTTATTCATTTACCTGACACGTGAAATGGCTTTATGCTTTGCAGGAAGTTGAAGCTACAGACAGTACCTCAACCACCACAGGAAAGAAAGTTTGTGATTTAACTGGCCCCTAAGTCATTTGCTAGTTTAATATGATTAATTTACTTTCATATCTGTATTTTGCTGGGAATAATGCTATATCCTACTAAACTTTTTTGTACTTATCCTCCTAAAGGATACTTGGCCAGAATCCACACATCTATAAATTCAACATCACATACAGTTTTTACCTAGTGTTCATCAGGAGGATTTGAATGCAGAAGCTTAGGAGGAAATATAATTACTCGTTTTTCTAGAAAAGTGTGTGCATGTATTACACACAAATGTATACATATACTAACTTTTTCACCTTTGAATTTCTTCTTTTGTTTTGGCTAGTAATTGTAGATCAGTGATTGTTCCTATAAATCTAAGTATTAATAAAAGAGTTGATCTTGATAAAGTAAATGACGGTGAGAATTATTGGCTGTAATTAAATTTTTAGCTAGAGCTGTAGATTAAAAAACCATAAAGGAATTGGAAACTTTGGTATTGTTTAATGTGAAGGACCACCATGTAGTTTCGATGAAAAGCTGTTGTTATTTCTTTACGTGTGTTTGTATTATGTATATGTATACTTGTGCATGGTGGGTAAAATTTTCATCAAATTTTGGCAGTTTCTGGTAGTAAAAGGAAGGCACGGAGCTTCAAAGATGAGGAGTTTTTTATAAGTTCAGTGCCAACAAATCAAGTAGGTTATCATTATCTCACGCTGTGAAAATTATATTCAAAACTTGCATGCCTAGCAAGGCAGCAAGCTGGGAAATTGCAATATTACAGTATCATTTTACTGTCTAATCATCTCAAAGCAATTCTAGTTGTAATTTCCTTTACAACTACCAACTTTCTTTGGCAACAAGCATGTTCTATTTCATTGTTCGATTCCTATCTGATAATTATATGGATTTTGATATGTCTTAATGTCAGCATTTTGAGGCGGGCCTGGCAGTCGGAAATAACAAAGGCGGCTTCGCTTCCAACACGTAAAGGCCAACGAATGCTGATTTTATACTTGTGGTTAACCGTTTCTTGTATGTCCAATGGTTGCTAATCGTTATTATCTGGCTCTAGTGTCTTATATACCTCAAAGTTGGTTCAAACTGCAAAGTTGGGATATTAAATGACTAGTTGTGATAGTGGGTTGATCTTTCATTTGAGATGCACGTTCTTTTGAAAAGCTTGCAAAGACTTCAGTTTTTGCTTGTGTTGTTAGTTGGCGCTTGTATCCTTTTGGTAGTTAATTCTAACTCGCAAAAGGTATTTTTAGAGGGTAACTGCAAACACATAGAATTCATATAATAAGTTAACGCATGTTGCGTATTTTGATTTGAGCTTCGAAGATGAGGCATTGACTTGGGATGCTTGTGTTGACCAATAATTAGGTTGGAGTCCGCTGTCCGCGATCTAGCTGCAGATGATAGTGGGGGATTACAAAACAGAAGCTTCATATCATTGGGATAAGGTTGGACTTTTGATAATTTTTAGTAATTACCAATAATTCTTGACCTAAATCTCATCCTTCAACCACCAATTTATCTGATGGCAGAGAAGTAAAAAGTATGTCAAGTTGAACAATGGTGATCGTGTCACGGCTAGTGGAAAGGTACGCCACTTGCACCCTATGAACATTAATTTTGTATGAAGAAATGATTGATATAAAGTCCAGTGTCTACTTGTGATGGTTTACAGATAATAACAGAGAGCGGTTCAAAAGCAAAGGCGAGTAAAACTGGATTATATAAAAGATGGAAAGAAAAATCTCATAGTAAGATATCTTTCCAAGGAACAAATAATGAAGGCAGCAGTGCAATGGATTCCACAAGTCTCAGAGGTATGCATGCAGTTGACTATCAAATTTTGTATTTCTTTCTTTTTGATTGTTTTCCCGGTGATTGCATCAATTTGGTTTTGACTATTATTGTGGTTTAAGCAGGAGGGCGCAAAATGCGAGGTGGATTTGGAGGCGGGAACAAGAGTCGTTTGGTTCCTAACGCTCATGTGCGCTCAAAAGTGAAAAATCTTGAACAAGTTCGGAAAGAACGCCAGACGAAAGCAACTAAAGCCGCTTTGATGAAGAACAACCCCAAGAAGAAGTTTGGGAAAAATGCCAGTAAAAGGGGAAAGGGAAGGAAATAACAATGCTAATTTCCAGATATGATACTCTAATACATTTGCCTTTTGTTACTTTAGTTTAAGAAATTATTAAACAATCCTTGCAGCTAATATATTTTGTCAAATAGTTGTGATTTCTAGTTTATGAAGGGATCTAAGCTAAGAACTCTAGTGAATATCGTGTTAAATATTATGTATCATTAATTAGCTTCATAAAATACTATACATCTAAGAGTTACTAAAAATAAAACATAAAAAAACCATTATACTATGAAATATATTTTTTGGTTTCACACACTCCCACCTTACCAAGTAGTAATTGTTAAATGATGTTGTTTTGATATGACATATATATAAAATATTAAATAATTAAAAAGTATCTATTGTTATTGTTTTCTTTAACCTTGTTGGATAAAAAGAAACAAAAGCTTTCTGCAAATCAATAGTTGGTATATATAGAATTTTTTATTGATTACCAATATCAAACACACAATTTCAATACTTGAATATAAATAAAATACTTGAAATTCTTTCAAAGTAATTTTCACTTGATTATATTAGAATTTCAAAGTATTTTTCACTCGATTATATTGCAATGATTACAATAATGTAACAACAAAACAAATGTGCAAAACAACTAACCTTAAAACTATACATGTGTAAGGATATTTATACTATAAAAGCTAAACACTATAATTAATTTTGATCGTCTATTATAGGTTTAGGATTAATAGCATGTTACAATCATTGATCTATACATAATAACATACCACGAATTTGTAATACCATTAGTTTTCAAAAAACTATAAAACATAGATAAGAAATCAGAAAAGCAGATATTCGCTAGTTGTAGTATCATTTTGTACCATTACTTTTCAACACTGACATCTAGTTTATAAAAACAGTGATTCAACATATACAAATGGTAGTTGGCATAGATTGTGTATCTATTGATTCACTAGTGACCGCTAGATGGCTCGATAGATGAACTCTTCAGTAGATAGTCTTCACCATACGTTTTGACGTATTAAATTTCCATATATAGCGTCACAATTATCTTTTTATTTTATTCGTTACACATAAATATTACTACTTTAATAAAAGAATAACTAGGGGGATACGTAACAAAATTACATTATTCCTCATCAAAGTTTAGTCACTTCTCTCTCCTATTTAATAACTAAATTAATTAAAAATAAGTTCTTATTATCAATGTTTATATTAAAGAAATAAATTTTATAAGATACTAAAATTTTCTAACACATCAAATTTTTTTAAAGATACGAAATGTATTAAAATTGATGTTTTTAAAAAGTAAATTTTTATAAACCAAAAATAATTAAAATTAAGAGTTACAATAACAAAAAATTTTTTTACAATATTTTGTTTGAAACAAGATGTTTAGTTTTTTCTCTGGAAAAATAAAAAAAATTTAAAATTTGATATCATTATTTTATCACTTATAATCATTACTTAATTTTGATCATTATTTTAATTGTGATTTGTGTGGTTGTCTATTATTTTATATTGTTGTTAATTATTTATATGTTTACATAAGGATAATAGAAATATGTTGAAATAATGAAATGCTACAGCTTATATTACACATTATTGGTCCAACATCCCATAATTCAAAAACAATTATTAATGAATAACTAGTTATTTACCGGTCGCGCGTTGCAGCGGCATTATACACGACGTGATAAAATATAGATTAACAATCGACCTGACTTGTCTCCGACTAAATTCTTGTCGAACTGTAAAGGAACCCGAATTTATATCGTTGAACGAAAACATATTATTGTCGAAACATAGATCAAGTCAAAGCGTACATAAAAAAACACATAGATTACAATCGTCCCGACTTGTTTTCGAACTAAATTTACTTTGAAACGTAGATTAACTTGGATTTAAGCCGTCAAATGAAAACATATTGTATTTGACATGATTTATTTTTGAACAAAACTTACTTTAAAACATTGGCGAACGTCGAAATATAGATCATCCAAAAACATATATAAAATCCTGCACGAAAAACATTTTATATTTTACACAACTCGTACCTATACGTACTTAAAAATACGAATATAAGAAGTTATTATTTAAGTAACAATTGTATTGGATTAAAGCCGAAAAGTTAAAAACTGTCTTAAAGGGATGAAGGTGACGTGTCAAAGTTGACCGGTAAACATTGAATTCAATAAATAAATAAATAAATAATAATATTTATTATTCATATTTTATAATTTAATAAACAAATATTGTTATTATTAATATTTAATTATTTTTTTACTATTCAATTACACTTCAATTTATATTAGGAGTAAAATGCTTACATGTAATTCTTGTAAACCACGGTTTAACAAACAGAATTTCCTTAATTACACTAAAATGTCGTGATTAAAGTTGTAATTCTTTTCATATTTAGTTGAAATAGCGAAGTGAAAAGAAGCGTGAAAGCACCTATATATTGTATGATTTAGATCAAAGATTTTTGTTAAGAAGTTAGTATTAATAGTATTAATTAAGCCTCGATTAGGTAAAACATACAATGTGCATGCTTTGATTGACATTTCAAACTCTAGAAAGGATAAATCTTATTTTGAAACAAGTAGTCTATTGCCTATGCATGTAATTTTAAAAATAAAATGAAAAATAATAAATTTACATTGAATGAAATTAACATTTTTATAAACAATTATGATATGAAGTTTTTCTCTAATGAATAAATTCTAAAAGAGATGGTATAAAGTAACATTCAGATTTTAAGTTAAAGTTTAATAATGAATTTAAATTCAGAAAAATATAAACATCGAATCTAAAGAAAAATCAAATTCACGGTTCATTGTAGAACTAGCTAGTTCTTAATTCGTAATTATATATACTCGATGCTCCATAAATCCTCCTTAGTTATATAAAAGAACGATATCAAATTGATAATAACAAATTAATATACCAATGCCACAAAAAGAAATATTCTGCTTAGTTATATAAGAAGTGAATATTAAAAATAGTACTTATTTATGTCCCAAGTTCAAAAATTTTTTTTTTACGGTGTTTATAGAAAGATAACACTACGACCATATAAATTAGCATCTATATGGAATGAGTCAATGAGATTCTCCCAAAGCGTAATTTGATCTACAACAACGTAAATACTAAATTGATTATTAAAACATTTTTTAAAGCCGAGAAACCCAAACAATAAGTTAATAACTTATGAGCCCATTAACACCTTAACTAACCACTGAGAGGGGGAAAGAAAGAGATGAAAATATATTTTCCATACCTTATGAGATCCTTTTTGTTATTATATATTTATACCTTACTACCAATGATTTTGACAAATATGATTAAAAACAAAAAAACATGTGAAAGTTAGATCATCCTGAGTTAAATGACTTAGCATATAATTGTTATTCATAATCGATACATAAAAGATTTATCAACTTTCTAACCTCCTTGTTTTTGTACGAATAAAATTCATGGTCAGTCTCTAAGTGAATCGAGATTAATTGTCATGTAGTCCACTTAATTTTGGTCAATTATCAAGCTGTCGACATCTAGTCCTAAACAAAGATAATATGGTTTCTTATACGTTGTTTTGGCTCTCCATGTTTATAACTTTAAAATTTTGAAAGTCTTTTTCAAGGATAAAGGCATGTTTTAATGTGTGTGTGCATATATATATATATATATATATATATATATATATATATATATATATATGTATTAGCTTTAGTAAACCTGTGTATTACACGGGTTGATCAAATAAAATATTTTATAAAATAAAAATTTATTAATTATAAAAGTATATTCTAATATAAGATATGGTTAAGAACTATAAGTAATAAAAAAATTATATTAACTTTTTAAACTTTTATTTTAAAAATCTTTATTTGTTTTTTCCCAAAAATAAATTAAAGATTTTGTTTCAAAACAAACCGCTACAAAAAAATATATTAAAAAAGGTTTGGTGTTTTTGAAAAGTTTCTTATTTTAAAAAATTTATTTCCTTAGGAATAACACTAATAAAAAGATCTATTTCTTAATTTACTTATAAAACTAATTTAGATCTAAATCAATTAAATAATATTATTAGTAATTAATTTAATATTTAATAGGATTGAGAAGGGGGAAAATTTTGATAAAAATAAATGTGATGATGCCAAATGTCCCCCATAGATATTTTTTTATTATAGTAGAAAGATGTATGTAGATTAGTCTCATAATTTGGCCATGTCAATGTCGTCTTGAATTATGATTGTTTAAGAGAAAACAACAGATTTTCATACAACAAAAATGGTTATAATAATTGTCTTGCTAATACGATCAAACTCATTTAATCCCTTTTAAATATTTGATATTCATCTCAATCTAAAAGTGTCACTAGCATTTCAACTTGCCATATTACATTCTTATTAATCATGTTGATTAAAAACAATGACATAATTTATAACCAGGAAGTAGGCCCGTCGATTTTATCCGTACCCGATTAACCCGCCCGAACCGACCTCACCCGTACCCGAAGAAACCCGACCCGAACAACCCGTTACCCGAAGAACCCGAAAACCGATTAAATCGATTCTTATTCGGGTCGGGTTTCGGATAGACTTTCATACCTCAAAAACCCGAATAACCCGAACCGATTAACCCGAAATCCGAATAACCCGATCAACCCATATTATAATTAAGTAAATTGTATGTATACATTTGTTTAGATTATCCAAATTGATCAAATTGTTAGTATACAAATATATATTTAAACACATTTTATAACTTATAGAAGTAAACTAATTTAAGTCCACTAATTTTATAAAATTTCAAATGAAAACTCACTAAAATAAACTAAATTAAGTCTATTGTTTAATACCCGAAACCCGACCCGAACAACCCGAAACCGATTAAACCGATTGTTATTCGGGTCGGGTTTCGGGTAGACTTTCAACATTAAAAAACCCGAACAACCCGAACCGATTAACCCGAAAACCGATTAACTAACCCGATCAACACCCCTACTAGGAAGACACACAATATCATTAAATACTTAGAATATCAATCTAATACATATATATAGACTAGTAGCGTGCTCGCGCGATGCGGCGGGGGACGACATTTTTACTTGCGATACTTGTATCTGTTAAACCTCGTATTTGTTTTATATTGTTTACAATAGATTAGTAATTTATGTTAATCAAAATTTCTTAAGTCTAATATCATCATATTGTTGGTCCGATAGTTTACAATGCGGTATCTGTTTTCTATTAGTTAGCGAATAAAGTTGTGGCTTCTTATTGTATAGTGATCTCAGCGCTTCTTAGCGATTTCACTTGTTTGCACAACATGGATAACTGATTATGCTCTTTACCTCCACTAACCATTTGAAACTACTCATTTAGAAACATGTGTATTTTGTATGTCGGTACTTAGAGCAAAAACAATATGACTAAGTTAATGAAAAGGCAAATTTGTTCACTTTTCCACAAAAGCTAGCAAAAAAAAGGGAAGAGAGATATGAAACTACACCTTCAATTTATATTAGGAGTAATATGCTTACATGTAATTCTTGTGAACCACGGTTTAACAAACAGAATTTCCTTAATGCAAATTGCATATGTTTAAGGTTTGTTGACCCTATATATGAAGGTATTGGCACTTGGCACATGACAACTAGTTGGATACTTGTGCTGGAGTTTGTGTGCCTCTTTCTTAAATTCCAATTTTTGTGGCTTTTCATCCCATTTTGGCATTTTATATAACTACATGCATGAACCTTCTTTTGTCTCATTCTTTATGATCTTTTGCTAAAACACTAAAGAAAGTATCAAAATTCATATTTGGATCCAGTGATCCACAATGTTATCTTGCAAAACAAGTTAAATGACATATCAAAACGAAATCTTTTATTGCATGTGAAATGTTTGATTGATCCGGCAATACATATTTTAGAGGTATAAATCCTTATGTTAGTTTAGATTCAAATTGTATTACAATTTCTAACACATAGTTTAAACTAAATGATCCAATATGTTGTAGTCGTGCGCCTAAATACACTTGAAATAACTTTCAACAAGTGTTATCCAATTTATTGATCGTCTCAATAAAACTTCTAATCATGTAATGAGCGTAATAAAAATGGGTCCAACACATTATGTTTCTAAGCACACGAGTTGAAATTGTCACGTGGAACATGTTTTCTTAACTATAAGATAGTATTTAGCTACATTTTTTTTCCAACATTGTCTACAAATATTTATAACTAGTAACCTAAAAACAATATAAAAAGGGCTTGAATCTCATGAATCTCCAAGAAATGTTAAATCTTCATAAGTCATAACCATCTTTTTTAAGGAAAGCCATATAATGTACATACAAAAAACAACATCAAATGGCTTTAAATTATAAAGACCAAAAGAGAACCTTTTTTTTTTTTTTTTTGAGTTTCTTCTTTAGACCATGAAAGGGTTATAGTTCTTTTTAACATTAAAATGGCCGGAATAAATAGTAAATCATGTCCAGTTATATTTTATATAAATAATTTATTAGAATGTGGATCTTAATTAGTTGTAGTTGACTAGTTGAACAAGAACAATGCTAACTGTAATTTACAATAGAAACAAAAGCATATTGATAGTTATTATCAAGGAGATGTAACTTAAGACAATTATAATGCTCAGAAACGCATGCATGTAACATTGTAACCCCTTGTTTCTTCTATCCAACAAACATAGTTATTTCCGCCCTTCTAATCATTTCATTCTCTCTAATTTAATACTAAAATAATTAATTAAGATAGAAATTAAGTATCAAAGTTTAATAACGAACAACCTTATATTCAAACAAAATAAACGCACCACCGATAGGGATGTTTACAAGGAAGGAGTCTAGCTTACTCATCTCATGCTTGAAAATACACTAGTCGGCTCGAAATCTCTCTTTCAATCTGAAATTTGATGGCAAACTAAGCTTGTTTACAACTCGAATCAACTCTACAAAGTTGAAACTTTATGGAAATGTTGGAATTCTGTATATATTTTTATAGTAAGCTCACTCAGCTCCAAGTCTATATATATATATCCAAATCAATTGTCTCAAAGTTAAGACTTTTAGCTACACGTACCAACCAAAATTAAATACTTTGCAACTTGTCTAACATTTCACTTAACACCTTAAATACAAGCTAAACAATCTACAAATAATTTATAAAATAAATAATACTCACCAACTACATATGAGGATTTTGTTACAATTTTCATCTTCTAACTAAAACTCATATATAAGCTAGAATATATTCTAAACTTTTATTGTTTCAATTTGTTACATCAAAACATGCAGTTAATACCCAAAATTAATTAACAATATGTTTATGAATTATGATAGCTTCAAAATTTTAAGTAGAGGAGTTGACATGGGACTATGATCGATCATATTTCAAAAGCTCCACCTTCCATATCTTAATTTCACCTTCAAAGCTCCCACTGAAAACCTTAATTGCATGAGTAGCAGATTTTGCTTCTACTGCAACCTCTGAATCTTCATCTGCCACCAGTGATCTCACCGGCTGTTTATGACCATCCAACACCGCCAAACAGCAAAACTTTCCCACCACCCCACGCTGCCAGATTCTAACCGTCCGATCAGCCGATCCGCTGAACAGCAAACCGGAGACGTTGATCAGACACAGTATCGCCTTCGAATGGCCCCGTAGCGCACCCGTCACCACCATGTGGTTCGCGCTGTCTTCTTTCTCCCATACCAGAATTGATCGGTCACAGGCGCCGGAGAACAGCACCGATCCCTCCTCGTTTAGAGCTAATGCGTTCACTGCCGATTTGTGCTTTTCCAATGTCGCCATTAGTGTGTGTTTCTTTACTCCCATCGGTTTCCCCCACACTTTGATCCGCCGATCGGCGGATCCGGTGTAGATCGTCCCGTCCTCCGCCACCGCCACCGCGTTGATCGCATCGTCGTGTGCTTTGATGCTCTCCACACACCTTAGATTTGAAGTTTTCCAGATTTTTAGGTGTTTATCCCATGAAATCGAGCACATTAGCTCATCGTCGACGATCGCTAGCCCCGAAACGGTGTCGTGGTGCTCGATCCACAACCGCCGGCGATGACGCCGGACGTTGACGTAGTTCTTTTTGAAAATCGATCGGAGTAATCGGTCTTCTAGCGTGGGTAGGGTTCCGGCGTGCTTATGGCGTTTGTTTTCCGTTAAATTCCACACTCGGATCTTACTGTCCTGATGAGACGTAAACACGCTTCCGTTATGAAACGCAACGGACTTAACGGTTCCGGATGACGGATCGTTGGCGCTGAAGATGTCTGTTAGGGTGAAGGAGGTGGTGTCGAATACGTGAATGAGGTTGCCGGAGGCGGCGTAGAGGAGGCGGTTGTTGAGGGCGAGGAAGGTGACGTGTGCGGCGGGGGAGGGGTGGAGGGAGGCGAGGCGGCGGTGGGAGACGGCGAGGTGGAGATGCTCCGGCGAGAGCTTTTGGAGGGAGGGGATGGAAGGTAGGGTTTGGAGAGAGGGGTTGCTGTGGAGGCTGTTGTAACTGGTGTCGAACTCAGAGGCAGTGGTGGTGGTGGTGCCGGAGATGATGCTGCTAGTGTCGGAGAATAGGCGTCGGGGCAGCGGTGGTTGAGGTTTATCGGTAGTTGTGTCGTCGGTGGCGGTGCAGATGGTGGCGGAGCATGTGGATAGGAGTGACCGGAGTTTCATGTCGCCGGCGGCCGGAGGCCGGGTGTTTTACTATAGTGTTATGTGTAAAAGTTTAGTACTTAAGTGTTTGAAAATAGAGATGGAGACCAGAACAAACCCAAGGGAACGATATATAGAGCTTTGGAAATCCCATCAATGTGAATATATTCTTTTCTTTATTTTTTTATTTTACTGGTTTAATTTGGCTATATTTATATTATTATTATTTAATGTTTAATATTATATATTTTATTCATTTTTTTAATTTGTTTCTAGTAGACAATAAAAGCAAACAGTAAAAATTATATTTTAGATAGCATGATGCAAAACTCTAAGCATATTTTAAACACTATTCTTAATATGTGTTTACAAAGTAGAATGAGAACATATCAAAGTTGCATCGTAAATTTTAGACTTAAGTTTCTATAGTTACATGGTAAACATATCAATTTACAACATAATTTAATCTATCGTATTGATTATTAGTTTTGTACGTGAGAACTTATATTGCTAATATCACGCCTTAATTACACTATAATGTCGTGGTTAAAGTTGTAATTCTTTTCATATTTAGTTGAAATAGCAAAGTGAAAAAAAAAAGCGTGAAAGCAACTATATATTGTATGATTTAATTAGATCAAAGATTTTTGTTAAGAAGTTAGTATTAATTAAGCTCGATTAGGTAAAACACACAATGTGCATGCTTTGTTTGAAATTTCAAACTCTAGAAAGGATAAATCTTATTTTGAAACAAGTAGTCCATTGCCTATGCATGTAAGTTTAAAAATAAAATGAAAAATAATAAATTTACATTGAATGAAATTAACATTTTTATAAACAAATATGATATGAAGTGTTTCTCTAATAAATAAAATCTAAAAGAGATGGTATAAAGTAACATTCGGATTTTAAGTTAAAGTTTAATAATGAATTTAAATTTAGAAAAATATAAACATCAAATCTAAAGAAAAATCAAATTCACGGTTCATTGTAGAACTAGCTAGTTCTTAATTCGTAAATATATATACTCGATGCTCCGTAAATCCTCCTTAGTTATATAAAAGAACGATATTAAATTGATATTAACAAATTAATATACCAATGCCACAAAAAGAAATATTCTGCTTAGTTATATAAGAAGCGAATATTAAGAAAAAGTACTTATTTATCTCACAAGTTCAAAAAAAAATTTTACGGTGTTTATAGAAAGATAACACTACGACCATATAAATTAGCACCTATATGGAATGAGATCCTCCCAAAGCGCAATTTGATCTACATCAACGTAAATACTAAATTGATTATTAAAACATTTTTTAAGGTCGAGAAACCCAAACAATAAGTCAATAACCTATGAGCCCATTAACACCTTAACTAACCATTGAGAGGGGGAAAGAAAGAGATGAAAAGATCTTTTCCATACCTTATGAGACCCTTTTTGTTATTGTATATCTATACCTTACTGACCAATGATTATGACAAATATGATTAAAAAAAAACATGTAAAAGTTAGATCATCCTGAGTTAAATGACTATATAATGGTTATTCATAATCGACACACAAAAGTTTTATTGACTTTCTAACCTCCTTGTTTTTGTACGAATAAAATTCATAGTCAGTCTCTAAGTGAATCGAGATTAATTGCCATGTATTTTGTCCAGTTTATTTTGGTCAATTATCAATCTGTCGACATCTTGTCCTAAACAAAGATAATATGGGTTCTTATATGTTGTTTTGGGTCTCCATGTTTTTGAAAGTCGTTTTCAAGGATAAAGGCATGTTTTGGTGTGTGTGTGTGTATACATATATGTATGTAATAGTAGATTAGTCTCATAATTTGGCCATGTCAATGCCGTCTTGAATTATGATTGTTTAAGAGAAAAAAACAGATTTTCATACAACAAAAATGGTTATAATAATTGTCTTGCTAATACGATCAAACTCATTTAATCCTTCTTAAATATTTGATATTCATCTCAATCTAAAAGTGCCACTAGCATTTCAACTTGCCATATTACCTTCTTATTGATCATGTTGATTAAAAACAATGACAATGATTTATAACTAGGAAGACACACAATATCATTAAATATTTAGAATATAAGTTCTAATACATATATATAGACTAGTAGCGTGCTCGCGCAATGCAGCGGGGGGCGGTATCTTTACTTGCGATACTTGTATCCGTTAAACTTCGTATTTGTTTTATATTGTTACCAATAGCTTAGTAATTTATGTTAATCAAAATTCTTAAGTCTAATATCATCATATTGTTGGTCCGATAGTTTACTACGCTGTATCTGTTTTCTATTAGCTAGTGAATACAGTTGCGACTTCTATTGTATAGTGATCTTAGCGTTTCGTAGCGATTTCACTTGTTTGCACAACTTGGATAACTGATTATGTTCATTAAGAGCATTCACATGAGCTTCCATATCTTTATCCTTATAATTACACTAAAAACACTACTATTTCTCTCACCTTCTCAATTAAATAATATTTTTTTATACTTTTATCATTACCTTTTCTTTCTCTTCTACTCACAACCATTTTCAAAAATATTAAAAAATTTATAAGGGTTGAATAGTGATTCCCCAAATATACAAAATGAACAGTAACTTTTCTCTCTCCTCCACTCACAATCATTTACAATCATTCCTTAAAATATAAGAAACACACTCACATAAATATAAGAAACATACTGTGAATGCTCAAACTCTACTAGCCATTTGAAAGCTACTCATTTAGAAGCATGTGTATTTTGTATGTCGGTACTTAGAGCAAAAACAATATGAATAAGTTAATGAAAAGGCAAATTTGTTCACTTTTCCACAAAGCTAGCAAGAAAAAAGGGAAGAGAGATATGAAACTACACCTTCAGGGAGTTGAAAGAAAGAAAAAAAGAGAAGGATAAAAAATGTTGTTATCAAGCCAAAGACCATTCATTTGAAAGAATTGACAACTAACCAATTGTTCCAGCTAAACAATTATTAACTATGTGAAAACAAAACATATATTATAAAGCAAAGTTGGTGGCCCATTAATTGTCACTCTAATAAATGAAACATTTATTTATGTGTTTAAATGTCATTGTGTTGCTTTTTACAATTTTTCTTTGAATTAGAAAGACCACAAAAGCGGGCCAAACAATTGTGTGACAACCCTAAATTCAACCCGTTTTAACGTTTTAAATGTTAAAATGAAACTATTTATGCCCATTACAGACTCCACAAAATTTGGCCTAACAAAGATAATGCGTAGCACAAATGAACCCATTAAGCCCAATAAAAGCCCATTAAGACCTTAACGTTTATTTGAAGCCCGTTTCAGTAACCTTAAACTCTAACTACAGGCGAACACTTAATGAGTCTATATATGAAGGTGTTGGCACATGACAACTAGTTGGATACTTGTGCTGGAGTTTGCGTGCCTCTTTTCTTAATTCCAATTTTTGTGGCTTTTCATCCCATTTGGCATTTTATATAACTACATGCATGAACCTTCTTTTGTCTCATTCTTTATGATCTTTTGCTAAAACACTAAAGAAAGTATCAAAATTCATATTTGGGTCCAGTGATCCACAATGTTATCTTGTAAAACAAGTTAAATGACATATCAAAACGAAATCTTTTATTGCATGTGAAATGTTTGATTGATCCGGCAATACATATTTTAGAGGTATAAATCCTTATGTTAGTTTAGATTCAAATTGTATTACAATTTCTAATACATAGTTTAAACAAAGTGATCCAATATGTTGTAGTCATGCGCGTAAATAAACTTGAAATAACTTTCAACAAGTGTTAATTAATTGATTGATCGTCTCAATAAAACTTCTAATCATGTAATGAGCGTAATAAAAATGGGTCCAACACATTATGTTTCTTAGCACACGAGTTGAAATTGTCACATCGAAAATGTTTTCTTAACTATAAGAATTAAGATACGTTTTAGCTACTTTTTTTTTCCAACATTGTCTATAAATATTTATAACTAGTAACCTAAAAAAAATATAAAAAGGGCTTGAATCTCATGAATCTCCAAGAAATGTTAAATCTTCATAAGTCATAACCATTTTTTTAAGGAAAGTCATATAACGTACATACAAAAAACATCATAGTGTTTTGTCAAATGGCTTTAAATTATAAAGGTCAAAAGAGAACCTATTACTTTTTTTGAGTTCCATGAAAGTGTTATACATCTTTTTAACAATAAAATGGCCGGTAGAAATAGTAAATCATGTCCAGTTATATTTTATATAAAAAAATTTATTAGAATGTGAATCTTAATTAGTTGTAGTTGACTAGTTGAACAAGAACAATGCTAACTGTAATTTACAATAGAAAAAAATGCATATTGATAGTTATTATCAAGAAGATGTAACTTAAGAAAATAATGCTCTGAAACACATGCATGTAACATTGTAACCCCTTGTTTCTTCTATCCAACAAACATAGTTATTTCCGCCCTTCCAATCATTTCATTCTCTCTAATTTAATACTAAAATAATTAATTAAGATAGAAATTAAGTATCAAAGTTTAATAATGAACAACCTTATATTCAAACAAAATAAACGCACCACCGATAGGGATGTTTACAAGGAAGGAGGTCATACTAATCTCATGCTTGAAAATACAGTAGTCAGCTAGAAATCTCTCTTTCAATCTGAAATTTGATGACAAACTAAGGGACTGTTTGGTAGCCTCTTAATCAACCTCTTAATGGTTCAGATGTCTGAATGATTTAGCACTTAATGGTTCAGACTGTTTGTTTCGCGGGCAAATGTCTTAATGGTTCAGACATTTGCCTCTGAATGGTTAAGCATTATACTAATACTGATTGGTTAAGAGGTCTAATGCTGAATGGTTAAGAACTCTTATCTGAATTGGTCAGACATTTGTCTTTAAATAGTTAAGCGATATACTAGCTCTTAATGGTTCAGACCTCTTAATGGTTCAGCACTTAATGGTTAAGACCTTTTAATGGTTCAGCACTTAATGGTTCAGACCTCTTATTGGTTCAGCACTTAATCATTCAGATATTGTCAAACAGCCCCTAAGCTTGTTTACGACTTGAATCAACTCTACAAAGTTGAAACTTTATGGAAATGTTGGAACTTTGTATATTTTTATAGTAAAGATCACTCGGCTCCAAGTCTATATATATATATCCAAATCAATTGTCTCAAAGTTAAGATTTTTAGCTACACGTACCAACCAAGATTAAATACTTTGCAACTTGTCTAACATTTCACTTAAAACCTTAAATACAAGCTAAACAATCTACAAATAATTTATAAAATAAATAATACTCACCACCAAAACTGAACGGAAAGCAATAAGAGTTTAGGCTTTCATGTTTTAGTGTTGTAACCTTCTTTTTCAAGAGACTGTAATTTATGGTACGAACATTGGTAATGTTAATATCCAAAGTTCTAGTATGTTAAAACTATCATATTGGTTTTTTTTATTGATCGAAAATCTATATAACTCTAAACTGAACTTGAAATGAACAAAATTGTAGAATGATTTCGAAGACCATTATCATATTCCACAACCCAACCCAACCCAACCCAACCATTTATTAAATAACTAATTTATCTTTTTTTTACTTACACAATCCAACCAAACTTAAATTTTCTCACTCATTCATAACCCAACCCAACCTAAATTTTTATTTAATATATATTGTTTGTGGTTATTTTAATAATACTAAACACAATGATTTAATTCTGAAACAAATAAATTATTTGTTTTAAAGTATATAAAAAATAAATATAAATAACAAAATATAACAAAGCTAAAAACTACATGTATGCAATATAGTGTCAAGATTATTAAAAAAATATAATTTTGAAACCAATTAGATTACAATGTGTCAAGATATATTAAAAAATTGTCGCCTACTGACCCGATCTTGACGAAAATGGGCATTTTAAATATCGTTCAAAACTCGCTCGCCACCTATCAAAGCGGTCCCGCACTGCCTAAAGTGGCATGCATGGCAAATCCAAAACTTGCATGAGATTCTTTCATATTGGTGAAACATCAATTCAACTTTAATATCTACCCTCTCTCAAAATCTTGTATTTAGGAAAAGAAATTTGCAATTTTGGTAGGATGAGAACAAATGAAATCTTGAAACTTATCAGACGCATGAATCGTTATCATTTGACGAAAGGCATAGAATTAGCCACACACACAAACACCAACACTCTTGGTTTCATCCCTGCTTGAGATCTCTCAAATCAGAAACCCTGAGTCTTCGATTTTACCTCTTATCACCGGCTCTTGCTAATCGAGCATATCTTTCTTCGGCATATCTTTATTTTTGTTATAATCGTGTGTATCTTTCTACTGTTGTCTTCATAGTCTTAATCTTCATATTCAATTTTAATGAATTATGATACTGATTCATGTTTTTGTCGATGTCAATTTTTTGATTTATAACCCAAAATTCAGTTGTAATGAATCATGAAACTTATTTATATGCTTAATGACGGTCCTCAATTTTGGCTGCTGATCTGCATTAGCCTCGAAATTTGATGTGCTCAATGACGGTTCTCCAAAAGAAAGTTATGCGGTGGATGATCTTGGTGTTCTAAATACGGTAACGTCAGACGGTTCTAAAAAAATTGTTGTCGGATTTGGTGTACTGGAAGGTGATTCAAATTAACTTTGTTACTGCTCACAAGCTCATAGTTTGTGCACACCAAGTGTTCGATCTAATTGTCACTCTAATAAATAAAACATTTATTTATGTGTTTAAATGTCATTGTCTTGCTTTTTTATTTTACCCTCATGATAAAACATTTTAAGTGGGGTGTTTGGAACTTATTTTCAAGATTGACATCATTACTGCAAGAAATAAGAGAACTTATAGATTTAAGGTCATTTTAATATATAAATTTATGAATTATATTGTTTTCATATTTTTAACCTGTGGATTATACTTGTTTTTAACCTACTTATTAATACATAAATTATATTTTCTTTTCTATCATTATACCATACCTTAAATAGCAAGGTTGTTAGGATTGGCATCGGTCTTGCCACGTGTCATGATTCACAAAAAAGACTTGTTTAAAACCATCCTAATCAACAATCAAATGATTCTTAAAACCATCCTAATCAACAATCAAATGATGCTCAAACAATCCTATTGATTAACAAAATCAACTGAATGAATGAATGATGAAGATACATATAGTGCATAAGTAAATAAACCAAACAAGGAACAACCTAAATACCAAATAATAAACAACCAACCCAACAATGAACACACTAACAATGAACCCGATTTTACCTGCTCAGCTAGACTTACTTTGCTTTTTGTGTTCTTCATTGTATGTTAGGGTTAGAACAGAGAGAAGAGAGACTTAGAGAGAAAAAGATACTCTAATGAAGCTAACCCCTGTGATTAGCTCCGACTACCTTTTATTAATTTGTTATTGTTCATTACAACTAACCGAAACTAACAAAACCAAACAATTACAACTAACCCCTTTGAAGTATATCCATATTACAACATTTCCCCTTGGACTTACTTTCAACTAACTGTTACATTTAAACCTAACATTGTGATTCACAAGAACCTTGAATCCATTGGATAGCCTATGTTTTCAGCCTCTAAAACCTAAACCTAAATATAATTTTCCTCTGTTCATTAAAGGTATGTTATAATTTTTCACTTGTATTTTCTTTTATTCACATGGATCTGTTGATTTGTATGTGTTCTAATGCTGTTTTCCAGAGTTTACTTAACGAGAGAAAAGAAAGAAAACATTTTTTTTGTCTTTTCTCTACTCTTCACTTCTTTTCTCTTATTTCCTTTCCTTTCATTTCCTTCCAATTTGAAAGGATTGATTTTAGTATTTAGAGTTAATTACTTGATTTGTCCCATTGGTTTGGCCATATTGTAATATTGGTCCCAACTTTTGAGAAATTATAGGTTTGGTCCTTACTGTTTGCCAACTCGTAACACGATTGGTTCCTGACACTAACTTTTGTTAAGTTTTTCAGTTAAGTGGATGTGAAAAAAAGTAAAATACCCCTTATATATACACATGAACTGCAGCATCGTCTTCGCCCCTGCCTCCGCACCACTGTCGCCGCCCCCCGCCCGTGAACCACCGTCCCCCCCCCCCGGTACACCACCGTTGCCGCCCCACGGTGGTCCTGCGATGGTTCTGGTGTGATCTGGCAGTTTAGGATGGTTCTGGGGAGGGGGAGGGTTGGGGTGGGTTGGGGTAGGGGTATTTTAGACTTTTCACATCCACTTAACTGAAAAACTTAACAGAATTTAATGTCAAGGACCAATCATGTTTCGAATTGGCAAACAGTAAGGACAAAACCTGTAATTTTATCAAAAGTTAGGACTAATATTGTAATATGAGCAAACCACAGGGACTAATCATGTAATTAACTCTAGCATTTATTTTCTTTTCATTTTCATTCTTTTCCCTCCTTAAGTAAATTCAAAAACACAACTTTTTTATTTTCATTCCATTTCCTTCCATTAAGAAAAACTTAGGAACACAATTGTTTTTTTCTTTCCTTCCACTTCACTTCTTTAATCTCATTTAATGAACTCAGAAACATAACGTAAAGGTATAATAACCCTTGTTGTGTTTCATTTGTTCATACAAATCGACTCTCTATCACATCTTCTTTAATATCAGGTTACGTTTTTAATCTTTGGAACCTAAACTAACCGGATTTTAACTAGCGCTGGGATTCCATACCTCTGCTTTAACATATTCAACTTCTCAAAACCTAATATTCCATTGTTGTGTTTCTTTGGATTGATTAGTGCTAGTTTTATTCTTTTCATCTGCGGGTTCCACTTTAGTTTGTCAACTTGCTTCTTCTTCCTTAATTTCAAGTTTTGTTTTTGGTTTCGTCAGTCTTTATGTGATGCATGTCTCATTTTTGGGCTTTTTTTGGTGGTGCCATTCGTTTGCTGTTGTTGTCTATTTTTCAATTTTATCTTCTTAGATTGATGTGGTTCATCGTCTGTGTTTCTTCCCTACTACTTGAGGCTGTACTGATTTGGATAATGCATTGAAGGTAGTTGTTTTTGGTTCCCTGTTCTCTCTTTCTATTGCCTTTTAATACCGTTTGTAAATGGGAGTTTGTATGTCTGTTGTTGAGTTTGGGGGTTGTGTTGCCCCTGCTCTTTTTGATTTCCAGTCGATGGATTTTCGTGTTTGTGTTTATGTGTGCTATTGTTCCTCGGTGTTATGGTTTGAAGGCAATCTGATCTTGGTAACGAGTCAAAGTAGGATTCTAATTGTGACATTCTTAAGATGCATGCGAGCAATGAGGAAAGAGGTGTTAGATTGTGACTTCATTGTGATTTCTGGGTGGGTTTTCTAGAAAGGTTGGAAAGAGGTGGTGTTATTGTCTTTATAACATTGTGATTGTACTTTGCTTAATATCTTGTGTGTTCTTTTGGTATGCATATTATGAGTTTAATCGTGTTTTGATGTCTATCTTGTACACTATTATTTAATTGTTATTAGATGTTGGTCTTATGAACAAACACCTGTGTAATGTTTTTCAAATCTCATTATTAACAGTCATATTCAGCCTCCTGTTACGCATGACTTTTGATGTACATTGAGTTTGCTAGATTGTCATTTTCTTAGAATTATACATGCTTATAGTTTACTTCTATCTATTTGTCTTTTGTGTATGTGTCGTTTTTGTTCCTCGGTTTGGCCCGTAGCGATAAACCGCTAAGTGCTCATTCATGATCCCTATTGTTTTCACATCATTTTTTGAGATTATGAATCTCCAAAATTACACATATTGAGACCAACACCATTCATTACAGTTAGATTTGATTTAGGGCTGTACATGCCAGGATTAGTGCTTATCAATCATAGTATATATGAAGATTACCATCATTTGATAAACCCACGATCTACACACTCTTTCTTGCTGTTTGTGAATTAGCACTAACCAATAGTACTCGGGTGGTCTATTGAAACACGCTATGATTCAAGGGGCTAATTAGGGTACATTATAGAGTGCCTTGTTATGATATAAGTTAACATCAGGCATTTAGTTTCCGGTTTGGCATAATTAACCTTTTTGTCAGTGATCAAGGTTACATTTTTGTTACGGGTGAGATACTAGTTTGGAGCCAAATTTACAATTTTGATGGAAACAATGGACAGTCTAATTATGCATGATGATCAAAGTTAATTTCTCTAACTATTAATACTATTGGTATTCGCTTGCTTTTCTTTGTTTCTGATTGAGGGTAAGAGTGTTAATTAAGATATGAAATTATGATAAATTGATGATCTTTTTTAATACAACCATGGTACTTGTAATTTAATCAGCATGATTCATAAAGTTTATTGTGATACTTTTATAACCAAATTACTTATTATTAAAGATAACACAATTTTATACTTTAGAAGATTAATGATGTTGTTGAATCAGCCAAAGTACTAGAAACAGACTTTTGGATTATGTTTTATGAAGACTAGCATTTTCCACATGTTTTTCCAAAAGTTCAAATGTATTATAAATATATTTTTTTGTAATGGATGCTAAACAAATACAACCAGTTTTGCAAATTTCATTATAGTTAATAGATTCTACTATTTGTAGCACTTATGAAGATGCTAGGGATGCTGATGACCACAATGAAGGTATGTACTATTGAAACTTAACCCTGTAGGCTGTAGCTTCAATAATAGATGGAAATTTTAAAACAAAAACAAAAATTTGGAAAGAAACATGTGCGATCACTCATTAGTTGTGTTCAAATGTAATGCTTAGGACTTTCAAAGGTAGACTTGGCATAACTTACAATTAAACAAGAGATTTGAGTGATATTCTAACATATGCTAATATAAACTTCATAACAGTTTCATTTTGCCATTTTGGACATTTGATACCTTTATGCCTATATTCTAAAACATTAATTTGTTTTGTTGGTATAAACCTAAATTTTACCAAGAGATATTTATCATATGGGTTATATAACTATCACTTAGATTATTGGATCATGGGAAGGGCTTGGTTATCGGTGAAAGTGTTGTTGGGCATTTGTGATTCATTGCAACCAAGTTGTTGATGACGTGTTTTTAGTGTTTTCCATATTGAGTCGGATGTATTTGATGATATGGTTGAACGGGCCTCTTTGGGATCCTTTATAGTAATCATTAACATAAATGGTGTTTTTTTCAGTGACTATATATGTTTTGTTAGTTTGATCGTATTGCGGGTGTGAACCCAACCATGCCCTTCAATAAGTGCTAAAAATGACATGTTTTGAATTGTTATTCAATCCACCTAAATTGATCATTTTACCACGAGCTCTAGGTAGGTTCAATAAGACAAAGTTTATTATGTATTTACATGTGCACTATTTTGATCAAAATGTGTCTTTTTTATGTGCGTAGTGTATGGCAAGGTGGCATATAACTTGGAAAGTCAAATGCTTCGTAGGATGTGTTTATTTGTATCTATGAGAAGTCCCTCTAGACAAGAAAGCCAAAGAAAAAATAAGGATATCCCTATTTTCGCTCATCTTAGATAATGACTATAAACCTACAAACATTGTATCAAATGTTGTATATAAAGTTATATTTTTAACTAGAAATATATATAGATTTATGAATTGTATTTTTTCATTATCCAACCCATAATACACTGGTTTCAAGAGGTAGGGACAATCAACGTCAAGAGCTATGTTGTCAAAGGCGCTAGGCGCACTTAAGGCGCATAGGCCTCGCTTAGAGCCTAGGCGCAAGGCGCAAAAAAAGTGCTCGCCTGAAATAAATAAAGCGCACATAGAGAAAAAAAAACAGAAAAATATGTTATGCATTGAAAATTAGTAATATTTTACAAATATAATAAGGAAGCTATTGTAAGTAGCATTTTTTCTCTCCTTGGAAGAGCGTTTGCCTCCTAGAATAAAGGTATTGGTTCACACCTAAGCATGGTATAAATTAGTTTGGAGTAAATTACGACAAATTTGTCGTTAGAAAATTTTAACATTTATGATCATCTCGTTAAAAAAAATTAACATTTAAGATCATCTAGTACCAAAAGGTTAAACTGTTACTAAAATTTTGGAAGCAATACCAAAAAATCAAAAGCTACCAAAACTTGAATACCAAAATATCACAAGTACTAAAGAGCAAAAACATATTAAAAAAAAACAAAACTGGTACTTAAGCCCTCAGTCTCGTAATATGAAAAAGAAGAGTAAATCACCAATAATTTTAAATGTCGTTGCTGTGTTTTGGATTATTATTATGTACGGTGATATAGAAGTAATGGTATACTGACTTTTTAGGGGACCCATTACACAGCAGTAAAAAAAAAATAAAATAAAGAAAGAAAGAAGTGAAAAGAAATCACAACAAATCAATATTAACGAGAATAATAAAATAAAATAAGTGACCATCCATTTGGATAAAGCAAGTAAGCAACTGACTTGTTTCTCAGCACCTAAAATACCACCGCCTCTAATATTTCTGATAAAAAAAAGTCAGAGGTGTCGCTTTGACCATCAAGAAGCGGTTTTTCTTCGCAGCGCCTTGAATTAGCGCTTAGGCGAGCGCTTCAAGCGCTTTTGACAACACAGGTCAAGAGTTGTTTTGTATTTAATAGAATTAGTTTTTACTCATGAACAGTTATATGTTGTTTTATTAAAGATAAAAACTATAGGTATAAACTATTAAAGATCGACAAAACATAACATAAATGTGATCTTACAAAACAAGACTAATTAGAATATCTTATAACTAGCCTATAGACCCCTGGTTCACGGGTCGGAACAATAAAACTAAATTAAAATTATCGCATAATAAATTATAAATTATGTGCTGCAACTAAATATAATATATATATATATATATATATATATATATATATATATATATATATATATATAACGTATAGTATTTTAAAAAATATAACATTATAAAAACATAAATCAAAGAAAATAAAAATATAAATTATCATTCTTCATCTTCCTCTTCTCTCACCATCAGCCATCCACCACCAACACCGTCGTCGTCATCATCTTGAACATAATTACATCATCATCTGCTATTAGATTATGGATGGGTTACAGGAAAAATTCGATTAGGGATTCCGCCCAAATTAGGGCTTTGAATTTGTTCGATTAGGTTTGGGGGTTTCGAAAGGATGGTGGTGGTGTAACGACGAACATGAATGAGGCGCCATCGTCGGGCGTCCGCCATCGTCCCACCCCACCCGCTACACCAACATCGGACGGCCGCCATTGTTGCTGCACCCTTCTCGATCAACTATGCACCATCGCGCGATAGCCACCATCACCATTGTCATCCCTCTGCTTCATTAGAAAATCGTTAATTTCTTCACCATCTTTGCCGAAAAACCACCATCGCCACCGTCTTTCGTCAAAAGCATCAGACAAACCATTGCGTTTCTCCTAATCTTTGTTGGATAACCACTGTCGCCACCGTCTTCCGTCATCTCTAATCAGTCGCTACCCCACTCATTTCCCCCTTCCCATCTTCTTATTCTCATCTTCAAACTACTATACATAAGCGCTTTGATTCCACTACGAAATAAGGCTTCGATTGAACTGTTGGAGCTTTGATTAAACGGTTACCACCGGTATGGAGGTTAAAGCCGGTGGCAAATGATAGCATGGTGGTTCTGGTTGGCGATGTAGGGTGGTGTGGGTGAGGAAACAAGCGATCTGTAGTTAGTAGGTTTGGGCATTTTTATTTTTTATTATTTAAAAAAAATAAATCAATAATCATAATCTTATATAATTTACATAAATAGTCCTTCACATGTGAATTGACTGAAATACCTTCTAACTTAACTGAAAAATCTAACAGACTTAGTGTCAGGGATCAAAATTGTTACAAAAAAGAAACCACAGGACATGATTTGATAAAAAAAAAAAAATTTGGACTAAAGCAGTTAAAACGTCCAAACCACAAGTAAGAAATTTACTCAAGTGAGAATTAAATGAATTACTTTTATATTCGTTCAGTGGCGGGGTATTTTAATGTTATAATGACATGACTGTAAGTTGTCATATAATTATATCAACATAATTATTATATTAAGTAAATTTGAGAAGACAAATGGATTAGAAAATACTTGCAAGAAGCAATTGCATAGAATAGTTTTGCTTGTAGGTTTGAAATGGAAGAACAGGATTGATAACAATGTGCAAAACTACAAGCCAAAACCTTATGACAAAATCTCGAAATTTCTCAATGACAATACATCCTCTATTGAAAACAAAATTGTGCAAATTCTCAAAAAAAAACACCCAAATACACAATCTAGTAACAGTAGAAAATTTACATATATATAACCCAACTCTGAATGAACAATTATTTTGTTGCACAAGTGGGTTATGCATGATGGTATAACTCTCTACTTTATTTGCTCACCGCCTAATATCTATCTATCCACATCTGTTTGCTTGGATATTTTAGAGAGAGAAATGGTCATGGTTGTGGGTGTTTCCAGCAATTTATCCTCGTTGGAGGTCGCGTTGCCATCGATACTGTCATTTCTGGCACCTCTTTGCCATGTCACCTACGACCATCATCACCTATCTCCATCCTTTTGCTGGTTCCCGATCTTCGGCAATTTTCATGATGACATCTGTCTTCACGCTAGCCCTGGGTGGTTTGGGTTTTAATTTGTGGAATTTGGCCTCAATGGTTACCGATTGCTGGTGGTTGGTGGTCTTCAGTGATTTGTACCCCATCCTCCTCTCCCATCGGAACAGCTTTTCCTAGACCTTCATAGTCTACTATGCATTTAAATCATAATGCAATCACCACTAAGTAAAAACAAAATATGATGAAAAGCCCTCTTACCTAGTAATTCATAAATGTCTCATTCAGTTCCACGCTATGATAATAACCTAATAAGATCGATTTATACTTGTGAATTTTTTAAATACATTCAGTTTTCCTAATCTATCAACATAGTGGACCTATCTCGTTTATTTATATAAACCATACAAACTGTTGGATTCAGGCCCCTCAACAACACACACTTACATATTTATGTGGGAGCAATTTTGAAGAAGAAAGACTCACTTTCATTCATTGAATAATTTACATTAAATAGGAGAAAAACTAACCTAACCACTACTTTCTACGTAAACAGAATCAAAGGAAAATTACCCTACAAATTAGCTAAACAACCCATGATTCAAGACCCACTATCTTGACTTAGTAAACAATTATACACATGTGACTAAATACTAGCTAACACAAACAAAACCGTGAACTCCATAAGTTACTGCTGACCCGTATTTGACTTGACACGTGTGACCCGTAGGCAGTTGGGTTAACTCCCAAGTATTATTTTTTTTTCAATTGAAGCCAATTCGTTCTTCATTGTTGTGTTCCATGAGTCTTCTGATGTGGCTTCTTCAAAGGATGTTGGTACATCGTCCACTAGTAGTAGCTCGTTTCTCTCATAAAGTTCTCGGACGTCTTCTTGATCTAGAGCTTCAGTATTTTGGTACAACCTACCAATAGATCGAAAGCCTTGAGGAGGGGTGTCATCATAGATTGGTGAGATATGACTTGAGGCTTGAGCTACTGCTTGATGATTGAAACTCAGCACTTGGATCTTGCACATTGTATGAACCTAGAAAATCAAACACATGAGAAATATGATCAGTTGTAACAGGTGTACTAGGGTTTTGCTGTTCACTCCCACTTGTGGGTTGGGCTTGGCTACCCAAGCCCGGGTCATGGACTTGAGTCTTGGTCCATCCAGTTATGGTTGGGCTTTCAGTTGTTTGGGCTGATTTCCAAATCCACTGACTTCCTTCATCAAAGACTACATCTCGGACTGTACAACCTGTATGCCTTGCTACCTTCTTCAACACCCAGGTGGACCATAGCTGTGCTACGGCCACTAAGCTTTGTCACCTGCTTCGATAATTCTTGATTTCTTTCACATAAGCCATGCACCCAAACACTCTAATGTGACCGAGTGTAGGTTTCTTTCCCTTCCAGGCTTCATAAGGTGTTACATCTCTTATAGATTTTGTGGCAATTCGGTTCAAAAGGTACACCGAGTGACGAACAGCTTCACCCCAGAACTCATCATCCGGTACTTGCATCGTTTTGAACAGGGAACGAGTCATCTCTACTACTGTTTTGTTCCTACGCTCCACAACCCCATTTTGCTGAGGGGTGTAGGGCGCAGTTAGTTGGCGTTTTATCCCTTCACCAAGGCAATAATCATTGAATTGTTTTGAGTTGAACTCTCCTCCCCGGTCCGTTCTCAACATCAAAACTTTGTTTGAGCCCTCCTGCTCAACCCGAGTCTTGAATTTCTTGAAAAACTTCAATGCTTCATCTTTGGTTTTCATCAAATGAACCCACATAAATCTAGAGTAGTCATCAACAATCAGTAAAAAGAAACGATTACCTCCCTTAGTTTGTGGTGTAATCGGACCACATAAGTCAGCATGGACCAATTCAAGCGGCTTGGTTGCCCTCCACTGCGCTTCACGCGGAAACGATTGTCGTGTTTGTTTAGCAACCATGCATCCTCCACAGACTTGGGTTGGATGGTGTATTTGTGGCATCCCAGTCACCAGTTTCCTCTGCACCATGGACTCCAACACCTTGAAATTAGCATGCCCCATCCTTGTGTGCCGTATCCAGGCCTCATCAGTCTTCTTTACTGCCAAACAGATGGGTTTTGCAATTTTCAAGTCAATTTTATAAAGTCTATTAACTGACCTTGTTATCTTCATGACAAGCCTTTTGTGTTCATCGTACAGCTTTAGGATATCTCCAAGCATATGAACATCATATCCTTCCTCTGTCAATTGACCGACACTTAAGATATTACTTGTCAAAGCCGGAATATAATACACATCTGGGATCAGCAACTGTTCTCCATTCTTGCAGCCGAAAAGTATCGAACCTTTCCCTTCAATCTGCACTTTGGAACCATCTCCAAATCGTACCTGTCCCGTTACATTCAAATCGAGTTCTGCAAATGAGCCTTTCACTCCAGTCATGTGATTGCTTGCCCCGTTGTCAACGTACCACACGTCTTTGTTTTCCTCGATTTGTACTCGTTCTCGATTTGGAAGTAAGCGATGTTCGTTTAACAGTACCATAGATGGCAAGTTTTCTCCATGTATACTCAAGAGTAGAGCAGGTTCCTCTTCTTGAGTCTGGGCCAGATTTGCTTCTTCTTTTCATCCACAACCACTCCGGTTGGTGGCTCGATTGCTTCCCAGAAGCCTTGTGCATCCATAATTGCTTCCATTTTAATGGCCCAAGTCGTGTAATTTGTAGAGGTTAGAACGGGACACTGAAACTGAAAGGAGCTTTCCTTTGATGAATTGGTGTTAGTGACGGCCGACATATTATTGAAACGTGGGTACTTTGGCATACGAAAATGGATCAAGAACCAAACGCTCTGATACCAAATGTCGGATATCAGATCAAACTCACAAATAAAGAAGGAAAACGAAAACAAATGAATCAGTCGATTGCAATCTTTATTAAGAAACCAAATACTTTGTGAACAAGCTACTAGATTACAAAGAAGAACTTTCGACTGATTGTGCATTGAATAAAGAGCTGCTAGGTGCTTTAAATAATAAAGAAAATAACAAACTACTGCTGAAATCTGGGCCACAACTTTCTGAAGTCAAACACGTGCTAACGTCCATAAAGTGAACGTTGCTTCCTTCATACTCGGTCAACTATCAACCAACATTCTCCCCTTTGATGTTGATCTCCTTCTTCACATCTTCAACTCCCATGAGAACTCTCATTTCACTGAACTTAACTAAAGGCAACGCCTTCGTGAGCACATCTGCTTTATGCATCTTGCCACTTACGTGTTCCACACAAATTTTGTTGTATTACTCTCAAACTAAAAAATACAACTACAGAAGGAAATATTAATAAAACCTTTAACATGCTTATAAAGGGTAAACAAAACAATAAAAAATCCCACATGCAACATGATCTCCACGTATATTGCATTGTTTAACAACCCACGTCTGCCTCCACTTTATTTGGTCAAACCTTTACCAAGTCTTTCACACACCTAAAATAACATGTGATTATATATGTTTAATGTAAGTGCTCTGAATCTATCTTTAATTGGTCCGCTACTGACCCGTTGACCAGTTAAGCTTTTGAATCGTGACCCAAGAACGAAACCGATTAACCCAACACAAACGTCTGTCACCACAAATCCAATCATACATATTCTAAACGACTCCAAGTTATTTAAACTTTACCTTTAATTAATTTTAACCATTTTCAACCACATTTGCCATATTTTAGGACATTCATCAAAATTTCCATACCTGTATCAATCAAACTTCAAAGTAGTGCACAAGATTTGAATGCCTAATACATAAGTCACTGTTTGTTGTTAAAGAGTTGACACAATGTTATAAATATGATAAAGTTTAACCTGCGACACGAAAGGGACCATATGATAAAAAAAAAAAAAAAAAGATTTGTTGAAATCTAGTTCAAGTGCATAGAGACTACTAAACCATTCAAGCATTTTCAATTTAGCACAACAAAGAAATAAAGGTACCACCGACTACTAAAACCATTCAAGCATTTGAAATCAGTTTAATGAGTTTTGTAAGAATCATGGTATTGCTAGACATCTAACTGTAGCCGGTACACCTCAACAAAATGGTCTTGTTGAGAGGATGAATAGGACATTGTTGGTGAAAGTTAGATGTCTATTGTCTAGTTCTGGTTTGCCTAAAAGTTTTTGGGCTGAGGCTGTGTCAACTATAGCATACGTGGTAAATAGATCACCTTCATCTGCTTTGCAAATGAAAACACCTATGGAGGTATGGTCTGGACATAGGCAGAGCTATGGTGATCTTAGGGTATTTGGTTCTCTAGCATATGCCCATGTTAATTAGGGAAAATTAGAGACTAGTTTACAAGGCTCTCGAAGTTCTGGAAATGTGACTGATGGGTATAGTTTGGCTAGAGAAAGAACCGCCTGCCAGGTATAGGAGTGAAGCTTATCTTTCAGCCTATGCGTTTGTAGTTGCTGAACAAGATGATTCTTGTGAACCACTGACTTTTGAGGATATTCAAGTATCTAGTGATATAGACAAATGGATGAAAGCAATGATAGAGGAGATGGATTCTCTACATAAGAACAAGACTTGGGAGCTGGTTGATAAGCCCCAAGGTCAAAAGTTGGTAGACTGTAAGTGGATCTTTAAGCTGAAAGAGGGAATCACTGAGGTGGAGGGTCCTAGATATAAGGCAAGACTAGTGGCTAGAGTTGATTATACCGCGATTTTTTCACCTGTGGTTAAGCATGTGTCTATTCGAGTGATACTTGCATTGACTGCATATTATGACCTTGAGTTGGAACAATTGGATGTATAAATTGCTTTTTTACATGGCAATTTGGATGAGGTCATATATATGAAACAACCTCTTTGTTTTGAGCAAAGTGGTGAGGAGAATAAAGTTTGTCTGCTGAAAAAGTCTCTGCACGGGCTGAAGTAGTCTCCTGGGCAGTGGTACTGGCGTCTTCATGATTATGTGACAGCAAATGGGTTCTGCAAGAGTTCCTATGATAGTTGTGTGTATCACAAAGATTGTGCTAGTGGGAGCTAGAAAGAAGCTAGATTTGTAGTAAAAGACTTGCATACGACGGCGTTTGGTAGTTAGAATCGAAAATTAGGGGTAGTTTAGATTTGTAAGGGTGGATATGTTGAAAGACGAAGAAGAAGAAGAAGCATCAGGAAATTGTGAAGCAAAGATGGTGAAGATGACGACCTTTTTGGGGATGTCTCTTGGCGCTTTTGTGTTCCGGCAATCAATGGATAAAGTTCATGTTTGGATCGCTCTTCACCAGGACCAAAAGGTCCCGTCCCATAATCTCTCCCTCTTAGTCTTCCTATTGCTGAACAACATTAATACCCTTTGAATTTGGGGCTTTAATGTTTGAAATTTCGATTAAGGATTGAACAATTGTTGTTAGCTCCACGAATTAAAGTATGCTGAATTCCTCCAATAAGATGATGTTAATTATCGTTTTCTAGGGTCTAGGGTTCAAGCTAATAGATTACAGATTTTCTACTTAGATACTTGAGCATAACCATTGGGGAATTACTTTACTATGAAATATATAGATAGTCATCTGTTGAGAGGAACTTATCATGAATCTATTTTCTACTTTCTTTTGCCTTATTGTTCAATTCAGCCCTGCTTGGCACGCGTAGTCTTTGGGATTGCTTACCAAAATTGCTTATCTGATTATTTCTAACTGGAATAAGCTGTCTTGAATAACCGGTTTGAAGTAGTTTGTTCTGATTCTTAAATTGCTTTTGTCAAAAGGCAATAAGCAGATAAGATAAGCAATTTTAGTAACTAGTCTTAAACTCCCCCCCCAACTATATGAGATAAAAAAAAATTTGTATACAAGATTAGCCATGTTTGTTCTTTTTAGCATTTGAGTGAGTAGACATGACAGAGTTGTTCAGAATATATTTATCGAATAAACAGTTAAGTATTGCTAGTACCAAAAATGCTACGTTTCTGAAGTCGGTTTATAATGGTTTGTGAGTTGAAAAAATTGCCGCCTTTCCCTGAAGTGATACAAATTTTAGTTATAAACTATAAAGTCCAATGGACCTTTTTTTCTGCCTCAACATTGTGTACTCTTTGAGCTTAATTTCTAACAGGGAAAATGATACTAAATAGCAACCATCCAGGTCACTTAAACATTCTTTTAAGAGATTCAACCATTCAAGTTGAAATACTCGTTCCATAGTAGTGAAGAAAATACAACTATTTATCGAAAACTAGTTTTTTTTATTTGAATCGTATGTGTGTGTGTGTTTGTATCGAAACGGTGACATGGATTTCTTGAAAAACCCTGGGTGAACAGAGAAATTGCCTGAGTGTGCTGTGATGGGGAAGGATTCTTTCACGTGAGATTCTATAAAAAGAACACAACATTGGAACAAAACTGAATCTTGAGTGGTTAAACCTCTTAAAAGAAGACTGAGTGTTTTCAAAAAAAGAAAAAAACAAAAGATTGAGTGAACTAAGTGGAAAATGATTGTTTTTATTGAAATGGCATAAGATTGTAAATTTGTAATCATAAATGACATGCTAACTATATATTAAAAAAAATCATAAGAGTTTACTAGAAAAAAGGTGTCTTGAGCGAACCTGACCCGTTTCATCTTGTTCCAAAATTACATGTTTTGAACCAAACCTATTAGCTAATGCACCGGCCAGACCTGTGTATTAATTTCTTGGAATTGGAGGGATTCTCTGATACATGTGAAAACATAAGTTGTATGGATTATTACTGAAATAGTATAACATCCGTAATAACATGGTCTTTATAATCATTTGGTTTATTTGTAATTTTGTATACACTGCAGAAAGAAAGAATGGAGAAGGAGGCAGAGATCAGGAGAGTGAGAGAACAGTTGCTACAAGAAAACATATATATATATATATATATATATATATATATATATATATATATATATAGAGAGAGAGAGAGAGAGAGAGAGAGCCACTTGTTTAGTTTACCCAAATTTCCAATTAAAGTGTTGTTATCTGCAATACCTCTATGTTTTACCCTCAACAATGTTGTTGACTTGCATGAGGTTTGATTAGGACATAACTTTTGTATTAAGAAGACACCCATGATTGATAATTGTTGTTGAATAAGTTTGTCTTCTCTAATAATAGCTGCTTTCTGTCCTCAACAGTAGGTAAATTGAATTTGGTTCAGATGGATGGATCTATCACTAAATATCATTGTATTTACAACTTTGGTCTGTTCTGATGATTATACTGTGTCTTTTTTTTCAATGATAATTAAAGTTATGTTAGAACAAGACTATAGCTTAATGTACTTAGAAGCATAGACCGAAAGTAATTACCTAATTCAATAGGCAAATTACCAAAGATTTAAAGCCCACGTCTTTCAGAAGCTTTAAGAAAATGTCATTTTACTATCCACCAAACTCGAATAAATCCGGCTTCTAGGTAGTTGTTTAGTTGTATGGGTGGGGCTAAGTCAGGGGTGGACCTAGGCTATCGGGTGGGGGGGCAGTCGCCCCCCGTAAATATTCTTTTTACTGTTATATGTATGTGAAAATCACGAACGCCCCCTTCCTAAAAATATGCAATCGTCCCCACTTTTACCCTCATAAAAAAATTTTCTAGGTTCGCCACCAGCTAAGTGTAGTGAAAAATAGGTAGGAGTTACTATGATATTCTTATCCTAACCAAACCAAAGGTGGTGAGTATGAAAATCTATCAAGCATTAGCTAGATGATGTCTATTTTAACGTAAAAAAGCTAGGTGTTGCAGTTATTAAAAAAAATGTTTTGCCAAATGAGGCAATAACTGATATAAATGAAATATATTCGGGTTATGAATAGTACTTTAATATATCAATGTAAAAACTGAAAGCATTAATTAAATATTAACATAAGTTAAAATACACGCGGGTACTTATTACCATAGAGACGATCACAATGGGTAGTCTTCCATTTGAATAACGTTTATCTTCCACTAATCAGAATGGAAACAAATCATTGCTTGCAATCTGTTTTCTTCTTAAAAGCAATAGGCCATAGCCAACAACATACACTAACAAAGTGGTTGTTTGCCGAGTGGAAGTTGAAGTAGCAATAATATGACATGACGACACCAACATGATTACCAACCATTCGAAAATGACCTCGAATCAAGGTGTGGATGCAACGAGTGATGAAGACAAAAACAAAACAATTATAAGCAATTAGATGGAAGTGTCATTTGTCACGACCGTAGCAATGGAAACATCACCTTTTACCTTCAAAACAAGGGGAATAACATCCTTCAAACTAATTACATTTCTTACAACAAAAAACTCAAGGCCTTTAATTTTTTCTAAACTTTATTATTTGTAGGAATTAAAAATTAAACCATTTAACTTAGCTTTAACAATTAAACTTAGGCAAATTGGATTTTAATAATCCAAACTATTACTCATTGCCCGGTTTTAAGCTCGATTTAGCTTGTATGTTTTTTATTTCGTTCATATTCATTATTGTGAACGAAATCGACTCGAAATCAAGCATAAATTTTTAATATTATTTTACTAGAATTGTTGTTGATAATAAAATAAAAGTTGAGATTGTTACCAGCAAAATCAATAGTATGAATTATTATCGGCTAACGAGTTATAGCTAGCTTAAATTATTAAAATCCAACTTGCCTTAAACTTATTAATAATAGACGTGTTTGTTCCAAACAATCTCTCTCCCTGCTAAATTCTATGTATACACATTAAGTCGTGGCTTTTGCCATTAAAAAAAGGGTTATTAGATTTTAATAATCTCAACTTTCATTTATTGGTCGAGATTAATCCTAACCCAGGAAATGTTTGCAGACACTCCCAACTTTGAATTTATTTTCCTCCAACGATTGAGAGTTAACCACTGTTAGTTTTTTTAATAAAATAGGGCCAACATTGAGCAATTTTTCAACTACGCCGACGCCTAGCCTCCTTCAAGTCCGTTTTTCACTTTTTTGGTGTCTAGCCTCCGACAACACAGGAAATCTATCTCGAACGAGTTAAGTAGTTCAGATTAGAAGATGAAGATTGACGGTTTTAGGGTGTGGAAGTTTTAGATTGACGGACGAAATGGTTGATTTCAACTTTCTGTTTAGTGTTTTGGCCATATAAGTAGTCCATGTCATCGAAAAACTAACAATGTTAACTCTCAGTTAGTTAGGGATCGTTGAAAGAAAATAAGCTTAAAGTTGAGAGTGTCTGTAAACATTACTTGAGTTGGGATTAATCCTGACCAATAAATGAAAGTTAAGATTATTAAAATACAATAACCCTTAAAAAAATTACACCCTCAACTTTCAATAGTTACAAATTTACCCCTATACTATGTATAATATATGTTTTTAATCCACTAATTATATATAATTATATATATATATATATATATATATATATATATATATATATAGGGATGTATTCTATTGAGAACCATAAATATGTAAAGAACTATTAAGAACCGCACAAGCAATGCATATAACACCTCAATAAAAATGGTAATACTAAAATATGACGGTTTGATTCTATCATTTCATTATTTCAATAATTTATCGCATCTCTTCTCAATTTTTTTAAAAAAACTATAAAGTGTTCGTATTTGTAATTCAGTGTATGTGCATACACTCACATTTTTAAAAGACTATAGATATCGTATTTTTTAAAAACTTATCATAAAAATAGTAAATTACAAACATTTTGATATATTTTTTTAATAAATAGTACAACAGTTAAAGTGGTTCTTTCTGGTTCTTTACAGATTTTTGGTTCTCATTTGAATGTCAGTATACTATGTATAATATATGTTTTTAATCCACTAATTATATGGGTTAGGTTATACAAACACCCATTTATGTTATTGAGACACCCTATTGTCTCTATCTCTCTCCATGTATCTATATGTATGTATAGAATGATATAGAGAGGATAAAATAAATTGGGTGTATCAATAACATACCCCTAATTATATATATATATATATAACCTCTAATAAAGTAAGATTTTTTTTGTCACTTGTTCTTCTCTTAAGCCGCTTTTTGCCACTTGTTATTTTTCTAAACATGCACACATTAATTTTCCCTCCAAAAGAGTATTATAGTAATTTAAATAATCATAAAAATTTCTCTCTCTTATTAAAAATAAATTTTATTAATTACTATATTTCTCTCTCTTATCTAAATTTTCTTAAAATCAAACTATCTTTTTATTTTTTAATTAAAATCTAAATAACAACAAACTAAAGTTTTATATAAAATGAAATTTTCTAAAACACTAAACATTTTTAAACAAAATATTTTAAATCATTTTGTTTTTGAAAAAAATTATACACATGTGAAATATTTTAAAACAGTCTTATTAAAACAACGAGAATAATTATAAACCAGGGTTTTTTAATAACAAGATTTTTATAAAAAAATATTTTTATATAAAAAAACTTAAAACAAATATTTAAAAATGAAACTATTTAGATAAGAGAGTTAAAAAATGGTCTAATTGTTTTATTTCTTGAACTATTACATATATATAATTTTAATTATATTTTATATTAAAATATTATACTGTAACTATTCGTGTTTATTATACATATATATTTTACATTAAAATTTAATCCGTTTATTTAATGGGTTTTTAGCATATCTATCTATCTATAAAAACTAAAATAAGCGTAAAACAATTTTAAACCTCATTATACTTACTTTCTCATTTTTCTATATTATTAATAATAACATTGAATACTAATAATATTACTCATACCATTTTCAAATTAAAAAAATACATAATTTAATAAATTAAAAATCTATTTTTTATTAAAAGCACACTTTGTAAAAACAAAATTTTTATAAAATACAGAATACAACGAAATTTTTTAAGAAAAATCATTTTTCTTAAAACAATATGTTTAAAAATCACAATTTTTTTATAAAACAAAATTTTAAGAAAAATACATTATTATTTATTTACTTAGCTATTTATATGTAATTATAATAATATTTTATATTCAAGCATAATTTTATAATACATAAATTTTTATTAATAATTATTTAATATTTTATTTATTCAATCCGTGTATAACACGATGACTAACCTAGTGTGTGTGTGTGTGTGTATATATATATATTACTAATTTGTAACTTTGTTATGTATTATGATTTGTATCTTATGTTTTATAAGTTGTATCTTACTTTTTTTCAACTTTAATAACATTGGTATGTATCATGGGTTGTCTATGTATTTTAAAAGGTTGTACTCATTTTTGTTTTTTTAAATCTTTAAGTGTTTTCTTATAACTCAATATTTGTCCATCTTTTATAATTTAGCCTTTAATATTTTTTTATTTTCGAAATTTTCATTCCACTTTTCGATCTTAAGTTTGCTAGTTAATACGCTACAATGTGCATGTATAGTTTAACTTTTTTACGCCTATTTTTTTCTCGTTTAGCAACTTTGTCGCAACGAGATGGTCCTAGATCAATTTACTTATTGTTTTATATGTTTTAAGTTTCACTTGCGTGATTCAACGATTTTACGTCTACTTTTCTTTTGTTTTTTTTTTGCTTTTTATTTTCTATTTAAATGCAAGTTATTTCAGTGTTAATGGTTATCGACGACGGTGGTATGTCATTAGTGCTGGTTAGACACATTTTCCCTACTTAACTAGTTTACTAGCTAAAAAATGGTATGTTTAACGTACAATTAGAACATTCACATCAGATTATTTATCTTTATCCTTATAATTACACACCATTTTTATTTCTTCTTAATTAAATAATATTTTTTATATTTTATTATAACCTTTTTTCCCTACTCTACCACAACCATTTTCAAAAATATCAAAAAATTTATATGAATTAAACAGTAATTTTTATAAAATATACTCAACAGTAATTTTTCTTTATATTACAGTCACAACCATTTACAATTATTTCTTGAAATATATAAAATGCTCTCACATAAATAGAAGGAAACTATTATGAACTCACATAAATAGAAGAAAACTATTATGAATGTTCTGAAAGACTTAAAATAAGATTATTACGTAATAATAGTTTAGGGTATTTTGATAGATAGGTTGTGTGTGAAGATTGATATGATAATAGTCTAGTGGACTGCTACTGTTGCAGCCATCATCCATGCACACTACTTATATAATAACACACGCCCATTCATTCATTAATTAATACAACTTCAACGTCAGTCAGTCAGTCAGATATCACCGCCATGGTGATCTCCGTCTCCGCCGGCGGCAATTAATGTGGGTCCGGTCCAGTGGTGGTGGCGTTTGTGGCGTCAGAAGCAGCAGATCTAGCGTCAGCAGTCAAATCAAGATCACCCACTACTTCTGATGATGATGATGATGTTGATGATGATTTGATGAGGTGATGGTGGTGCTACGGCCTACGATCGGAATGGGGTCCGTCAGTGTTCGGCCATCCCGCGGTGGCGTGAAGACTACAGGCATGTACTCCTCCGCCTCACATGGAAACTTTGACTTCTTGAAGTGCTCCTTTAGCGCCTCTAGTCCCTAGCTTGTTCACATTATCAAAATCACCACAATATATAATTATCTATAAGATATATTCATACCTTACGAAAACAAATTCTTTCTACTTTTTACAGCAACAAGATAGATTATATTTCCTCAACTTTAGAAAAGATTTTATTAATTTAAAATGTTATACAAACATGTTAATTTATATAATAATATGTTTGCCTGATTGCGATCGTTATTTAATAACGATACAAAGGAGAGGAGACTGGAGGAGGTGGTCTTCATTATATAACATTTTCACAATAGTTTAGTTTCCAACCGCCACCAAAAACCACATCCATTCTCCTACTCACCAATGAATTCGACAATATCGTGATTCAATTATTATGAAAGGTTTAAAGATGAAAACATGTAAGGTTTGATGTAGGTTACAAGAATGGAATTAGCAACTTTGTATGAAATAAGATTGCTGAAATAATATTATCAACACGTAAACATAAATTAAGATTTTGTTTTTATATGAAATATTACATAAGTATTCTTTTAATGATAAATATTTAACATTTTACCATTGGAGATAACATTTTTTGATGAAATTAGCAACTTTTCTAAACCTTAGGAAGTAGCATGATGCAAAAAGAAAAAAAAAAGTTTTTAAATGAAAAAAACATATATAACTAACTAAACCACAGTAAAACAACAACGATTCACTCTATTTTAAAAAATAGAATAAGTCCATGCCTTGTAAACAAGTTACCGATCTTATTAGTTAAGGGGCGTTTTCATATGTTTTTAAGAAGTTCGAACTTTAATATATTAAATATAGTTAAAGGAAATAATTGAAAAAAAAAAACAAAAAAGTTTAATGTTTTTATTAAATGCTATTTATGCTATGAATGGACCATAGTGGGTGGGCGTTGTTATGTGCTATTTATGATATTAGAAGGTTAATACGTTCGTTCGTTCGTCCGTCCGTCCGTTTGTTATTATTATTCAACGAAAAAGTATATGTTAATAGTAAAATACCTGTAATCTAGCATAAGAAACCTCACATATTTTCTTGGAATTAAAAACCTCCCAGTTTTGATGGTTAAAGGCTTTATATAATCTCCATGTTGCCTCCGGCGATGTCATGTTCACAAACCCATATCCCACATTGCACTTATTCCTGTCAAAATCCATACCATTTACTCTACTTTAATTCAATTACTTGCAACATTAATTTACTACTACTACAACTAAATTAATTTAATAATTACAAAACCTAATCAAATTCCAACTTACACGAAATCAATCGGCAGATAAACAAAATCATATGAAGATAACGGTTCATTATCTCCCTCATTGCATTGGATGCAGTGGTTATCCAGCATGTTTAGCAACAGCTTTTGACTGCAAAATATAACACACACACATCTTCAAATTCAAATTTCTTGCGTTACATATGTGTAATTAATATTTTTGATGAATTGGACACAAACCTGTATTTGTTTGGGATGTTTTTGATCATTAGAGTTGTTCTTGAATCATGTAAACTCGAAACAACAGCGTCATCTCTTATCGAAAACCTCGGATCACATTTCCCTCGAGGTCCCTTCCATGGCTTATTCCGACCACCATTACCACCACCACCACCACGGCTCACCCATTGCTCCTCCGGTGAATGCCGATGCTTGTAAAGACTCTTCCCATTCTTCTTTAAACCACCATCTTTCCCACACCAATGTGTAGAGAAAGATGACGGTTGAACTTCACCATACGGAATAATAATTTTATTTTGATTGTAATAATTAAGTTTATGCCCACTGAGACGGTTAAACTCCACCACCACCGGCTTCCCGTTGATTTCTCCGCCGTTGACGGCGGCGACGGCCTTAGATGCATCTCGTGTGTCGTAAAACTCCACAAATTTTCGATTTTTATCCCATGGGGTTTCTCTAATTTCCCTCAAATCACCTGCAAAAAAGAATAAAAGTTAAGTTTTTAATCTTTAAAAAATGAAATTTTCGATCAGAAAAAGTAAGTATCAACATCGTCAGATGCTTAAATGCAGATAGATACGAAAGCGACGTAACACCGGTCAACGAGTAATCAAATAATTAAAGTTGAAATGAGTTACCAAAAGCTTCAAAAGTGTGTCTAATGGCGCCGGTGGGGACGTTGGAATCAATGGTGAGTATAACAGACCCCTGATTGTAGCGGTCGGGGAGACCGGCGGCAAACGGGAAAGTGAACTGAGCCCAAATAAGTCTGCCGGAGAGTAGCCCAGGCGCCGGTAGGGGTGGCGGAGGTGGAGTCGCCGGAGATAATGTAAGACCGCCGAAGTGGTGCATGTGTTGTTGTTGAATGTTGTTCAAGGCGTCGGTGGCATGACGGAGATCGTAGAAATGGACGGTGACGATTCCGTCTCGGAGTCGGTCCATCTGTACGGCTCTGACGTCGCCGAATACCTCCAGCTCACGGCGGACGGTGGATTCGCTGACGCTGGGTGGAACGGAGGTTAGCAGTAGCGCACGTGTGGGTGGGGATGATGAAGGAGGGAGAGGCGGAGATGGTGGTGGTGGTGGTGGTGGTAGTGGGATGATGAATGCCGCCGTGGGCGGTGGTGGAAATGGGTAATATAGATAGGTTGGTCGGAATTCTTGGGCGGTGGGGTCTAGTGGAGGCGGATAGAGGTGGAATCCGGCGTCGGACATGGCGGTTGACGACGGCAGAGGGCTCTGAACAGAGAAAGTGGGGGAGATAAGAATATAAGATGAAGATGTATGTATGTATGTATGTGTGTTTGTGACTGTTGGAAGGAAGAAAAGGGGTTTGAGTTGTTTGATGGACATTAATGGTGGAGATCTCTAGCACTATGTTTATTTCCATATGTGAAAATTAATATTATGTACGGTCCAATGTTCTCATGGGAAATTACCTTTTTAGACCTTTTGAACTTTATGGAAAAATATTGTTTGAAAATTAAATAACAAGGTCAGATTAATGTTCCTTTACAATGGAAAGAAAACACTTGATGGTGACTATATTCTTATTAAAGTGGACTCTTTTTGATTCTTATAGTTGTTTTAGGGGTCTTCTTTTCGACTTGTATTGTAATTAAAAACCGTTGCGTGACAACTATCATACGAATTAGTAATTAAGATGACAAATAGTCATAAACGTTACTAACTCGATTGATTGCATTGTAAATTTGATGTATTTCTTTTAACTTTCTTGGTATTGTGATTTTTTTTATAAATAGTGAACCACGTTGTTATTTGAAACAAAACTTCTTTAGTCTGACGTCTAAAGTTTTTTGTTTTTAAAAAATAATGAAAGAATAATTGTAAAAGCCAATATAACTAGATTATAATAATTTGAAATTATTTTTTTGTTTGATATGCTTAAAATAATTTGAAACCATGTTTTCAAAATCAAGACCCAATTCACTGAATTTGATTGAATCAAAATTAACAAATCCAATTAATTCAAGGATCATACTAATAAAGTTAATAAAAAATAAGAGTTTATAATGCTTCAATTTAAGTTCATATAAATTTATCTCATATTTTGTTAATGATTGTATAATAGGTTTAAACCTAAGTTGCACTTTCTATAGAAAGTAGACATATAAAAAAAGAAAACATTTGAGATATGTAGTGTGTTATTAAGGTTTAGAAAATATATATTAAAGATCCACCAAGCAACTTTTTTGTGTTCCCCTATCAAATAACATATTATATTGGGTCCCACTCCATCTCTACATATCTTGTATAGGAATATTTGCATAACATTAAAGTCCCTTTTGATGCCCTACATGAAAAAGGGTGGGTAAGTGGAAGGGATGTTTTTTTGCCAAGGAAAACCCCTTTCTATGTTACATTCCAACACATTAAATCAAAGTAGCGTATGTATTTGCTCATTCAACCACTTAATTCTTTTTATCTCATTTCAATAACATCAAATTTAAAATTTAGTCATAATAAATCTAAATCATTTAATTGTTTGATTCCTGATTTATATATTTAAAATCTTTTCGCTCTTACTTACAAACACTTAGGTCATAAACATAAAAAAGCACCAAACTAACTTATGTATATATGTTTTAATACTCGTATATGTGTATGTTATATTACTTAAAATGATGTATGTTACATAAATAAACTGCCTTGTTTAAATGTTCTTGAACTACAAAATAAACAACTAAAAAACAATAATCATTACATTACATTACTCTCGTTTTATAAGATTAAAAATCCATTTTTTAACGTGTTCTCGCTATAGTTCCATATTGAATTCATCTATGTATGTGTGTAGAGAGATAACAGAGAAAGAAATTGTAAGCACTTCAAGTTTAAATTTATATATTGTTGTTTGAATGATGTTTTTAGTATTAGCAAAGCATAAAACAATCTTGTTACATATAAATTATAGCATAGGATATCTCATACAACCTCATGGATCATCATACATAGTCGGTTTGATTGTAAAAGTTTATTATATGGGCCTTTTATTAAAGGCCCCTAAAATTTTCAAGGTTTAACATCATTTGGTTTTCAGATTTTATAATCGGTATACTAGAAATAGTTTGGAGGTGTAAAAAAGACCAGAACTATGAATCGAACCCGGTTTTGAACAAGAACCAAGCCTGATTATGAACCACTTTGGTTAAACCCGATTTTGACCCGAACTAAACCATATGATTGAAATCATTTTATCACCCTGTACTTTGAAAGCGGGTCGGGACGGGTCAAACTTGAACCAAACCGTTTAAACTTGGTGTCAAATGGGTTAACCTGATCCTTTCAAGCTTAAACCTAAACCAGTTTAACCCAAAACCCCACCTCTATAAGGGTATGTTTTCTTTCCAATAAAATTCACTTCAACTCTAACGGCATGTGTGATTGTTTGTCTTTTAAAATAGTATATAAAAAATCATATTCTCACGCATTAAAGATACTAAACGATATATTTTTTCTTTTTTCTTTTTTCTTTTTTTTTTTTTTTTTTTTTTTTTTTTTTTTTTTTGTTTTACAATAAGTGTTGGTGATTTTAGAATCGTACTTCAAAAAGGAGTGAGCTGTTTATGATATTATAGTCTTAAAAAAACACAAAAGCGACAGTTGGATGTGGAGAATTCAAGTGCTACAAGGAGAGATGGAGTATTTAAAAGACAAAGACCATAAGTAGCTAGAGACATGGATTCCATAAGACCATTCTTGCTTGTATGTTTGTCCTTGAACAAGGGGTGATGGTGGCATGCATACTAATAATACTAATTGCTAATTACTAAGTGGCGCACCATTTGTGTCTCTAGGTGTGCCTCGGGAACCACGGTTTTGGCGTACGTGTGGGTGCGTGGGTAATGACAAAAGGGCTTCATTTCATGGGTTGGAATCTATTTTCATGTTTCCTAGTAATTTCAATATTAGACCAACACTGCCTTCAAGAATGGTCATTATTTGTTGTTTATTTTACACGATGTGGTCTTATGTACTTGACTTCCAATTAATCTAGATATTGGTGTACGGGCGACACGAAGTTGGTTTTTTTATTTCACATGGATGTTCCTTGCTTCATCACACGTTGTGGAATTAGAAAATGGGATCATAATAAAATGAGATGTGTTTATTTCAAAATAATAATAACATTAATAATAACAAGGTCGCGCCCAACCTGGATCGCGTTTAAGGTGCATCCAGGTATTTTTTTTTTTTTTTTCAAATCAAAACACAAAGATAGACTGTGTATAGAATAATAGTCGAAAAAGACTAATAGTGACTCGCTAGAACAAATAGGGTCCAATAATCAAGACCAAATAAAAACTATAGTGTAAATGGCACAAGCCTTATTGATACCAAGATGAAATTGTATATTACAAGGAGGAAGGAACACGATTTAGGATCATGTATTCATTGATGCAATTGATGCGCAATCAAATCATCGTTTAAGAAAACAAATGACAACGACCGCTTCGGGGCATAAATTTTTGTTTGATTAAACTTTTTATTTTTATGTTGCAATATTTAGAAAGGTTAAAACATTACTTTTCCTTTTCTTTTTCCATGCTCTACTCAAATATACACGGAACTAGCTTTAGTAAACCCGTGTATTACACGGGTTGAATAAATAAAATATTAAATAGAATAAAAATTTATCAGTTATAAAACGATATAAGATAAGATATGTTGAAACTACGTATAAGTAAAAGAAATTATAAACAATGATACTATTTTTTAAACTTTTATTTTTTCTAAAAAAATTAAACATTTTGTTTTAAAAGCAAACCGTTTTAAAAAAATAGCATTTTTAAAAATTTTCATATTATAACTTTCAATTTTAATTATTTTCAGTTACTTTTTAAAAAACTAATTCTAAAATATTTTGTATTTAAAAATTTTGAAGTTTTAGAAAATTTTATTATTTTATGAAAATTTATTTCTTTAAAAAGTAAAATTAATAAAAAGATCTCGTTCATAATTTATTAAAAAAGTATTATTAATCTAAAAAAGATTTGAATAATATTATTATTAACTAATGTGGTTATTTAATAGTAGAGAGAAGCGGAAAAATTTTGGTGAGAATCAATGTGGTGTTGACACATGTCATCTTAGTTACCCTTTTATTAGAGTAGGTAGATTTTGTAACTAATCTTTCTTCTCTCTTGCTCCTCAATATCCACCCATGTAACGAAAACAGCCATCTACATCTGTCTTTTCTAAGCCATCTCGGTTGCCATCCTCTTTATTGTAGTTTTCTTGCCTATTCACATAAACAATACAACTAGAAACCAGGTTGCAATTGCAAAGGTACATTTAATCGACTTTAGTTTGATTCTTTTTTTATTTGGTGCTATAATACTGGTTAGAAAAAACTTATGAATCCTATAATACCTTGCTAACGCCCATGACAAGTGGCCTTAAAGGGGTTAAGGCGACTTGCTTTGGTTTGATTTGTGCTTTAGGTTATTAGGTAGGCATGTAACAATCATTGTTTTTGTCCATAAAACTAGCAAACCTTCAAAGTTAATTGTGTAAGGTAAATTTTCGACATAGACAGCAAGTAACATGTCTTTTTAGCACCAAATTAAAAGAATGAATTAAAAAAAGTCAACATGGACATGCACACAGCACACTATTACTTAATATTCATTTTTATTTGGCAAGTGATACCAATAAATTCACAAAAACAAAAAACATTTGTCTATGTAACCACGTAGACTATATGTTGTGTGATAGAGGTCAAGCTCAAGTTATTTTTTAATATTGATTCATGTGACGTTGATTTGACACTGAATAGAAACTCTGATCAAGTAGTCTAGCATTATTGTGGCTTAGGTGATGCACGTTAACGAATTACTTAATTATATTTATTTAAAAAAACCATCGAAATACATGAATATTAAAAACAAAATAATACGTTGAAATATAAATAGAAAACATTACATAATCTTTTAAAAACAATACAAATACTAGTCTATATAATCTAGCGTCTTCTCTTTGTTGAAAAAATGAATATCACTCCAACAAATCATCTGATATACGCAAAAATAATTGTCTACTAAAACGAAAACATGTTCTAAAACTCTCTTCATCATAAATGCAATTGTGAAAAAAATAGTGTCTTACCAAAGTGTTGTTAGCACCCACTTGATTATGATTTAGAGGTGAAAATCTCGTTAGTGATCATTGACGTTGAAACTGCTCGATCAAATACTTGACCACCTTTTTTCCCGTTTAAAAAATAAGTTCATCTTCTTTGGAAGAATCGGATGAGGAAGAACTCCATTTAATGGTTGAGACAAAATATTTTTTTTAATAAAATGTTAGAGAGAAAGATAGTGAAATGGGATGGTATGAGTAAAAATTAATGATGAGTAAATATAGGTAAAAAATAAAATATTTTTTTAAATTTTAATGAGCCTATAATGGCTCTTTTTTGAAAACCAAGAATTTCCAACGTTCACTTCACCTGCAATCAGTGGCGTACCTAGGCTTTAGGGAGGGGGGGCAGCCGCCCACCCTAAATTTTTTTTTTCAGTGTTATATATACGTGAAAATCCCAACCGCCCCCCATAAAATTTTGCAATCGCCCCCTTTATATTCTTGAAACTAAAAAAAGAGCAAAATTATCTCAAATACTTTGTTTGTTTCAAGATTGATCTCAAACATGTTGAATATATCACCAATTTTATGAGTATAATTGTTTCAAACATCACATATCACCATTTTTATGAGTATAATTGTTTCAATACGATTCTTGATATATATACATATACGCAAATTCACGAGTTTGGGAACCATTTTAACGATTTTTACGTCAATGAACCAACCTGACCCGATCTGACTCGAACCGGACTGGAAAAATATATGTATTATACCAAAATGACCCTTAAATTTTCTGCCCCCCGTGAAAAAAAATTCTGGATCCGCCACTGCTTGCGACAAGGCCCACACCCAACCATCTCGCCACCCAGTTGCGGTGTGCGCGACCAGGATGGCCAGCACCTAGATAGCACCCCCAATTGCGCCTCCACAACATATAGTCTTAAATTTTAGCTTCATGTCATTTCTATTAAAATTACTATCTTTTCTCCTCTCAATTATCATACACATACTCATGAAATCCTACTAAATTTCTTTTTCATTAACTTCAGATCATATTACAGGCGAGAATTTCAACATTTGTTAATATAAAGAAGCGTGTGAAGTTAGCTGCTTGCTTAAAAGCCGTCCAAAGCATTTTTCTCATGTGTAGAACTTTGTAATCATTTTCTTGAATTTGAAATAAGGTCATCATTTCAATCTTGTCATTTTTGAGAACTCAAAAGATGGTTTTGCTTGTTTGATGGTTTGAGTAACTATGTGGATTTTTTGCACCCTTTTTCTTTTTTTTTTAGAGTATTCACGGTAGATTTTTCTTGTTTTAATATATATAATTACATTAAAAATTATTATTTTTTATTACTTTTTTTCAATTAAATAATATTTTATACATTTATTATTATTTTTATTATTCTCTTCCACTTACAATCATTTTCATAAATATTAAAAAAAATAAGGGTTGAGCAGGGTTTTCCCAAATATACAAATAATATTAGTAACATTTTCTTTCTACTATACTCACAACCGCTCAAAATCATTTCTTATAATATAAAAAAAACACTCACATATTTTTAAAATTCTCACTATGAATGCTGTTACTTCACTACCTTGACATGTTGTAATTTTGTTACGGATAACTTCACAAAATAATAGTCACATTTTTTATGTATTATAATTTGGACATTAAAGTTTAAAAAAATATTTCAATTAAGTCATTCAACATATATTTTAGTATGTTTTTCTTTTTGTTTCATTTAAGAATTTTTTTTCTTTTATTTTTTTTATGCTGATACGGAGTAGTGACATGATTTTAAGTTTTATTAAAATATAATTAGCATGTGTCTTTACACTTTTTGTAGTATAATAACATATATTGAAAATCCAGGCCGCCACATCCTCTCCTTTATTTCTTTCCTGTCACCAAAAAGTCCAATGATCTCATCTGAGCAAAATATGCATAAGTAATTTAATTAGAATACTTTTGAAATTTAATTACTACTGTGACATTTTATTTTTCTTTTAACCCCTTATAAGTCATGACCTATTATGATCCGAAGGGGACAAAAACCCATCTTTCAACTCAAATGTGCAAAAGAAAACAACTAAAATGGGTCAAAGTGAAAATACGTTTATGTGTTATGCAAAGAAAAAAGCCTTTTAAGAATATAGTTAACAATAACTTATTTAATGCATCAATCATTTAAAATTGTTAAGGAAAAATATGGATGGTTCTATTTAACCCAATGGGCTCGTGTTAAAAAGTCACCACTTTTGATCCGGACCCATAATAGCAATGGCAGGGAAATGCACGTTAGAGGACGTCTCTGAAGAACAAACTGTTTATTTGGCGAACAGAAACATCTTGGATGGTCCTCTTATATATTCTTAATGAACTAATTCAATGGCTCAAAAAATCAAAAAAATCTTGTATGATTTTCAAAGTTGACATTGAAAAAGCGTTCGATTCTTTGAATTGGGATTTTCTTATTTCAATTTTAACACAATGAATTTTCCGTCAAAATGGCGATCTTGGATTATGGCATGTTTGTCGTCTGCTCGAGCTTCTGTCCTTCTTAATGGTTCCCCTACCCAAGAATTTTCTTGTCATAGGGGTCTTAGACAGGGTGACCCTTTATCCCCATTTTTATTCGTAATTGCTATGGAGGCACTCTCGAAAATTATAAAAAAAGCATGTTCAATAGGGTTATTCCATGGGATTCCTTGTTCTCCTATAGGTCCAACTCTTTCTCATTTCCTATTCGCGGATGATGTGGTTTTCATTGGAGAATGGTCGATTACCAATGCTCGTAATCTAAATAGATTACTCCGATGCTTTTACTTAGTTTCAGGTCTACGGGTAAATCTTTCTAAAAGTAGATTTTATGGAGCTTGTGTGGAGAATAATCAAATGGAGGAAATGGCTAATATACTTCATTGTAAAATTGGATCTTTTTCATTCAAATATTTGGGCTACAAGTGGGAGCAAATATGAATTTAATTAAACACCGGAGACCAATAGTAGACACATTCAAAAATCGACTATCACTATGGAAATCCAAAAACCTATCCTATGGTGGCCGAATAACTCTAATCCATTCAGTTCTCAACTCACTACCCACGTATTAATGCACCCTCTAAAATTATCAATGATCTGGAACGATTGCGTAGAGAATTCTTGGGGGGGGGGGGGGGGGGATCGACGGGTCATCACAAGATTGACTGGGTTTCTTGGAAAAATGTTATAGCTCCAAAGGCCTTGGCGGAATAGGTATTGGATCGCTTCGGGAAGTGAACGTAGCAATGTTAGCCAAATGGTGGTGGCGTTTCAAAATGGACGTAAATGGATTATGGAGAAAGGTTATACGGTCTTTCCATCATAATTCCAGATCTTGGAGTTTTATTCCGGCTAGATCTTGGAGAGTATGCTTGGATAGATTACCAACCATTGACTCTCTGATACAACGGAGGATTAATATCACAAATACTTATTGTGTCTTATGCGATGATAGCGAGGAGTCCTTGGAACATTTATTTGTTTCATGCCTTTTTTCACAAATGGTTTGGGACATCATTTCCTCTTGGCGCAAGCTTTCATCTTTTTATTTGTTTAACGTGAAAGATATTCTTCAATACCATTCTATCGCCCGGGGTTCTTTATGTTGGAAGAAAGTAATATATACGGTAACACAAACTACTATTTGGTGTTTATGGAGATGTCAAAATGAGCTGATATTTGATAAAAAATCCAATTACTATTGCAAAGGTAGTGGGAGAAATCAAGGTTCTTAGTTTTCTATGGCTAAGATATCGATCTAATTGCCAAGGAATTACATGGGATCAATGGAGAAAATTTGAGATATCTTGTATGGGAATTTGATTGGAATTTCTTGGTGTATGTATTTTATTGTGTTAGACTATCATTCTATTAGTCTTTATATTAGTAAAAAAATTTGTTGGCCTTCAAAAAAAAAAGGACGTCTCAAAGTTATTAAAGGAGAAGATCTAGCATTTTCCGTTTATGATCAGTTTTAAACTTTTATAAAAACATGTTAGTTGATGGTTGTTTCTTTTACTTCTAAGACGTTAATAAAACTTCCTTTGCAACAAATACTTCAAGTTCGAATTAAAATGCCTACAAAATCGAAATGACACATCAACAAATAAAGTAGGTCTTACACTATTATCACACTAAAATAAGATATAATTAATGATTCCGTTAAAAGGATAACTCTGAATTGATCAGAGGTATGTACTAGGTAAGGGATGTTTGGTTAAAAAAATAATATATTTTAATTATTCAGTTCAGCTCTTAATTATTCAGCTAGAAAAAGATGTTGGATATATTCTAACGTTGGTGAATGGGTTCGTGATTACTGATTAGCTTATCAAATTGATTTCTGGGTTAGGAAAATTAAAAAAAATAAAAAGATTTGATCAGATTTCTAATTGAGAGGTTCTGTTAACATGATGGGTTCAATATGTGTGAACGATGAATATTGTGATGAAAACATAGGTAAATACAAGTGAAGGTTCTTTGATTTATGCTGAAATGATTTGAGTTCTCAAATGCATTCTGGACTATATACGAGAAATTTAATTCACGTTTTTGCAAGCGAAAACATTCTCTTTTATGTAGATAATGTTTTATCAACAAGTTTTTAAAAACTGTTATTTTGCAATGCAGGTAACTGTTTTCAAAGAATAATGCTTTATTAACTGTTTTCTTCTTTTATATATTTCATTAAGCCCAAAAGGAAGGGCAAAATAGTAATATTATATAATTATTCAGAGATCCAATCAAATAATACTTACTGGTTCAGCATTTGCTGGTTCAAAATTTTTTATTCATTCAGACATTTTACTGTCAGCATTTACTGTTTCATAGATTGGCAAACAACCCACTTATATTTAACTAGTTTTAGTAAACCCGTTATTACACGGGGTTGAACAAATAAAATATTAAATATAATAAAATTTTATTAAGTATAAAATGATATTTTTTTTCAAAAAAATAAAATATTTTTTTTAAAACAAAGCGTATTAAAAAATATCATTTTTTAAAAAAATTATTATAATTTTTAATTTTAATTATTTTTTGTTTATAAAAATTTTACTTTTAAAAAACATTAATTTTAAAAAGTTTGATGTTTTATAAAAAAAATTTATTTTATAAAAATTATTTTTTTGAAATAACATTACTAAGATCTTTTTCTAAATTTATTAAAAAACTAATTTTATTCTAAAAAAAGTTAAATAATATAATTAGTAATTAAGGTAATTATTTAATAGGAGAGAGAAGCGGGAAAATATTGGTGAGAATGAATGTGGTGATGACACATGTCACCACAAGTTACTCTTTTATTAGAGTAGAAGGATATAAAGAAACAGTGGGATGGTGATAGTGGGATACACTTATTGTATCATCGAAATTGGGCCATCACATTTGCGGGTTAACCTAACCGGACCAAACAAGAAGCAAGATTGATTGATACATCATCAAGAAAGGCAGGCATTAAATTGGAGAAAAAGATAGTGGATTTGTATTGCTGATGCTGAATTACTGAATTTGATGGAACAAAATTTTCTTTTAGCTTCCATAATTTCCATAGGATTATGCCCTCTTTTCCAATGAAATCAAATGGATGGAGCAACACCCATTAACAACATCAATCAACTTCGACACTGGTTGTTGAATTGCCGCTTTTGCTTACAATCGACGTCCCCCAACGACCATGATCACTTCCTCCCTTAAACCCCACATCGGATCTCAACTGCAGATCCACTTTTACTTCAGTTACATCGTTGCTTTTCTCTATTAGAATCATTTACGTCGTATCCTTATAGTTTGCTGATTGCATTAACTGTGAGTTTTTAGCTAGTTTCAAGAATCTTTTACGATGTCCTTATACATTTGCCTGATGTGATGGGGAAACTAACAACATAAGATTAAAATGATAAAGATCGCTGATTGTGACTAGTAATAAATTAGGAAGTTTGTGATATAAGTGTTTATTGATAGTTGCAGTAAAGTCGATTTTGCTTTAATGGTGAATTTAATGGATTGTATGTTTATTTTGTACACTCACATAGTCACATACACAATATTCTATTCTTATTGGTACTCATGCGATGGAAGCCTTTATTTAAGCTTTTTTACTTTATATGGTCAAGTATAGTTATCGTAAAATATATTTTAACTTCTTGCTTGGGGAGATTTTGCCGAATATCAAAGCAAAATATTGATCTTGCTTCTTTGTTCTTTTTTCTTTCCTCCTATTTACTTTACTATATTAATTAGATGTTACTTTAAAAAGTACATAAATGAAATAGGTATTATTTATACTATAATTCCAAGATGTCGGTAACTATAGGGTATTTTTAAGGTCTTAAAAATTTGACACCAAAGTTTTAAGATTTGCTAAACACCAACCGTACCATCACCACCACATAACCACCATTGTACGCGGCCACTAAGCACAACAACACCTACGATGTCTAAGAAGAACTCCACCACCGTTGTTTGCTTCAATCTGCTCCAACGACCATTTAATCTGCGCAAGGAACCGACGCTGTCTTCAGATCTATCCCCATTCCGCCACCTTTAGATCTCTACCATCGACTATCAATTTTCGCCGAACCACCACAGTTAGTGGTGATGGTGGTAGGGTTTGTGTGGATCCCGTCAGACCTTTGATTGTATTCTTCACAAATCGATCATTAAAGCCGACACATGTGGTGCTCCTGATATAATGTTGGTTGCAGGCGAGGTCGGTGGTGGTGTTCTAGGATTTTTGATGTTTAAACAAATTTTGAAAATCATTTGAAACATATCTGTAAATATGATAAGAGAGGTTAGAGAGAGTGGATAGAGAGAGTGAAAAAAAGAAAAATGTCATGTGAAAAGGAAACGTTTTTATTTTTTACAGCATTATAAAAATCATAATTTTAATAAATATGTCTATAGACTTCAAATATATGTATTTTTTAATCTAGAAAGCACACTGATTTTTTCAATGAATTATTGATTCATGTTAAAAATAGTATATTTTTATGATTATATCTTAAAACCAAAGGTTGGTATGGTTTTTTACTTGTCTTTTTCACTCCATAACTTTAATGTTCTATACTTTAATATTTTAATACTTTCCAAAAACTTTATAAGATATCACTTTAACTTCTTGAGTTTCTAAATGTTCAGGTTTACCCATATACAATTTTATTTAAAAATTAATTTCTTATGTTTGTATCATTATGTACATCTAGGTGTAAATTCAAGCCCGTATGCGGTTTTATGTGAATTTTGTTCACAAATGTGTTAGATCAAATATAAATTTCTTTGTGTTTATTTTTATTTACACATTCAAATAGTTTATATATCGACATTTATCAACATTATAACTTAAGCTTTTTTCATAAATGAGTCGAGTTAAATATAAAACATATCCGCGGTTATTTTTATATACGCTTTAACTAAGTCTATGTACCGACGTTAATGTTTGAAAATACATTGGATCAAATATGATATTTTTCATTCGATGGTGAAAAACCGAGTTGCTTAACGTTTCGACGTAAATTCAGTTTGAAAATGTGTCAAGGAGATTTTAATCTATATTTTATCACATTGTATATGATGTAGCTTCACGTGCTTTTCTTATGTACGTTTTGAGTTGGTTTACTGTTAGACATTAATTTTATTTGAAAAGACTCAGGTTAGTTATATTACATTTTCATTTAACGGCATAAATTCGAGGTATTCTACGTTTTGACATAAACACAGTTTGAAAATGACTCTGATTTAATTTATATTTTATCATGCTACGTCTGATGTCGCTGTAACACGCGACGGGTTAAATCTAGTTTGTAATATATGTCAATAATAGAATGACTTTCCTTTCAAACTGACATCCTCTTTCATCATGATATTCATTGTGATGAAGCATTTAGGCTCGTGATCTTAACATTGAATTTTTTTGCCTTAGTGTCAAATATTTTAATATCCTTGAATGCTTTAGTTTGTTTGTTCTCTATCATCCTTTTGTCTCTCACTTAGCAAGGTGCCAAGGTGTAACATCCTTGATGCCAAATACCTTAAATTAGCAGTTATCAGATTTTAGTGACAAAAACAAATTTATAAGGTGTAACGATCTCGTCCGTTATATTCTCGTATTTCCGCTATAAACGAGGGTGTGACAAAAACAGATATATACAATTCAAGATTGTATCAAGATGGATATAAGTTCAACAGTGGACCTTCTAGTAGCCAAGAGTCAATCCAAAATCGTATTTGGTCACCACACCCAAGAATTCCGATTATCAATCGATTTAGTTCAATATTAAACTCCAAAAGATCATTAGCTGTTTCGCATCTGTTTCGCCACACACCGGGAGAAGAAAGTTGGGCCGGAATTGGTAGCCAAAATTTTGAAGTGTGATGTATCGCCCAAATAACATTCCACCAAAGTGAGTGTTTTTCATTCCTAAACCTCCACCACCATTTCAAGAGCATTGACATATTCGAGTGTTTGAGAGGTGTTATTCCAAACCCCCCCCCCCCCCCCCCCCAATCCTTCGAAAGAGTTACGTTTTTCCCATTGAACCCAATTTATTTTCTTATTACAACCATCCCCTCCCTAAAGGAAGTTCCGTCTTATTTTTTTCAAACTGTTAATAACTTGTTGAGGCGCTCGATACAAGGAAAAATAATAAATTGAAAGTGATTCTAACACAAATTTAATAAGAGTAACTCTTCCCGCAATTGATAAAGTCTTGGCTTTTCAGCTTGTTAATCTTGCTATAAATACATCAATGACGGGCAACCAAACATATTATCTGCTACGATAAGCCCTAGGTGCAACAATAAGAGTTTAACAACCTTGCAACGAAGAATTGAGGCAAGTGATGAGATCGTTAATGCCCACACCAAATATAGAGCTTTTAAGGAGATTGACATTTAAACCTGAAATTAAGAAAATAATCCCTCATTAGCTTGCAATATCATTAACTTCTCTTTGGCTACCATTCCCAACTACGACAACATCGTCTGCAAACAGAAAATGTGAATAATTGGACCATTATTGAGAAGTTTTAATCCCTTAATAATTCCAGTTGATATCGCCTTTTTAAGAATACAAGACCATGCTTTCATTTCTATCACAAATAAAAAGGGTGATAACGAATCACCCTGCCTCAATCCTCTCTTACATTTGAATTCTTCTGTTGGAGTACCATACACTAGAACCGAGGCCCTACTTGAGCCCAAATATAAATTCGAGTCTGTCTACGAGCCGATCAAATATAAATTTTGAATTGGTCTATGTTTCGAGGTAAATTTTGTTTGGAAACGAGTCTGATAAAATATAATATATTTTCATTCAACGTTATAAATTCAAGTAATTTTATGTGTCGACATAAATTTAGTTTTGAAATGAGTCGGGGTGATTGTAGTCTATATTTTATCATGATAGATACGCCGCTGTCGTACTTGCTTATTTTTGGTATGTTTTGAGTTTGTTTACGTTACGACTTAAATTTTGTTAGGAATTGTGTCAAACATAATACATTTTTATTCGAATGGTATGAATTCGAACTACTCTATATTGCGACGTAAAAGTTCAAAAACAAGTCAGATCGATTGTAGTCTGTATTTTATCATGTCATGCAATCCACCGACACAACACGCTGCTCACAAAAAAAAAAAAAAAAAAAAAAAAAAAAAAAAAAAAAACTAGTTTATATATTATACAATAAATATGCAAATTATTATTATTATTATTATCATCCTTTTTTTATGAACAAAGGTAAAAGGTATTGATTGGGTAGCAAACAAAACAAAAAGGGAGAAAGAAAATAAGAAATTAGGTTGGGGGGGTACAAAATTACGAAAGCTGTAGAAAGAAAGATAAGATCGTGAATTTGCTTTGAAGAACACCCACACCCACTGTAGATACAAACACAAACATAAACTCACAGATGCAGATGCTCCTTCTCTTATCTTGATCGGAATCATTTTCTCTCAACTCCGATCTTCTGAACCGGGTTAGCATCTCTTTATCGCCATTTTTCTTCTTCAATTTTTACATTTCTTGTCGATCGAGCTTCGATCCGATTGTTGTTTTGTTTTTTTACTCTTTTCTTCCTGATCCTTAGGTGTTTATATGATACTTAGCTGATTTTACCTGTAAAACTAAGGAAATTAGGTTACTTTTATCATAATTGTGCTTATTTAGGGGATTTTATATTTGGTTTTCTTTCTAACTAGATTAGATGGAACTATGGAAATCGTGATCAGGAAGATAGGTTTTTGTGTTTATCGGCCTTGGATCTATTTGCATACGATGGATTTTTGTTAGGTTTTGACTTTTGAAATCCATGGAATATTGTTTAGTTAAATATCATTACTTTGTTGCAGAAAAATCTAAGGCGAAATCGATGGATGAATCTCAAACATTGATTGTTCTTTAAGTGTGAATTTGCTCAACACATAATAATATAATATACTTGCAGTAATATCAACATTTTCTAATTAAATCTAACAATAAAAGAGTCCAACTTGAGAGAGCTTAATTAGACAACAAACTGGAATAAAGTCATTTGTTTTGCTCAATGGAATTTTACAACCCATAGGTTGTGAGTTTAGGTTTCTTGTGGACATCAGTTATATGTTTTCTAGTAGTCAACAAGTGCACAATTAAGTTTTTAAATTCCCACCTTAATATGCCAAAAAAAAGGAATGTATATGATTGTGATAACACATATTGTTCTTAATAAATCTCTTTGTTGAGATATGCGAGTAGAGAAAACTGTGAAACTCCAGTGACAATTTGCTGGAAAGTAACTGTGCACTATGTTTTGAGTTTGGCAATCTTAATATTGTGGATGTTAAGTTTCTGGCTAAAATCTAAAATGCAGTTTATAATAAGTATTACTAGTGTTAGATATTGTTGGTGGAATATAGGGCATGCATTGTTATAGGATTTGATGTTTATAAGAGAGATTCAGGTCTTCTTTAGGCTAACAGCATCTTGGTATTGGATTTATGTCAACCAGGATAACTTTATTTTCTTTTTTTGTCTATTATATCATGCGGGTTTAGGTAAATTGTTGTTTAACCCATCCATTTTAAGCAGGGTGTTGACTTGAGTTGTCTTGATGGCTGAAGAACAGTTAGATTTTGGAGATGAGGAATTAGGCGGGTCCCAAAAGATGCAATATCATGGCGATGGAGCAATTCCTGCACTTGCAGATGATGAAATTGTAGGTGAAGATGATGAATATGATGATCTGTACAACGATGTTAATGTTGGTGAAAATTTCCTCCAAATGCAACGTGCTGAGTTCCAACCATCTGCTAGTGTTGGAAACGGAAAATTCCATGATCATAAGCCAAATGTTCTGGAAGCCAGGCCTGATAATCCACCCGGGTCCATGCCACAAGATTTAAACAGAAACATACCTAAACCTGTTCATCCAAGTACTGGCCTTAACAAAGAAGGGCTGACCGTTGACCTTTTGCAAAAAAGAACGGTTCCTCAAGTGACTAACGATACTGGTTTTCACGGGCCCCAAAACTCCCTGCCTGAACCCGTTCCTGGACCCGTTGGAAATGAACCTGGACCAATGTTGAATTCAAATCCAGGTCATGATCCAGCTGGCGTCAGCGCTCCTCAAATGCCAGGTCATCAGATGGGTGTGAATCAAGTTCGACCACCAGCAGAAAACGGTGCGACCACACTGTTTGTTGGTGAGCTACACTGGTGGACAACGGATGCAGAGCTGGAAAATGTTTTATCTCAATATGGAAGAGTTAAAGAAATAAAGTTCTTTGATGAACGGGCTAGTGGAAAGTCAAAGGGATACTGTCAAGTTGACTTTTATGATTCGGTTTCTGCTGCTGCTTGCAAAGACGGGATGAATGGTTATGTTTTCAATGGAAGACCATGTGTGGTGGCATTTGCTTCCCCGCAGAGTATAAGACAAATGGGTGCTTCTTATGGTAACAAAAATCAAGGTACACCTGTTCAGTCTCAGGCGGAACTCCCAGGGCGGCGACCAGTGAATGACATGGCAGGAAGAGGCAGTGGGAATAATTTTGCTGGTGGAGATGCAGGGCGGAATTATGGGCGGGGTAATTGGGGCCGAGGAGGGCAGGGGGGTATGAATAGGGGGAATATGAGAGGTAGAGGGGGTATGGGACCGAAGAATATGAACACACCTGGATTTGGAAGCGGTCCAGCTGGCAGTGCTTATCCAGGACCGGCTTTTGGTGGTCCTCCTGGTGGGTTCATGCCCCCTCAAGGTATGATGGGTGGTGGCTTTGATCCCACGTATATGGGCCGTGGAGCGGGTTATGGTGGTTTTCCAGGATCCGGGTTTCCCGGCATGATGCCTCAGTTTCCGGGTGTTAATGCCATGGGACTTGCTGGGGTGGCGCCACATGTGAACCCTGCTTTCTTTGGCCGAGGGATGGGTGGTGGTGGTGGCATGGGGATGATGGGTGCTGGTGGGATGGAGGGACCTCAAGCGGGGATGTGGGGTGACACAAGTATGGGTGGGGGGTGGGGTGGAGAAGAACATGGTCAAGGTCAAAGAACTCGAGAGTCAAGTTATGGTGGTGAAGATGGTGGTTCAGAATACGGGTATGGAGGCGGTGAGGCTAGCCATGAAAAAGTAACCACCACCAGATCAAACGCGGTTTCTCGTGAAAAAGAGCGTGAATGGTCTGGAAATTCAGAAAAAAGGCACCGAGAGGAGCGGGAGCATACGGACCGTGACCGTTACGACAAAGACTACAAATACAAAGAGGAAAAAGACAGTTACAGGGACCATCACCGTCAAAAAGACCGCACCAGCAGTTACGACGAGGACTGGGACCATGGTGGTCAGTCTTCAACACGGTCCAGGAGCAGGTCACGAGCCATGCCAGTAGAAGACGATGATCACCACCATCACCGGTCCCGGTCAAGGGACGCAGATTATGGGAAACGCAGGCGCATGAGGTCAGATTAACCAGCTTGTTTGACTTGACCTGTCAACTTGTTGATGGGCGTCATCTTACACCAAATGCAGAAATCAGCTTCAGCATTATAAAAGTAAGTTCTACACATTTGGAAGTGAGGCGTAGATTATATGGTAATATAGTCCCTACAGACTTCAGTGGTTTATTTATTATGGTCAAACCGTATAATTACATTTGTAGTTTTTCTGTGTGTGAATTTCTTATTTTGGTTACAAATAAGTCCTCCTGCAACCTTTATTAGGGCATGTGACCTTGAGATAATCGAGAACTCAAAACTGTTTATTATAATTATTATTCATCTTCTTATGATAGCCAAGTTATACCTTATTCGTTAGTAAGCTTAATAAGTAAACAGGATTACAGCCAGGTTTAGATGTAGATAATAGTCTTTATACATTGGTATGTATATGACGTAGAACTGTAGATTCTAAATGTGATAAATGAGTTTATGGCACCTTAGAAACTAAATTGAATCATGTGGTGATTATGAGCATCATATTGGTTTGGCTTGGGTTGTTGATGGTGGATAAAAGTATATATAATATTTTAACGTTTGGTGGTTTTGTCATTAATTATATTCAGGGAACAGTGATGAAGCAGACTTGATTCATTGGTTTCTTTGGATTCTATGAAATTGGCTAAGTTATATTTTGCAGCAACTGCTGGTCCACACCAAAATTATAATTTTTTATTTTCATGTATGTCGTATTTCTCATGCTGTCATCAAGTATCTTATTTGTTATGTTGTATCGAGAATCTGTTTATGTTTTCTTAGAATCTAGTATCGGGTATGCAGCCCATTCTTCAGTTGTAAATACTGATGTAATGTATGCGGTGTTTAGCATATGTTTTGTCTGTAAACCCCAAAATGGGGATGTAATGTGTAGATCATGCTTGTTTTTAGGCCTTGGGTTGCTTCCTGTATTTTTAAAAGGGCTGCAATCAAAACAGTTTTCTGCATGTTATAGTTTTCTAGTCATAACATTGTAAGTTTGTGACATGATTTTTTTGTACATTGTATAACATAGTATAGTGTTTTTATTCTCAGCTAGGAACGCACGCATGTTGTGTACTTTGTAACATGATTTTCCCGGAATGTATCCTGTTCCTTTGCTTTTTTGTATATGAGCAATTTTATATTCAATCATTTGCTTCATTGTCTTGTGTTATATTGCTACTGGGGATGTAGTTATCGTGATATGGTGTGATTAAGCGTCCTTTGTGCATTGTAGGCTTACTTATAAAATTCCTGTTGTTTATTTAGAACATTGTTAGTTTAGGGGGTTAACTTTATCTGCCCTTTTCTCTACCTGTTTGTTAGGTCTACTAGGGACATGATTATGTGGTCGTGGAGTCTTCCTTGCCGATTGTGTAGTTGAACTCATGATGCAAGTAGTAGGTTAAGGTCTAAGCTGTAAGGGCCTTTATTGAGGGGCTGTTTGGGAAGGAAGGATTGTGTTGGAAATGGGATCCCTATGTCTTCAGTCGTGGTGGGCTAGCACACTTGGTAGAGGCTTTGCCTCTTAAAAGCCAGGTCTTGGGTTCAAACTCAAGCAATGGTGTAATTTGGTGTAGCGTAGGAGTAGAATAGATTTACCGTTTAAAAAAAAAAAAGATTATAAGATGATAGTTTCACCAATTAGATTTATAGTTTGTTGTAAACATTAGGACGAAGTGAATAAAGTTGAACGGGTATGATGTGGCATGTCAATAATGTTGGGGTGTCAAATAAAAATATGATGATTATGTATTTGTTTGTGCCAAAGGCATTTACATAAAACCATGTATTCGGAACATGATTTTGTACCGGTCAAACGGTCGGTTGAATCAAGTTGGTTGCAAATGGGTTGAACGCATATGATGGATACTTTTCAAATTTTTTATTTTATTTCTGCTTGGGTTAAAAAGTTATTCTTTTTTCCGAGCTATTTACAGAATTCCTACCACGTATTTTCCATCCCTAGAGATCAACGGTTAGTTAGCACTTTGTACTTTCGTAGCTTTTTCCACTTTCCTACCACATTCTTCCATTGGCTATCATATTTATTTATTTATTTATTTTTTTTTTTTTTTGTGTGTCATTGTTTAAAAGGATCGTACAAAACTAAAGACGTGATTATATCACGTACCTTGGTTGGTTACAATTTATTAAAGTAAAACTTATGATTTATGATGTTTAAATTAGGTTTAACACATTCGTGTTGCATCATTTTCTTAATAAGCCAAAACAGCATACTAAATATAAGATATTAAATGAAATTCGAAACACAAAGGTTGAAAACTGAAACAAGTAAGTTTGTTGTTATTTTATAGGCATTAATTTGACCCGAGTGGGCGGGTAATTTTCACTGAAAACGCAGTTGTCGAAAACAAATTAGTGGTTAAATGTTAAAGGTGTATTCTGAATTTCTATATTAACATTAACAAACAGTGGAGGGGATTAAAAATTCGACCACAAACTCCAAATGTGGGTTTGTTTTAGCAGATATGTCGCTTAATTTATATACTAACATTTGTGTGGTTTAGCGGCAGGCCGGGGGCATCAAATTACCAGATTCAACGGTCAACAACAAGTAACCTTTTCTCTATATAAATCCCATATGGTAGGACTCTATTTCATCGTGCAATCATCATAGAAAAACATAAATAAAAATCATCTTTCAGTTGATTTAAATAAAGAAATAAAATGGCCATCAACCGATTTGTGGTTGTTGCACTCATCTTTGTTGGCATGGTTGCATATGTTTCCGCTGCTGATACACCGGCCGGTGGAGCAGGGGACGCGGCAGGTGAAGGCGGAGGGGCTATTGCTGGTGCCCCTGCGGGGTCACCTGGTGCCGCTGGGGGACCTGATGCTGGTGGTGCAGGCGGTGCGACTAGCGCTGCTGCTCCTGCGGAAGGTAACGCTCCATCCTTCAAGGCCTCTGGAATTTACGCCCTTGTACCAGCCGTCCTTGTTATCGGGTGTTTCTTTTAAATAGATTGTGTACACACACGTATATATATAATAAAGAGTGAGTGCGAGCAATGGACATTGTATCCGTCCATTAGGATGATTTTTCATATATCATTCATTCATTATTTAATGTTGTAAAATAATGTTCCCCTATTGGATTTCATTTTTTGTGACTCCTAGGGATGTATATATATATATATATATATATATATAAAAAGAACAGTCATGTATATTAACATGATCTCTGTTATTCGTTTAACCTGGTTTTACAAAAGATCAATATCTTGCAACTCATTGATATACTACATGCCATATTCCGTAACTCAAACTCATACTATTCATTTAATTATTGGTATATTTAACACTTGTATTAGTATAAATACGTTTTTTTCTTATAAAACATGCAACCATTCAAATTGGTGCTTAAGAACCTCATATTACTTCATCATTAGTTACTAAAAAATGTTAATTATATTAAATACAAAAAAAAAAAAAAAAAAAACATTTTATGGAAAAACAAAACTAGCTAAATAAAGATGTTAAATTTCAACCAGTTTGTTTGAACAATACATGTTAATTTGATGTTTCTTTCATTGCTAACGAGTTAAATCACTAAATATAAAAGGTTGATTGTAAGTAAAACAATAAAATAAATCAAAAATTGTTTAATGTAATAAATACATATACATCGTTCAATCATTAATGACATGAATAATATGTTACTTTATTTTTTTTTAACGGCAAATCTATCATACTCTTACTCCTAAACTATTTCATATTACTCCATGCCTGGGTTTGAGCCCAGAACCTTTACTTTAATAGGCAAAGCTTCTACCAAATGGACTAACCCCACATTGGCATATGTTACTTTATTAATGCCGTTTTTATTGATTATTCAGATAAAGTAAACCAAATTGCATTTTGTTTTTAATAGTATCTAAGCTTGTAAATTAATCTCTCTCATTGTGAGGTTTGAGCGTTAAAGTCCATGGGTGAAACTCGTGCACCAATTATATAAGTTTTGCGGAAAAAAAATAGAAAAAGAAAACTTGAATAGTGAATAGACGATAAATGAACCGAATGGACACAAACAAGGTTTTGTTTGTGTTCGTTCATTAAGAATATAACTTGTTCACTTACTATTCACAAACACTTAATGAACGAGATTTCTTGCTCGTGTTCGTTCATTAAGGGAATGAATGTGTTCATAAACTGTTCACGAACAAAAACGAACGCAAACGAACACACACAAATATTTATAAAAATTAATGAACACAAACGAAATTTCTTGAAACAAACAAACAAACACAAGCCATCATATATTGATTTTATAATTTAAATCACAAACATTATATAATATCCATAAAATATAAATAATTAATTAACATAGTTATCTCAAAAAAAAAACTTTTAAATGAACGAATATTAACGAATACATTATCTAATGTTCACGAACATAAATGAACGACCGCATGCTCTATTCATGTTCATTCGTTTAATTAAACGAACATAAATTTATTATTCGTGTTCGTTCATTTATTAAACGAACGAAAATAAACGAACCTCCTGCCGAATGATTCACGAACTGTTTGCTAAACGTTTGGTTCGTTTACAGCCCTAATAGTGAATAACTAGCTTACCACCAATTCACTCTTAAAGTTAGGGGTATAAAAACTTGAATAACAGAAATAACAAAAAGAAGTAAAAACAAAATAAAATGACCATAGCATTGAGAACCCAATGTATAAACTATGATTTTTCAATAACCATTTTTTTGGAACAATAAAGTTTATATTTATACAAGTAACCGAATGACTAAAGCATAATCGATGTAACCTAACCCAACAAGAATTAAGAAGTTGATTGTTTGATTATGATTTCTCTAATAATCGAACTTTATGGATTAGTTACGATTATATCTGTATCAGTATTTGAACTAAATGATCTGAATTGACCTTTTTGATCATTATTGTTTTAACCATCAATCTTTTTATTCTTTTCAGTTTTCATATGTATCAATCAGAAGGAAATGATATTATAGGAACTAAACCGATATTTGCATTTGTTTTTACAATTTGAATGAGCAGAACGAATAATAATCAAAATCATGTCACGCAGCGTGAAAGAAAGACAACCAAACACTCCCGATGTAGCACAAGGGAAAAAAGTAGTTCAAAATGAAAATCGATGATGGAAAAACTAAAAATATCTTATCACATTAGCTTAAATCAATCAGCAAACGGGTTGACCAGAGAGAGAGAGTGTGTGTGTGTGGTTGAGAGGTGTGGATGCTCAAAAGGCCAACATCTCTCTGTCCTAAAGGCATGGACAAACGGCGACATCAGCATCAGTAACTCTTGTTTATCATCTCTCTTATTTTTTCAATCTGATTAAGCTCTGCTTCTCAGTGTGAACAGATGCAAGGGCCGAGATTAATGCTGTAAAAAGTGTCACGGCTGTTGCTGATTTAGAGAGAAAAGATGTCAACCTACATCCCACATCGACCCATTTTCATTCGTTGATCAAACTTTGATGTGTGATGGGGAGTTGGCATTTGCCATGTTGCGTGGTTGCATTTGGTATGTTCCTACCTCCCTTGGAGTTTTGCTCAAAGTGGAACACATTGCAATCACTTTATTGTTGGTCTATGCTTTTGTCCTACTCTCATATGCCTTGCTGTCGTAACTTTGGGTTTCTTTTTCTTTTTAGTACACAAAGCGTATGTTAAAGCTTTATTCAAACGGCATCATCGTATCTGCTTATTAATATTTAGTATCGTTTTTACAAACAAACGCCAATAAACAAACTCTCCTTATAATGATTATAAACAAAATCTTCACTAATGAAACGAATAAAAGACTTTTTTCAATGTCAATTCATTTACGAAATAACTAAATAAACAGACTTCTTATCCAACGACTTATATACAGTCATAATACACATGCAACTGAAATATGTACTCCTTTAGAACCCATTGAAAGACATTTACTTCAAGCCCCCCAACATTATCCTAATGGCATTTTCTACCCACCTAAAGTAAACTACATTCTTCACAGATCCTTTTTTTTTTTTTTTTTTTTTCTATGTACATAATTTACATGGAAGAAACAGATACCAAACTGGAAATAAATAATAAAAAAACAAACAATTTCAGAGATTAGTAGTAGTCATCATAGGATTCTGCTAGCTGAGATCGATCTCGACCCGTTCAGGTGTTGGCCTTTCGGTTTGGTTGGCCACAAGTTCCACACCAAGCTGACCTTTGTCACCCGCCCCAAACGCATATAGTTTCCCGCTTTCTGTAAGGGCAAACGTGTGGGCATTCCAATAGATGGAGTTTGTGAGGCTGATTTGCACCACCCTTTCATTAATTTGCTTTAATGATGTCACTAATTTTGGGCTCAAGATTTTGGCATGCTGATTTCCCTATGCATCAAACACAAAACAAATTATACAATAGTAAATTATATGACAAAACATCATTAATACAGTTCTACACCGCATAGATACCAGGAAACAACAACTGTATCATGTAATCTTGCTGTTTGTGTAATAACATTTTTGTATAACTACCAAGTGAATATATGATATAAGGTATAAGTGTAGAATGTAAAATATTTGTGTTTATGACTCAAATGGCAAATAATGAATCCAAGTGTTGTATCATATAATCTTATTCTAAGTTTTTCTTTTTCTTTATTTTTTTTTTTTTGAGCGACTCAAATGCTATAAATAATATCACCTTAATAAAACTGGAGAATGTAAAAGATTATAAAAAGTGCAAACCTGTGCATCAACATCTGCAGTATTATGCCCAAGACTCGATGATTCACCGCATCCAAAAGAATAAACATCACCATCATTAGAAACAACGAAAGTGGTATAATCCCCTGTAGCTACATGTACAGCTTTTACATTGCTTAATGATTCAACCACTTTTGGAACCGAATCACAATCTTCATTCCCATGGCCTAAACAACCGTACCGGCCCCAGCCCCATGTGCACACCCTGCCATCAGTCCCAACCACTGCTGCGTGCCATGCACCGGCTGCAACCACCATGGGTTGTAGGTTCAAAGTTTGAAACTGTTCTATCAGTCTTGGCTGTTTCTCATCAGTTTTGGTCCCATGCCCTAATTTCCCTCCTAACCCACATCCAACCGAGTACACTGACCTGTTTTAAGAACCGATATAACACGATAAGTAGTGTTAGATTCAAGATTATTGAGCAGGATAAATACTAAAATACCATTTTCTTAATACCATGGCACAAGTTCTTGAAACTCACATGCCACTAGGCTGACACGCCAAAATTCAAGTTTTTTTTTTTTTTTTTTTTGGCAATTTACCATAAAAAATGTTAAGTTTTTTATTCAATTTGAGTAAAAAATATGTTAAATTTAGGCATTTTTTTCAAATTCTTGAAAGTCAAACGACACTCAATTTTGGCCCAAGCGCATTTGACTTGTCGCTTGTTGACATAGATGGCACCCCTAATTACAAGTATTCAATTTGGCCCGAACCCATAGCAACCTAAAAGCTATCAAGACTCAAAAGTTTCTAGAAACTCACATGCCACTAGGTTGACAAGCCAAAGCAAGGAGATAGCAATATCCGGCCACAATCTGAACCACGGGTATGTTTTCAAGTGGGCCCAACAATGGCCTTGGTTCAAGATCAGTTGGTTCGGTCTGGTGTCCGAGTTTATTCTCATTTCCCCAAGAAAATGTGTATACTCTTCCTTCTCGTGATAATACAGCAGTAAAAAAGTTCCCGATAGCTGCTTGGACCACAAATATGTCTTTCAAAGACTCGACTATTTGAGGAGTGTTGACTTGTCGACTTCCTTGAACTCCATACTCTGCTTCCCCAAATGAGTCTTTTCCAAAGGCGTAAACCTGCCCAGAATCACTGATTAGCATTGTTCTGCCAGCCCCTGCTGCTGCATGTATTATACGTATTCCAGCCAAACATCTACAACATATACAATATGTTAGTTAAAAAGAAGGGAATCAGTAAAGACTAAACAAGGGTCTATATAGAAACTACATTTTATTTCCATCTGGTCAAACGAGTAGAACTTAAAAAAATATACAAAAAATAAATCAAACGGGTCAAATGTCACATAAAGTGTATTTTTATTCTTTTCATGTAAAAATGTAGATTAATATAGAAATAATGTGTTTTTTTCTATTATATAACATGGTAATTATTTACAAAAAAGTTTTGGACAAAATGTGTTATAGGTGAATGCTTCGACTTTCAACCCAGTACATTAAAACGGGTTACAATGTATCTACCTCCTCATGTGGTTACATATAAGGAATAGTCAAAAGAACACCAAATCATGTTCAAAAGCATACATTCTTCTATAAATCTTTTGTCAAAATAATAGAATACTATTTTAACACTATAGTTGTTATAGCAGTAGTTAATACACCCAATTCTACCCGTTCCAAAAAGAACCAGTTGTAAACAGCCCGCCCGCCCCACCCATAATGTCATGTCACCTCTAGGAAAAGTGGGTAAAGAAATGTTATGAATCAGGAACTAAGAACCTGATAATGCGAGGGCGGGACTCCTCTTCGGTGGTTCCATGACCTAATTGGCCTGAGCTATTTGACCCGAAAGTATAAACAGAACCTTTTGAAGTCACAGCGATGCTATGGCCCGGCCCAGCTATAGCCTGAGACTTTTCCCTTCTAGAACATGTTTCTCCAGCCAACAAGAATCTTAAAACTAATTTCCAAGAACCACCACATCTTAGTTTCAAGTCTTGACGTTTTTCTGAACTCATTGGTTTAAAGATTGCTCTTTTTTGGCACATATCAAGAGCTGCAAGCTCAGACAAACAGAGTTCATGATCAGGGGCAAAATGGGCAGGTTGCCTAAAGAAAGAACATGTAGCCTGAAAAAAAAAAAAAAAATTTTTCACAACGAAATTAGCATCACCATCAATTCTAAATGCTGTGAAAAAAAAAAAATCTTTTTCCTTCCTGTTAAAAATTTAAAAATATTAACTTGCCTCTAGTTTTGCTAGATCTTGTGGGTCAAGATTACAACCAGTGAGAACATGAAGAACAATTGAAGGGTTGGCAGATAATGGAAATTCTCCTGGTGTTGCATCTCCAAAACAATGTCGGGTTTGTCGATTGAATGATGGACTCGTTGGATTGGGAACGGATTGATCGGGAATGTTGTGGTATTGAATACTTGATGTTCCACTCGTGGAGGCATCCATGGGCACTGCTCAATTCTGCAGTGCCCAAATTAATCAAGATGAGAAGATTTAACTGCTACAAGTCACATAAGGATATGTCAAAAATAAACACATTAATGTTTTTTTTTTTTTGTTTTTTGTTAATTTTCCTGCCTAAAAACTAGTAGAATTACATTAATTCTTTATTCAAAGCCTCAACTTCCAGAATCTAGATGGCATGTTAAAAACAAAAAAAAGCTTTCAGTGCTAGAAGTCACATAAAGATACATTATAAATGAAACACATTTTGGTTTTTTGTTCTGTTTTGGACCAAAAACCAAACCCGTCGAATCACATTATTCTCTGTATTTAAAGGCTCAGTTCATACAATTCAGGGGGTGTTTGGAAGTGCATCTTTGCAATGGATTGTAATATTCCGTTGCAAAAGCACAATCCGAACGCTCCATTAATTAGAAAACAAGGGCATACCTTGAAGAATTGCTTAATTCAGAACCCAAAGTCCCAAAAACTACAAAAAAAAAAAAAACAAGATCAACATCAGAAACAATTAAAATTGGCAGTTAAAGATACATCAATCAATTTTACATATAAATATTATTTCAGAAATTGATCAAACAATTTCAGAGAAAACAATTCACATTGATGATTGATCAGAAGTTTGTTGTTGAATTAGAGAAACATGATTTCAGACATTTAGTCAAACAAGAAGACAAAATATATTATTTACAAGCGAGAATGGAAGAAAACCCATAAAGGAAACAATACTATTGCTTCACGAAAGGATATTCCATCATATTATCCCAAAAAGAAAACTTTCCACCGAAGCATCAGATAAATAAGAATGGTTGGATTCTGGGAAAAATCAAGCAAATAAAACAAAGAATTAAAGAATCTGAAGACAAAACCATGATAATCCAGTAAACAAGTGTAATCAATCACTAAACTTCAACAAGATAGAAACATATCAAGATATTACAAATGGGCAACTTCGATTTTCATTTGAGTAAGATAAAGATTGCACATTCACGATCATCATAGATAAAGAAAACAAAAAGGAATAACATGTAGTAATCAAGAAAACAAGACCCGTCAAATTTCATAGATAATCATCATCAACTCACCCAGAAAAACAGAAACTTTATCCGATCAACACCAACTAGAATCAAATTGTTGACGATTTTGTTGGATACAAGTGCGATTGATGAGTAATTAAGGGTTAGGAAATGGTTCTTGTTAAATTGGAAGAATTTAGGATGCCGAGAGAGAGATATAAATATATATACAGGGAACTGGAAGGGATTTTATTGATTGAATGGAAGAATAAAATGAAAGGGGTGATAAATAAGGAGGTTTTGTTGTGTATGTTGTAATCTTGGGGCGAATGAATGGATGGGTTAAATCCTTTTTGGGGTTCTTTTTTGGTACGTTTCTATAGATGATGGATGACATTATGTGTCTCTCATTTCATGATTCATGATCACCTCCTAACTTTGTTTTCTGTGCTACCTTGGATAAAAATAGATTAACTATTTATAGATTTCTTTATATTGATCAAATGATTTTTAAATTACAATAACAGTCTATACATCCTTCTCACTTAAGTTTAGAAGATTTAGGCGTTTACAAAAATATCACATTGGATTAAAACATTTAGAGAGAATTTGTGACTTCAAAATGAAAAAAACCTTAAAATGGTCAAACAAAGTTTTCCTAGTGAAATGCCTTTTTAGAGAATAACATTTGGTTGGATAATTTCTTTAAGTTACTTCCACATCTAAAATTTCTTTTGAAAAATGATGAATTCAAGAAAAAGAAATTAGAATATTCCACTCCTCATACGAACACCTAACACCATCATCGTTGCTGTTGCCGCCACCGCAACTACTAGTACCCCGTTAATGTAGGGATGAGCATTTGGTACCCAGTACCCGTACCGGTACCTGTATCGTACCGGTACCGGTACCCAATTGGTACCAAAAATATGTATAAGGTACCGGTATCGGTACTTGATTTTCTTATATTTCGGGATCGGTACCCACCGGTACTGGTACCGGTATTTTACCCAAAAATCCCGTATAGTCCCGCTAGTACCCGAATACAAATATATTATTTTGGAATATTTTGTTTAGTAATATTTTTCACCCCGTCAACTAGTATTCTATTTTGATTTTTGAAGGTAATTATTATTATTTTTTTAATATCATTCTTCTTACTTCACTATAATATCAAGAGATATATTATTTATGATTTTAATAGAAATGAATGATGGACTAGTGTGTGAATTGAGTTAGAAGAAAATAAGAAAATTAAATAAACTATCATTTTATTTGAATACTTTTTTGATATTTTACTTTGTTTAGTTACTATAAACTTTTTGAGGTATCGGGTACCAAACATACACTGGATAACAGGTATAAAAACATGTACTAGGTACTGTAACCAAACATACACCATGTAGTAAGTCTAAAAAATAATGTTGTGTAGGAAACGGGTACCAAAGAGGTACTGGGTACCAAAATACCGGTACCGTACCGGTACCGGTACCTGTACCCATATATCAAATTCGGTACGGGTATCGGTACTCGTTTTTTGTAAAATTCGGGACCGGGTACTTTCGGTAACGGTACCGGTTCGGTACAGATACGGTACCGAGCTCATCCCTACGTTAATGTCACTACCCCCATAGTCGTCGTGACCATTAGACTCCGATTTGCTTAAAAATTTAGTAATCAAGCAAGATTATTTTATCAATAAATGCATCACAAATTTTGTTTTCTTAATAGTAACTTTAAATTTTATTTTTTTGATAAATTTACATTAAAACGAATTTCTTTAAATTATAAGACGGATTCTAATTCTTTAAAATGAAATACAAACAAAAAGCCCTTAGAACAATACACACTTCCTTGAAAATCGACTAATTGGTCAAAAATGTAGATGATTTTATATTAATATTGCTTTGGCAAGTGAAACATACATAAAAATCTTGTAACTCATGTAGTGACATATTCATGATTGTTTTCATTGAGATCGGTTATTTCAATGCTTAAATGTCTCTTAAGTCCACCTATGGAGTTCAGTTTGATTCGGTGCGTCATGTAAATAATGTTAACTTGTTGCAAGCGGTGACAAAAAATTAAAATGATGTTTTTGAGGTACTTTTGAGCATGAAAAACACCGTTCAATAACTATATAGGAATGTTTCTAGAATAATAAGTGAAGCACTTTATTGAATTTCATTCTTATTTCCATTTAATTTTTTAAATACAAAAATTTCAAGAGTCATTTAAAAATATCAGGGGTCATCTTATCCATAAAAAACTGTAATATACGTCACATATAATAATAAAAACCTACAAACCTACAGGGTTGGTTATATACTAGGGCCGCTCCTAAACTCATCATGTATTTGTAGTATTGTTTATTTTCTATCATTTGTTCCAACTTAAAATTTTTAGTTGTAACTTTGATTAATGGAGTTAACAATATTTCTTAGTTTACATAAGTATTGATGATAAGCTAAGCAATTATAAATTGTTTAACGTATCGACACACCTTTCATGACGAAACGAAGCAATCATATTAGATACTTTATTATTATTTTATTTCACAATTATTAGATACTTTCTTTAAACTACCCTTTAATTTTTCACTTATCTACAATGACACCCTCTCATTTTCTTGGAAACCAAACCAGACCACGCAATAGAAATACGAAGATGCCAAATTTATACCCCTTGATCTACGCATAACATTATTATCAACAAATTAATTAAATATTAATAACACGAGTATGTAAAAGATTAACCAGTAAAAACAGGTGGGATTAACTACTGACCTAACTTTTTATTCAAGGATTATCTCATGGCTAATCTTCAAGAATGAATGCTTATCTTGTAATTAATGACACAAAGATCGGAATTTACCAACAGGGATAATTCTATCTGTTTTGGAGTTTCAAGAGAAATTTATTTTTTCAGGGTTTTTTCATTAAATTATTTTCTGATAATCAATTTCTTCATTATAAATATTAATATAATATAATTATTAGAGGTGACAAAATGGGTGGGTTGGATTGGGTTGGTTGTTAGGTCAAGATAGGTTTGGATCAGGATGGGTTTGGGTTAGAATGGATCATTTAAAAAAAAAGTCAGGATGGGTTTGGGTAAAGATGGATTCGGGTCAGGATGGGTTTGGGTTAGAATAAGTAACTTAAAAAAATCAATAAATTAAATCTAAAATTATCAAAACCCCATCAAGCAACTTTGCGCATAAACTCAAGAAAATGGTGATTGTCAAAATTACCGAACACCGATCGATCGATATTGCGAAAGTCAAACACATGTAAAAAAAATCAACTAACATTGAAGAAACAATAGAACATAAATGGTGATGGGGTTGGTTACCATCAATAATTCGACAGTTATGGGTTATGGCAACTGTTATGGTGAGATGCTGATGGTCAAAATGGTGTTGCGGTAGTGTTGCGGTGGTCGATTTGCTCCGCTGATTCATTGAGAGAGATTAATATCAGCGGTGGTAGATTTGGGTAAGCTGAGGTCGATCGATGTGGGTACGGTTGTCGATTTGTTTCATTGGTTACCGATTTGGGTTGTAGAGTTCAACGTGTGGGTACGGTGGTCGATTTGTGTCAGCAGTTTTTGATTTCGGTTGTGGGGTTAGATCGATGTGGGCCAGGTGGTTCGATTTGGTAGCAAAGGTTCGATCAATGTGAGTGCGGTGGTCGATTTGCTTCGGCGATGATCGATTTGAGTTGCAGAGGTTCGTTAGATGTGGATAACGATTTGGGGCTTGAGAGTTTTTCATTTGAGATGGTGATGGGTTGATTTAAAATTTGAGACAGAACAAATACCCATTTTGACCCATATTAGTTTTGCATGTGTATTTTTTCAACCCATCTTGACCTTCTTATCTGTTTTTTTAAACTCATCCTAACCCACATCCATTTAGAAAATACCCATTCTGACCCAAAGTAAGATATTTGGGTTTCTTTTGCCAGGCCTAATAGTTATATTTAATGAGAACACCAAATCATCCATATTAATGAGAACACCAAATCATCCATATATACTTATGTAATTAAAAAAAATGAAATTTAAGAAAAAAATTAAATTAAGTACGTTCTAGGGTACAAATTGTATTAAGACTTATTAATGGTACTTAAAGTAAATTTCTTACAATATTCAAACAATTAATCACTTGTTTAAAAAACAAATGAATCATTCATTTAATTGTAGCTAGAAAGATACTCCAGGTCTAGAAGACTTGACGTAGACGGCATTCCATGGAGGTTTTTTCTCCCTGAATTGAATCATTTTATTTTATTGTTTTAGGAGATCGATGAGTAGTATTAATTTGTTTTAAACAACTCTTGATCGACCTCTAGAAAGAGAAAACCATTGAGCATACCTAGCTAGCTATATAGTCATGAATACGATTGGACTAAACAATGCTTTTAATTTTGATAGGTACAAAGAACTAAGCATGTACGTAGTGTTGGTTTTTCCACTAAATATAGATATATATGGTTATAAGAAATTCGTTGTCAACTGAAACTCAATTATAAGTGCTTTACATTTAGAAAAATAATATAAATATAGTTGTAATAATCTTAGTTTTTTTATTATTTATGTTTTATAGTTGTGATCTAAATGGTATTAAAAAAATCTCGTACTTTATTAAACCAATCATGCAAGGGCATGACTACAGAAGAGGTTTGGAGGGTCCTTCGACACTCCAACCCGTCAACTTTTTTTGTAAGGGTATGCAACATTGTTAGACGATACATATTTATAAACATATCATTTCTCATATCCACCGTCAGTGTGGAATTTATTTAAGATGAGTAGAATTATTTTTACGGTTATAGATATTCTGACATGATATTAATATTACAATACTATAACTAATAAAAAAATCATCTTAGTCGCATGCTTTGGAATTTGCTTGGAGAAGAAGATAAAGTAAAAGAATGTAGGCGTTTATTGATTCCAACTCAAGGAATAACCTAAGATTAATTAAAGATTTGCTTTCACATGTTTTTTAATATATATATGTTACAGGGTTAGAAAAGTCACATAATATGTATATGTGTGCAAGTAAAGATAGCATGCATGCAGCTTCGCTTCTTTAATTTGGTTTGCAAACAAGATTTAATCTTTAATTAGGAAAGCAAATCCATACACATGAATTAAGCAATTACATAATTAATTAAGGCAGATTTTTAACATCAAATAAATGCATCTAAAATAAAAGACAAGTATGAATTTCACTTATAATAAACAATTGTGAGAGTATGGATTACAGTTTAATTTTACTTTTAAATAAACAATTGTAAGGGTCTTGATTTCAGCTTCAATAAACAAGAGCAATGATATAGATTTCAGTTTCGATAGTTGCAAGGACATAGATTTCAATTTTAATAAACAAGAAGCTAGGGTACTTTAATAAACAAGTACAAGGTATGGATTTCAATTTTAATAACAACAACAAAAGAATATATTTCAATTTGAGTTAAGTTTGATTTTTCTTTTGACAAAAATAACTATTTTTTTTTTAAAATTTAAAAACATCAATTTAACTTCAAAAATTTTATAAGTTCTTTCAATTTCAACCAAAAATATTATCAGCTGTCTAAACTTAAATTCAAAATAATAAAACTTTTGGATTGAATTAAAACAACTTATTAAACTTTTGAAGATAAATTGATATTTTTAATATTTGTGAGAAAAATAGTTACTTTTATCAAAACTTAGAGAGCAAAATTAAAATTAACTATTTCGATTTTAATAAACAACTGCAATGATATGGATTTTTTCGTGATGGAAACAATGCCCCACTAATGAGGAGAGATTCAATTAAATAGAAACATACATCAAGCTAGGAATACCAAAAAAATAGAATAATTATAAGAAATGAATACCACCATTACTATACCTAAAATTGTGAGTTAATATCCCTCCTCAAGCTAGAAGGTGGTTGATCAAGATGTAACATGCGCTAAAAAAGACTCAAGGCAAGCTTTTAGTAAAAATACCTGCAACTTGAAGCTTGGTTGGAATACAATGAGTGTGAAGCTTTCCTGAAGTAACGAGGTCACTAATGAAGTGATAATCCAATTCAATATGTTTAACCCGCTTGTGTGAAATTGGATTCTGGGTGAGAAAAATGGCACTTCGATTGTCGCAAAGGATGGTTGGACAAGTCAGTGATAATGCATGGTGTTCTTGTAAAAGATGGTTTAACTAGATCAACTTAGCCATAGTGTTTGTCATAGCCTGACATTTAGACTCGCATCTTGAACGTGAAGTGGTTGTTTCTTTGCACTCCAAGAGACAACATTACCTCTCAAGAGTATAGAGTAGCCATAAGTTGTTCAACTTATTCCAAGGCAACAAACCTAATTAGCATCAGAGTACCCAAGCAAAACAGATTGAGATTTAATGCTGAACGTCAAACCATTTGCCAAAGTTTCTTTTATGCAATGAATAATGCATTTAACTTGCTAATAGTGCTAAGTTGTTGGGGCACTCAAAAATTGACTGACTTGGTTGATCGCATATGATATGTCTAGACGCGTGATGGTCAGGTATTATAACACCCCAACAAAGGAGCAATAATGAGTTGGGTCAGAGTATGATTCACCATCTTTAGTGGGAGAAATGTTTGCAGAAAGCAGAAAGGAAGTAGGTTTACAATCCACCAAGTTTGCCCGAACTAGAATCTCCTAAGCATATTTAGATTGACTCAGGAAGAGTCCGTCTTGAGAAAACTAGTAACCTCAAACCCAAGAAAGAAATTTGATTTCCCTAAGTCTTTAGTGCAAACTCTTTGTTTAAATGATGAATGAAGAAGGCTGAGATGATCGCTTCTTGATTACCTATTAAAGCAACAAGTTATGGGGATGAATTATATTATTAGGTGAGTTTTTAACATAAGGAAAGAGAGTTTCATCAAAGTGAGCATGTGACAAGAGACGTAGGCAGGGTCTAAGCATCGAAACCCCTTGTGTTTCAGACTTTAGCCAAGGAAAATACAAGGGAGACTTCCAGGGGAAAGTTTGTGTTCTACGAAGATACCGATAGACTTGAAACCCACAAGTTCGAAAACAATCATAATTTGGAACTTGTGAGTTAAGCATTTCTAAGGAGGATTTACTATTTAACGTATTTCGTGGACTAGAATCCGTTTGGTGAACTAACCCTAAACAAAAAAGATAGGATATATAATCAAGCAAAACGTCCACAATATTGTCTCTGATTTAATTTAGTTATGGATAAAAGATATTTTCTAAGGTTGGGAAGAAGCAAAATGTGTTTTAGAAATAGATTATTGAATAGAGACAAGTGAGCTTGGTGAGAAATTGGGAGGGATTGCCCGTTCAACGAAGTTGGTATCTAAGACATAGATACTGGAGAGGCCCACATTGAAGCAAGTAGTAATATGACAATATATATATATATATATATAGAGGATGGATCAAATGAAAACCATTCTTTTAGTAGAAAACCAAAAAAACTAAAATCTAACAATCATTTAATTTCTAATATTTTTTTTATTTTTATTATCCAAAGGGTATTTTAGTCAAATGTTATCACACTATTTAAGTTATATATGTTTTTTCATTAAGATCCATTAATTTACTTCCTTAAAATTGATTTGACTTTTAATACAAGATCCACAAATAAAATTTCCGTTATTGATTCTACAATTTTTATTTTAAGAGCAAAATTTTAAAACCAAATCAAATCTTCAACCAAGTCAAAAATTTGATCATCTTCGATGAACAATCACCAATGAAGAATTGATAATGCAGCAATAACGATTCGGTTGAAGAGGTAAACTACGATTCCTTATCGAATGTCTAGAATCGATAACTGTTAACGATTCTAGGTGGAAGACATCAAACGAGAGTATTTAAACTTTTGGAATTTTAAATACTGTTATTATTTTATCATTTTTTTTCAATGATTTTGAAGTGAACATGATGAAATCTAAGTGAAATTGATGATAATGGTGATGATGTTTAATACGTCAAAGATGATAATGAGTGGAGCAATTGTCGAGGGCATATAGTTTCGAACACGAAGAACATGAAGACTACACACTGTTACATGTACGTAATAATGTTGTTACATATGCGTAACATTTTTACATACATGTATCTTGGAAGATGATGGAGACCAAAGATAAAGAGCATGAGCAAGAACATGAAGAACATTTCGGCCTTACGTATTTGTAAACATATATGAGCTCTTAATTCTTATTCTTGGTCTTTTCATTATTAGACTTTAGATATATGTAACTCATACGTATAAGTAAGCAACATATTTTCATTATTATTACATATGAGCTCTTAATTATTCATCCCTGTCTTTTTATTCTTAGTTTTTTCTTTTCGAATTGTGTTTACGTACACATATCACATTGATTTATGTCATAATATGTTATTACATATACGTAACACGATGTTACATATTAAAATTGATCGTCATTTAACATGGTTGCGTATATGTAACTCAGCTTATGCTCATGTGGTTATGTTCTTACTCGTTCAATTCATCCAATATACACTAATACATATAGTAATGTAGTGTTACATATAATTTTTTCAATCAAAATTCTCGTTCCAATGGAATATTTTATGATCATTACATATACGTAAACAATATATGTAGCAAGATCTATTAAAATGGCTTAAATGCTTATAAGATTTGAGATTCGATTGGGTGAACTTAAATTATGATTAGGTTATGTATACGTATACGTATCATAGTATTTCATGTACGTAACATTGTGTAATATATTAAAACTAATAGTCGCTCAATCTTTTACAAAAAATAAAAAATAATTTTAGTGTAATGTTTATAAATAAGTGTTTGTTAGAATGGTTAAATATAAGAAAGAGAAAAGTGTGATATTAGGAATTGTATTTTGATAGTGGTTGTTTCTAAATTTAAAAAAAATATATTGTTTTCCTATTCTACCCTTAATGACTAATAATAACTACTTAATTATTCATGTAATTACAATTATACTACTAATCAATCTTAACCATTGATCAACTAAATCAAGGGATATAAAGTGGTTTTTTGGTTTTATAAGAAAACCAAGAAAACCATTTTATAACCATTGATTTGTTTGATCTATGATTGAGATTAATTGATTGTATTTTAGTAAAATTATTGAAATTAATGGGTTCATTAATAGGTGTCTAGGGGTAAAATTGGTAAACTAAAAAAATTAAATTTTGTAACTTCTAATTTCATAAACAAAACTCCTAGAATCTCTCTCTCTCTCTCTCTCTCTCTCTCCAATCTCATTCTCTTTCTGTCACACTTCACATGAACACGAATAGGGTTATATAACCATACACACCATCATTCCATATATGTACATAAACCAGTAATCACACAATCACAAGTATATGGTCTGATTTGTTTGAAAAAGAAAAAGACGATTAGAAAAGAAGGTGAGTTACGCATACGCAATCCAATTGCTTAACTCTCTTATACGTTAAAAATGTAGAAGCTGGTCAAAGAAGAAGGTGAGTTAAGTATACGTAACATGAATAAATAAACAAAAAACCAAATATGAAACTAGACATGATATATTAGTTCCCAAGTGTTACATGTATGAATAGGGTTACATATACGTAAGAAGTACATGTAACTTGATTTATATATAAACTGAGTTATATGTAACTTGATAAGTTACATATACGTAACACTAAAAAGAACACTAGAATGTACAAAAAGTACAGTGAATAGATGTGCAACCTTATGTTAACTTGCCTACGTATATGTAAGTTGACGAAGATGAAGATGAACAAAATAACCAAATCCTAATATAATACAGTTACATATATGTAACTCCATTCTTTCAGTTCTTGAGTTGCACTATCCCGAAGTTACGTATATGAAATCCAAGTTACGTATATAAACCCAAGTTAAACTTGTCTTCATCTTCTTCCTTTGTTACTATCCATGGTGGTAAGAGCATCAATCGATTTTGTTGGTTTCTTGAGTAGCAATGATCTTCTCATAAACCTGTCCACAAATAGATTTCATCAAGAACCAATTAAAGACTTGATTTCATAGATTTTGTAGGTTTCATCTTCCTCCTTTCGCTAGCGTCTAACTTTATCCATCACCATTGCTAACCTTTGACCTCGTGACATACTCTTCCTTGCTAACCTTTACCGTTGATTATTTCATGGCATCCATAATTTCATCTTTTTCTAACTTGATTTCATCGCTATTGTGAAGAATAATTTTGTTTAAGAAATTTGTTATGTAGTAACAATTAAATCACCAAATCAAAAAGATAAAATGTTGGAAGAAATTGATTTGATGTAGAAGAAAATGATCAATTTATATTTTAAATTATTCTGATTTGTTAAAGCATGGAGTAAAATAAGAGATTTTAATCAACCATAATTATCTACTAAAAATAAGTTACTTACACAATTACTAAAACACTCTTTAAAAGTAATAAATATAAATAAATAATGAAAAAATATGATTGGCTAGAATTGGTTTTCTTGGCTAGAATTGGTTTTCTTGGCTATATATATGCATATATATATATACATATATATATATATATATATATATATATATATACATATATATATATATATATATATATATCTATAAACTCTGATAAAACAAGGTTTTTGAAGCCACATGGCATTCTATTAAACTACCAATTTGACACATGGCACACTCTTACATCATTTTTTGTTTCAATTCCCGCTCAAGTTTTGACCAAGTAAAGGGATGCGCGGATCTTCTGATCCGGTTTGACCCGACGCAAAACCCGCACACCCAAACCTACTTTCCTCATGTCTTTCTTCTCTGTTACGATTCATTCACGACAACCCTAATCCTCATTCTCCTCTCAAACAATCCGATTTTGCCTCAATCGGTTTCTAGTGTAAGCATTACCCTTATCTCTTCCCCCAACTATTGATTCTTATATTTTCAACCTCTGATTAAGCACTACCCTTTTAGTTTTTGATCGAACCTTGATTTCTTCGATTTAGCCACTACGATTTGTCTCCATTACGATGGATCGGTAAGTTTTCTTTTCGTACATGATAATTCATGTTTTTTGATTTGTTTGTGTTTCGATTTGATTCTTCTACTTTATCTCATTTCCGGTAATTTGATTACCATGTACATTGTTTTTAATTGTTAATAAGATACGAACATGGTCGATTTTGCTTTCGGGATTTTGGGCTTGATTCTGAATAGGGGTCCAACTTCTAATAATGTTACTTGTACTTCTTTAATCAAAGGGTTTTTCAAGATGTATCTCATATAAATCTCTATATACTTAGAATACAAATTGGGTTTTATGCATTAGAAATTTATTTTGGGTTACTTTTTAGTTGTATGACCCGTTTACTTATAAGGTGAAGAAAAGTGGTGGTGGTTCTGGGATTTTGAGTACTGATCTTTTACTGCTTTACTATTGTTTGAACCAACCATGAAAGCTGTTACAGATATATAGTTTCAGTACATTACTCATATAAATTTGAGGACTTAATTAAAAATGTAAAATTACTATTTTGCATTTGAATCATTGTTTTTAGATATAAATTGTAGTACTATTATTTAAATCTTTAATGTTTTTTGACGTATGTATATTGTTGTGATTGATGTAGATCCAAATTGATGTCAGTTACTCCACTTTTGGAAGGAAAACATGTTCTTGGAGGTGCAAAAACATGATTTGGTAAAAACTAATGCCTTTCCTGTAACCGCAGTTGAGTTGTTATATCATACTCGACTTGCACCTTGAAATGAGACTTTTATTGTTGTTGTTGTCATTTGCCCAACAAGGGAACTTGCAATGCAGGTTACATTTGGTGCTTATAAATTTATTAGTGTTAAGAGTAACTAAGTTAATTATGATAAATAAAATCATCTTACAATTAGATTATCATCTAACTAGATTGTTTCACTTATATTTCAAATCATCTTACAGGTATTCTTCTGTAATATTAGTAACTTAGTGTGATATTTGCCTACTTGCATTATTTTTGAATCAAGATTAGAGATCTTTTTATAATTTGCAGACGAGGCAATCTGTTCTTTTCGCCACCTAAACAAACAACGGACAATTTTTCTTAAGTTGATTAATTAGGTTGTGATCTTGCTATAGTGTTTTTAGTTGTATACCTTTGTTAAATATATGCATGCATGCATTTTTGTTGTGTATTAACGTTGCCACTTGTGACCTTGATTTCCCTGCTTTGTAATGCCTATTTATCTACCTAAATTTTATAAATAATCTCACGTAATTGAGATCCGCAATCACTTTGCATGCATATAGCAGTATAGGGCTACATTATATAGTTTGATCCTCCAGGTGAACCAAAGGTCCATGTTTTATCTTCATCGCTTTTAAACATGTGATTGCGTATTCTTGGTCTATCTTCTACTTGCAAGTTAATAATTTCTGGAACATAGTCATCGAGCAGGTCTGCTCGTGGAGAAGTTGCAAAAAGAAATGCCCTACTTTTGCTTATCTAGGAATAGGACAGTTTCTTCGCTACCTCAAGGTATTGTGTTAAAAACTAATAATAGTTTAATTTATGCTTATTAAATTTTGTGGGTTTCAAAGTGTAATTTTATTTTTGTTGTGAAGTGAACCAACAAATATATTTTCTAAATAATATTGATGACTGTTTTGGTCAATAGGCTGCAAAATGACCGGTTAAGGAGTGCGAGTTTGATGAAAAAAAGACGGCTTTTGTATGGTCTCACCTGATACGTGATTTGCTTTATCATAGAGTCATAGATTTCTAGATGTAGGTGCCTCTTATTACTTATCAAAACTACATGCATTCTTTGGTCAATACATATTTTACATTTTGATCTTACTGTTGTGGTGTCTTACATTATACAATAAAATATGATAGAGGCTGGAGGTTATCATAATCACATTTTGAGGAATGCATTCAACTAAAAATGAAACATCTCCGTATGTTAGTTTTCTAAAAATTGTTATATGTTAATTAGGTAAATATCACATGTCTGCAACATTTTAGGTACTGATAATTCATAGTCGTATTAATTTTTAATATTTTCTGCTGTTTTTTTGTTTTTAAGTTCATATTCTAACAGGAGAATATGTTGGTCTGGTGTGCAAATCGGAGAAGGGAGACTTCAAGCTGTTGGTGAGTGTCTTATACGTGAATATCAATGGTTTATACCGTCATGCAAGGATAATTTAGCATGCAATTTTTTTGAGGTGCCAGTTTATTACTTTATTCATTACATTTGACTTTCAATGCTTGACCAATATTACAAGTATTCAACTGTTAAACATATGTCCTAAATATCCTTGACAAAATGCAAGATTAACTCCATCTAATGCAGAAATGTAGAGCTTTGATAAGGATAAAAATCCTAAGGTAAAAGATGTTTTGGAAAACCAAACACGTTGGGTAAATGGTCAAAACTAGTTCAGGTTGACTTTTGACGCAGGTCAAATCAGGTTGGGCCTACTTGCAAACGTTATATATTTTAACTATTTTTTTAAGTTTATAAGTAGTTAATATTTTAAATACATTTTTAAATGACTTCCAACCAATTGTACAAGTTGATCAATTTGACATGTTTTCTTTGTAGTTACTATTTTTAGCTTAATACATTTGACCCGTTAGATATATAACACATCTAAAATGGACCCATTTATAAGAAATATGTCAAAATTGTTAACTCTAACATTATCTATTTACACTTTCTTTCATATAAATCCTTTATTTTAGCGGGAACCTTCAAACTCAAGTTTGTTACCATATGGTTGACAATTACTTTGCAGCATTAGATGATAAAGATTGGGAAGACCTCAAACTCCTTAGAAGGTCAAACTTACCTCATACGCCATTTCAATGCTTTGAGATAAACCATTATAATTATGATAATTAATCTCAAAAGATAATCATGCATAGTACATTTAGACAATTTTATTTCTCCTTCAACTCTCATTCCTATCATTTGAAAGAAAATTTATACTAGGAGACAATTTCAACCCATTTACTTTTGAATGGGTCAATTTGGGCCATGTTTATATTTACGGTAGGTTGAACGGGTCAAACATTATGTTTATTTGTTCATTTGTGCAGCAAGAGATACAAATGAAAAAGATAGAGCTTGACTGGAAGGTCGTTTTACATTTGAATTTCTCATTGTCCTTTAAAACAATATTAGACATGTAAGCTAATTTGACTGTGTTCATATTGAATATATTGAAGAATTATTCTGATGCAAATATACAATGACAAGCATCTAAGCATTCAAAGATATCCTATATAAATGTCTCTTTGAAATGGGTTCAGTATGATGGCTACATTGAATGTTAACATATAAATCTTATATTTATGAATTACAACTTTTTTCATTTTTAACACAAGCTTGATATAGTTGATATTGATGACTTTATTCTGTAATAGTGACACGTCAGCCTCTCCGAGTTGGGATGTTACAATAATAATAATAATAATAATAATAATAATAATAATAATAATAATAATAATAATAATAATAATTATTATTATTATTATTATTATTATTATTATTATTAGTATTATTATTATTAGTATTATTATTATTATTATTATTATAAAAGTATTTAGTTAATTAAGTATTTAAATAAGAGAATGCTTATTTATAAATTTAAAATGTTAATTTAAAATATTATAATTTTTATATAATATCTAATGTAGTAAATTAAATAATCTCATATTATTCAATAATATATTAATTAAAAGAAATTTATTAAATGAGGGGCAAAATAAGAATGATTGCATAAAACACTTATACGTAATGCTTAAAAATTTGTATTAGGTGTCTTAATTTTTTAGTAAAATTACATCTGTGTCTCAAGGTTTTTCTTTATATAGTAGTATAGATAATAGATATATCAAGTTGTATACTTGCAATAACTATAAAGAGTAAAACGGATCATACTAATTTTTTTCATGAAAATACATTATTATAATTTTTAGACATGACAAAATAACAAATATAGACGCTATACAAACATATATTCATGTATACATCGATCTGTACGTTAATTAGTTGTTATAAAGCTAGGTTAACTTGTTTGTGTTTGTTTAATTATGCCGGGTTGTTATAATATATTAAAGGAGAAAAAAAACCATCTGATACAATCAAAGACCCGGTGAAGACCCACGACCCGAAGGCATGCAGCAGGGAGTACGTGACCGGCCTTCAGGTTGTTATATATATATCGAACCACCCAAGTTGGTTTCTATTGATCACTTTTGTTTATTTATACATTCCAGTACATGTGATATTATGGACCACTTAATAATATAATTAATACTATTGAATAAGTACGTACCATAGATGAAAGGGCACATTCACTCTTACAAAGCACAATTTCTAAAACCATTTCCGTTCATTGATGCATCCGACAACGTACTACTCTTATGGACCACCAGCTAGCGATATGTTTCGATAGTTATTACGAGAGGACGTACTCATCCTGTCGTCTTATGAAACGTAACTTTTAAACCTGGTTTGGTAATTCATTTATGCATTCCACAAACTGTTCTTATGAACCGGCCACTTGTTGACATTAATAGCACACAACAATATGCGTGTTTCAGTTGTTAATACAACAAGGTTCAGCTCGCTTTACAAAACATAATTTCACATCACAAGATCCAAACAAAATTAAGATTTCAAAATAATTATAAAGTTCATACCATATATGCGATTCTAAGTCTTATATCCCCTACGTTGAATGCCAATTGAAAGACGCCACGCATCTAGTAGAGCATCGGGAGCCAACGAAGCAAAGAACCATTGTATCGAGTGAGCCCAATACGGCATGCAACGAGAGTCGTATCCTATTTGTCGAATTGCAGATTTTACATACTCTTCAGCTGTTGGTATAAACAAGGATGATTTTTGAACCATTGCAACTTGTGATGCCATTTTTGTAGATACGTATAATGGTACCTAAAATCAAGGTTTAGGAGTATATAACTTAAACAATGATAATTATACATGAAAACCCTATATAAATAAGGAGACTAGTATGTTCATAATCACTACAAGACAAACGCATATATAATATATAATTAAGGTGATTGTGTGAACAAATACATTAAACTTTAATTTGATTATGCTAAGCATGCATAAAGGTAGAGTTATTATTATGTAATATAAATCTAAAATCTTCAATGCAGGTGGTAGCTAGAGAAGTAAAATATAAAATAGTGAGATGGCACATCCCAGCTCATATACGAATCAATATGAATTTTTAAAGATAAAAAATAAGATAAAATTACCTGACACTGAATATCTATACCAAAAGACTTGTATTCCACATATAACGACCTTGAAAGTTGATCAATGTACCTGTACGTTATGAATTAATACATGATCATTTTTAGTTTATTAAAGCTTAGATTAATAATTTACTTTTTTTAATTTTAGCTTACAAGTTGGCGTCAATTCCTTGTTTTTTAAGTTAGTCATCAATAAACATGTTATTAGAATAAAATATATATAAATTTAAGGGAAAATTAGGCTAGCTTGTCTTAATTAATAAAGTTAATTCAATTATAGTATTCTACCATATATACTTTTAAGCGCGCATGTGGTCCTAGCTGTATCGTTCGAACCGAGTCACGGTCACATTAATTACAAGCTTAACGACATCAACACGTACGGACCCTCAACCATTTCTTAAAGCTAGTGCCACGTTTCAAATGATCACCCACAATTTTAATGGCTTTACCAAACTAGCTAGTACTTGTTTTCTTTTTATTCTTGAACATACAGTAACTATATATGGCTAGCTAACAATAATAATATCTAAATGTCATGAACCCAATCAATGAAAATAAATACTAATCTAACTTACCCTTTGTAATTAAATGCTTTCCTAATCAATGAACATGTTAATAGATCGACTGGCCGGGTGTTTATTAAGATAGACCAATAAAACACATGCAAGCAAGCGCCTGCCTAGCTAGCTAGCCATTCATTATGGGGCACAACCACAAGCTGTTGGCCGGCCAAAACCTTAGCTACCTGTATATTAATTAAATTTATTTTATTTTCTCTAATCTATCTCTATAATATTAAATTGATTTCTTTTTGATCATGCGACATCAAATGATAAAGAGATAAGGTTGAAATTAAAATGGATATATATAACTTTCATTTTGTTTCGAGTTAATTATAGGTTCCAAATTTAAAGTAATAGACGGAAACGTCTCATTAAAACGGAATAAATGACAAACGACATAGGTGTTTGGCCTGTGAGTTTTGGACTCGTACCATATAGAGCCCTAAATTTGTTTTTTTTCTCCTGAATTTAGCAATTGTAAATTATTTATTTTTATTATATATAAGAAAGCTTTAATCTTTATTTTGAACAGTTACTTTTTAATTACCCACTCAATCCAATTCTTACAAAAATAATTTCAGTTGTTTAAGAATTAGACCAAGCTGTCAGTTTTTTTTTTTTTTTTTTTATAAATTATATCATGTACGTTTTCTCTGTTTATATATTATGTTTATTTAATCCCTGGATCATTATATTACGATACTAAAATTAAGTGTAGGAGACAAAATTCAAAGATCGAGATGCAAAAAAAAAAAAAAAAACAATTAGTAATTAGTAATTAGTAATTAACTTACGCTTTGGTAGCAGCATAGATGGCATATAGAGGATGTGAAGGTACAACAATGGCAGCACCGGAACCAATGTTAAGAATGGCACCTCTCCTTCTCTCAATCATTCCTTGAATCACCGCTTTTGTCACCAAACTTGTACCTTCAACATTCACTCTCATCACTTTCATCCAAACTTGTTCTTCAACCTCATGAAAATACCTAGCATCAGGATAAGTCACCCCTACGTTATTCACCAGAATACCCACGTCCAGATTTTCATCAACAATCACCTTCTGCATGCTCCTAAGTACTCCCGCCACCGCATCGTACTCTCCCCCAAAATCCACAGCAAACAGCTTGATCTTGGTGGTTGGATACAACGATAAGATCTCATCCGAAACTCCCTTAAGCTTGGCTTGGTTCCTACTAAGCAGGATCAGGTGAAGACCCTTTTGGGCTAATTGAAAGGCGAAAGCTTTACCGATTCCGTCGGTGGCTCCGGTGATCAGAGCCCATGAACCGTACTTGTTGAGGATTTTGGGTGGTCGGAGGAAACTAATGAATAGCCATTTCAAGAAAGTGAATGTTAGCTTGAACAAGGAAAGAAAACCAAGTGAAGAGAAGAAAAGAAGCCATGAGGGTTGCATGTTAATTATTTAAGAGTAAAAGGTAGCTAATTTACACTTTACATACATGATACCAACAACACCATCTATATATGATAATTCAATTCCCAAACATCCAATGTTAAATTGGACTTTCTTTACAAGTCATACTCATAATTTTAATTGATGGTTTGTCGTCCCCATAAAGTAATATTTATTTTTACTATTCAACACTAACTGCTTACCAATTATTTCACTCTTTAAATAGTTACACATCAATGAAAAGAGTTAACTTGAAAAGATTCATTAAGTGGTTCATTAATCTTTACATCTCTTAATTTATTACAACATCTCTCATGGATGTAGTCAACAAACCGATTTTTTTTTACTACAACAGTTTCTAAATAAACTTTTCACTTACATTTTTTAAAAATGTACGACGTATATAAAAGCACCATAACTAACATAACTAGTCATGTGTTCATGTTTTGCATATGGATACAACCTCTAGCTTACATAATGCACTAAATACGTCTTCGTATGCCTTATATCACTGGAGATACAATAGCTTACATTTATTTTATATATCATATTACATATTACATTTATAATTAAAATAAGATTAATTTTATATATTAGAGATTGTGTGCGTGGTTGTTGATAAAATTATTGGTTTTAGTCATTTTATGGTTATTTAGGGATTTAAATCAAATTTGAAGCTAAAACTAATTTACTTTATATTTGATTTTAAACATTAAAAAAAACAAACGGTCAAATCTGGCATAGTTATTGTTTCTACAAATGAATGCTTGCTTTTTTTAACTGCTAAAGCTGTTCATTCACAACAAAGCGTTAGCAAGAAGTTAGACATTAAAGAAAAACATTACTACATTTGTGTTATTTTAAATATTATAAGTTTAAAAATATCAGATAATAAGTTTATATAATTTATAAAAACAATAACTAAAATGATATAAAATAACTAAAATCGTAAAACACAATGATAAATATATATAGAAAAAATGATTAAAACTATATGACACAATTAACTAATTTGACACAATCAACATATTAGACACAATGACCTATCGTATTTGACACAATGATCAAAATGTCATCCTATTTAAAACATCAAAATGACGCGTGTTAAACTCATAATTATTTTTATGCTTTTTATATTATTAACCCCACCCATAATAACCAAATTTAATATGAAAAGTTTAAACTAAAAGGTTTGAAATTGAATAATGAATGGCATATGAAAGGCATAGAAAGACCGAGAAAGTAAAATAAACGATCTTAAAATTTTAATTAATAAGTTTAGGAAAAAAAAACCAAAAAAAACAAAATTCTGAGGGGGCGGTGGCGGTTAAGTTTGAATCAAACCGGTGGATGACGGCATTGTTTTAAAAACCGGACCTAACGGACCATTCGGACCACAAACCGGTACGGTACAATGCTTAATATCGGTTTGCGTTGAACTGGTTCGACCGGTCGAACCGGTGGTCGGACGGGAACCAGACCGGTCGAACCGGGGGTCTGATGGTTAAATTGGTTTTTCATTTATATTTTTAAAATTTTAGCATACATATATTCATTAAAAAATTATAATTTTATCAGATTCTCATATTCAGTCCGACCGGTCAAACCGATCCAACCAATGAAATAATAAAACGTCTGATTTACTATTTGATTTGATTTAACATTAGATGATGGGTAAGGGATGCGAAAGGAAAGAACCAACATTCACATAACACTTAATTTTTTATTAAAAGCGAATCAAATCTATATATTTTTACTCTAATAAAATAATAAATTTAGAGAATACATGGCAGCAACATAATTATTTTTACCAAAATTTTTCCGTTTCTCTCATATTAAATAATTAACTTAATTACTAATAATATTATTTAACACTTTTTTAGATTAAAAATATTTTTTAATAAATTAAGAAAAAGAGATCTTTTTATTAATGTTATTTAAAAAAAATTGATTTTTTATAAATTAAAAAACTTTTCTAAAACATCAAACTTTTTTAAAAATATGAAATATTTTAAAATTAATGTTTTTAAAAAGTAGTTTTTTTAAAAACAAAAAATAATTAAAATTAGGAGTTATAATAAGGAAATTTTTTAAAATGATATTTTTATAAGATTTGTTTGAGAACAAAATGTTTAACTTTTTTTTTTTAAATTAAAAACAAAAGTTTAAAAAAGTTATTATTGTTTATTACTTATAATGTTTACTTATATATAATTTTAGTCGCATCATATTTTAAAATATTATTTTATAATTAATAACTTTTTTTATATTAATATTTTATTTATTTAACTCATGTATTACACGGGTTTATTAAATCTAGTATAATACTAAAAGAGTAATTTGGGGGTACACTTGGCACATTCCTAGACCCCCTAAATTTATTTTTCCCGTCTCTCTCTATTCTTAAATAATTACCTAAATTAAGAAAGATTAAATAATCTTAATTTTTTTTAGATTACAAATATTTTTTTAATAAATTAGAAAATATCTCTTTTTTATTAATGTTATTTATAGAAAATTTTCTACTCTAATAAAATAATAACTAAGATGGACACATGATATAATCATATTTTTTCTCACTAAAATTTTCCTTCTTTTTTCTATTATTAAATAATTACATTAATAATAGTTTAAAAATAAAAATTTAAAAAGTTAATATCATTATTTTATTATTTATGGTCATCAATCATACGTAATTTTACTTATATTATATTTTAGAATATCGTTTAATAATTAATAAATTTCTTATTTTATTTAATATTTTATTTTTTCGACCTGTATAATACAAGGAGTTAATAAAGCTAATAATATATAAGAAATTACAATGGTGCGGGGATGGGTGCCCATCAACATTAATATTTAAGATGGTAGTATAATTAAGAAACTTGTAAATTTTGACTTTTGCAAGTGTATTATATTATAGATTGTTTTTTTGTGTTGTAGGAGACGGATTGATCTTTCTAACGCAGATTTAGTCGTAATTTTTCAGTTTAGTTTTTTCATATTAAACATTGTTGTTTTAAATTTAAATTGCGACAATATATTAAGGTATAAGATTTGTAAAATCCGGAATTTAAGAGGCGATCTGCTTTTTTTCATTTTTTAAATTTATTTTCAATGTTATTCTTTTTTAATAATTACAATTTGTTTATTTTTATCAATACTTCTATATAAATATTATTTAAAATTGAGTAGCCGTAACAAAAAATTGTTTTTTCAACTTGTAATAGTCACTAAATACATCTTTTAATTTCTGATATTTATAAAATACACCTAAACCTACCATAAAATTTTTTGAAAAAAAAATAAACTGAATCCATAGTTGTGATTTTACATTTACAAATGAGATGTATAATAAAACTATCACGATTGAAAAAGCATAAAGTTTGGTTTCATGATGCCATGTTTTTTGAGTATAAAATTAATTTACCTATCTATTAATAAATCAATCTGATGAACAGTAGTGTTCAAGTAGCATTGCATGTGGTATGACTTTCTCACCATTTTTAAATGTCGATAGTATTGTTGAGTTTAGAGAGAGAGAGAGGATGCGAGAGTGAGCCGAACCCGGATGTCGTTGTTGGGTTGTCGGCGACGGTTGGCGATGGCTTGCTTAATCGCGTTTTTGTGCTCCGATCTTGCTCTACGTCTGGTCTTCTTCTTCCCCTTTGCAACTTTTTTTTGGGGAGGTTGATGGTTTTAATGCACGAGGTACAAATATCCGATGCATGTTGTGTTTTGCCCTTTTAAAGGGTGTTGTTGCCCTACTTTTTTTATTTGTTTGAGGTTTTTCGTTCTAGAGAGGGATTGTGTGTGAGGGATCTGTTGGTTGGTGGAGGTGTATGACCAGCCTCTTGCTCCAGCTGAACCTTCGCCCCTTAGTTCCCGCCGTCGTCTCAGGCTAGACGTTCGCCTCTTAATTCCGACCATGTACAAAGCCCTTTTGCATGTTGCCTTTTTAGAGAAAGAAATTTGGCCATGGTTTAGGGTCTAGACAGTGGTGTACAAGTCACCGTTGCTGTTCGTAGTGCAGAAGGAGACGGTCGTAGTCGCGTTTTGGTCGCTTGCATCTCTTTCTCGCTAGCCGTCACTGTAGCGGTGGCGTTGGACTCTGTTGCCGCTCTACCTCCCTTTTGTGGTTGAGGAGCACGTGGTGGTACCCTTGCGATTGTTGGTGATGGTGGTGGAGTAACCGCCTCTGCTGCTCCTCCTTCGTGTCTCTACCGTACTCTTTGGATTTCAACTAGGTGTGGTGGGATCATGCATGCTGGTCTTTGGTTGAACGCTGCCTCAGCCATGAGGTGGTAGATCTTGTCATCTATTAGTGTTTCTATTTGGGCGCCGTCCTACCGTCTCCGGCGACTGCCTATGGTGGCGTTTGTGTTGCCGAGACCGATTAGATTTTCTATATATATTGTTTGGGGCTTTATTGTGAAATTTTCAGATCTAGACCTTATTTCAATTCTATGATGATGAGGATTCCTCATCTGAGAACCCATTTGTTTGTCTATGCTGTTATTTCTCTTATTTTGAGATCTTTTTTGAATTTTGGCTTGTGATGATTTGTGCGATGGTATATATGTTATTTGGGTTTTGTTTACAATGTTTTAGCATTGAACTTCATTTCTTTTCGATGATGATGAGGATGGTCTCATCTAAGAACCCGTTGGAATCTCCGCAATTTCTATTATGTGATGGTGGGTTCCGATGTTAGAGTTTGAATGTGTTGGTGATGATGACGGTGGCGTCATCTGAGAACGCGTCAGACATATTTTAAACATGTGGGATAATATGTCTGATGTAAACCAATGTTGAAATCGTAAACTATTTGTATTGGACGCAACTAGTTTGACATGTGATTACGATGTAATAGCATTTCTTACTGAGCCTTCAATGTAATTGACTCCTATCGCGAAGCGCGGGTTAGATCCAAGTAGTTATACAAATAGACCAATTCAAGGTTGTTTTTGTACGTTTGTTTTCCTTCAAATTATTTCTCAAATGTATAAAGTTTCCATTCCCACGTGTTTCAATTAATGTTGAAACAATTTATAGAAGAACCGATACCAAAACTTGTACCTCTTGCATCATCATAAAAAGCATAATGTACAGGAACCTGACGGTACATTTAAGGTTCCACTTTATGACGATATTCAATAACTTGTACTTTGAGTAATAAAAGTAGGACTATATTAACCCATAATTTTGGGAAAGAGTGCTATCTTAGCACGTGTCTCTGTCATAATAACTAACCAAGTGCAACAAAACTTGTTCGTCGAGAAATCTATCTGTTTCTAATAATTTTGCCATGGCAAAACAGGCAGATCTACTTCCTCAATGGACAGACGTGTCGTACTTGGACATGTGTGTCAATAATCATAATTTTGTCGTTGTTAAGATGTACTATGTGCATAAATAGTAGTACACATAATTCAGGACAAGTAATTTAAAGAGTTTGGCTAATGTGGGGCTAGCTCATTTGATAGAGGCTTTGCCTCTTAAAGGAAAGGTCCTGGGTTCAAACCCAGGCATTATATAATATGGAGTAATTTAGGAGTAGGAGTAGGATAAATTTGCCGTTAAAAAAAAAATTTAAAGAGTTTGGTTGTATGTTGTTAATAAACTTGTGCATAAAAAGTAGTGCTAGATTAAGATGGGTATGAATAATAAGCAACTCTTTAAATAATAAAAGATGACAACCTCACAAAAATACATAGGGTCATTACAGTCATCCCGTTGTGTCATGCAAGTTTTTCTTATTTTCTCTGTTCTACATGACATCGTCCATAATTTTTCCGTTTTCTATTTCTCAAATTAACTTTTACTCAAAAAAAACATTCTTATTTAAATCTCATATTTTATAATCAAATTAGATAGAATAAAAAAAAAATACACTTTCTTTAACTAAAAAATACATCATAGAAAAAATAACATCTACAGAAATAAAAAATATATATATTATAAAAAAAAATTAGTTGAGGTTCGTTTGTCCGATTGATACAAATGTTATATAAGATTCAATCGGATGTTATCGTGCGTTGTGCATGAGCGTGTACGTGAAATTATATATCATGTTATATTGGTTCATTATTTGGAGAATCTTCAATATAAATTAAAAATATCACCACACTTTCACTTTTCAAAATCATATTGTGTAAGATAATGTACACGTACATAATTTTTATAACTCTCTATGAATGTAGTTATTTTGCAGGTTTTTAAAATATGTGTCATTTACTTTCGAGGAACCCTAAATATCATTCAGTGTCATTTCTTGTCGCTTTTTGCTCTCTCTTGAATCGTTTTCATTTAAGATCGTTCTCTGTTGGATCCAAAGCGTTTTGACTATCATTGCCTAGCTGAATTTATCTTCTCGGCTAAATAGTATCTAAATTTATATCTAATATCGTTTATCACAAGGAACACTTCGGGGCGGTTCTAATAAAAACATCATTGGACAAATGTGATTAGTCAAGCACATTGATGTCGTTGTTAGCTAGCTTCGAGAGTCCCAAATATTGCATGCCAAATACATAAATATGCATATGCCACTGCTTCAAGCATTATCTTTGGATGCTTGTGATCACCCATCATGTATTGTGTAACATTTGATCCATTTTCAAATAATAAACCCGAACCTGTTTGGGTTCATATATGTAACGAGCTATTGTTGTTTAATCATTTTATAAATTATTATGTTTAATCACAATTAATTTTATCATTTATTCAATTTATGATGATTTTATAAATTATAAAGTAAATTTTATAAATTTTTGTAGAATTAAGTTATTAATTATGAGATCTTAATTATGAAATTAAAATAAATAATTAAATTACATAGTTTATAAGATTTATAAACTAATAATTGATAAATTATTATAGTTAGGGTTTTAATAAATTTAAGGATCAAATTATAATTATTCTTTTATTTTTTTACTTTTATTTTATTTTGGGTTAATGGATTTAAATACTCCCAACCATTAGGAATTGGCCGCTATCACCCCCAAGTATCATTTTGGTAAATATAACTCCCAATTAAACACTTCGGTGTCTGCATCACCCACCGTTTGTCAAAACCCTAACAAATGAGCTAATTTATTTTGGTAATTGTGTCAAATAAATCAGCTCATTGTGTCATATGCGTTCATTGTGTCATATATTTTATATCATTTGTTAGGATTCTAACAAACGGCGGGTGATACAAACACCAAAGTGTTTACTTGGGAGTTATATTCGACAAAATGATACTTGGGGGTGACAGCGGCCAATTCCAATAGTTAAAAGTATTTAAATCCATAAACCTTTTTATTTTATAGTTAGGGTTTTATTGCAAATAAACAATCCCAAACACCCACTATGTGTTTGATGAGTTCAATTGCATTTTTCGGAGCTTGTTTCATGTTGAACGATGCACAATTTTGGTCTCCAGGTGGGAATTGTGTTGAACTTATTGCTTAACTATTACATTCTTCAACTCTCCCGCTAGTTGCATCTTTGGTTTGGAAGATGCTTTGCCGGAATTTGACTTATTTGGCAAAATAATAGTGGTGGTGGTATCCCAATGCCTCCGTCACCACCGGCGGTCAGATGTTCTTCGGGGAGGGAACGGAGAGCCCATAATCACAAAAGAGGCCGGAGTTTTGAGAGTGGAATGCCATTAAAACAAAAAGATAATGATCTTGCTTTGTTCAATCAGGTGCAAAACAGAGAAAGAGATAACTCTCTTGCTTCAGACCCATTAATGATAATATACAAGACATATTCAATAAAGTTTTATGCTTTGACCTTCATTGATATTCAGTTTTTGATGTTTTAATCTGCATTATACTAATTCAAAATATTTTAGTCAAATGTCAAATACTCAATTGTGATATCTTCTTTGAACTGCTTGTGTTTCTAAGCTGAAGCAGATAATTAGTATATGATAGTTTTGTTACATTTTTTCAGCAAATAAGTTGCGGTATATTTCAGATTACAAGCTTGGGATAAATTTTCCTGCTCGAGGAGAAAGCAGTGATCTCCTCGATGCAGAGGAGGAGAAGAATGATTATGAATGGTTGGTAGTCATTTGCTTGTTGTGCTCTGTATGTGCCTATAAGGGGTGTTACAGTTTGTTTCTTTGTGCTCTAATTTTGTGATGCTATTTTTCTTAGTTATTTTATGTCTAATTTCGTTCTTGAAATTGAAGGTTATCAACTCCTCCGGATACACCGTTGTTTCCTTCATTGGCTGATGAAGTGTCTCAAGTTCATACTACACAAAGGGGTAGGCCTCAAACTCAACCGATTTCAATCTCAAGATTGACTGTAAGTCATATATGTTGGGGTTAGCATATTGATATCCGTTTTTATCTATTTATACAAACATTTAAATCTTTGACGCATTAATAATATCCTTTCTAAATGACAATGACTGGCTTATGAAAATATCATAGCTTGCCTTCTGTTGCAGAGTACTAGAGGCGACAATTTCTACCCATTTATACAGCCTCCCAGATTGTTTTATATTTAACAATCAGATTATTATTGTAATAACATTGTTTTGGCAAAGTATTAAAACACAGTAACTATCTACTTAAAAAGTTGGTCAAAAAGATGTTTGCGTATCAACACAACCTGATCCTGGCCTGTTTTAAAACAACAGGTTTAGCACAAACTTGTTTTGGACTTGTTATCCAACCAACCTGACCCACCAACCATATTTGCCATGTCTATAATGCAGCAAATTATCTTTCATCCAAAAATACCAAAAAAAAAGAACACTATCGTTTCAAGAATAGGTGGGCTTGGACAAAGCTCAAGTAATAAGCCTATTCTTACAAACTATAGGTTTTTTTGCCGGAATAAGTTGTATTAGGCAATTTGTCTAAAATAACTCAACCAAGAATAATGTTTCAAAAAGTAGGCCATTCCTTGTAATAACGTATGAAAGGTATATTTTAGATGGAGAAGAGCCATAAAAGCAGTAGAGGCAGTGCAAGCCCGAACCATGTGAGCCTATCTCCTCGATCTCATAATAGCCAGTTTGAGTCTGGAGGTCGCCGTGCCATGTCAGCACCTAGTGCTAGTCCACCTACCACTTTGAAACCGGCCACGTCATCACTTAGATCATCTCCGCCATCTCGAAAATCCGCAACACCTGTTCCACGGGCTTACACTCCACCCCCATGAAGATTAAGTACAGGCTCTAATGTTACCACGGGCTCAAGGGGTAGTAGAGGATATTCACCTTCACCTTCACCAAAAGTTTAGTGTGGCAGTCAACCATTCCTGGTTTTTCCACCGATGTCCCACCAAATCTCAGGACCTCATTGGAAGATCGTGTCGCTTCTTATGTACGTGGATCCTCACCAGCTTCTAGGAACAGCAGACAATCGATGTCCCCAACTGCTTCTCGAAGCATCAGCTCATCTCATAGTAAAGGTTCGGTTGGCTCTTCTGCTGATGATGACTTGGAATCTTTTTCATCTGTTGGTGGCGGCACACAACGAATGAATTTAAGAAGAGTTGGTGGCTTTCAGATAAATAACAATGACAAAATGCCACATCAGCAAGTTTAAAAAAAGCCAGAGCGAGTTCTTCTAGTTCAGCTCCTAAGAGATCTTTCGACCTTGCCCTCAGACAAATGGTATTTTACTATCTTTTTCGTTTAAATAAGTTCTTTTGCTTGGTAAATTATGAACGTACAATGGATTAATGACCTAAAAACACATGTACTATTTAAACATTCATGAGTTCTGCAAAATGATGACAAATATTAATTTCAGTTTTGGTTTATGCGATATTGAAGAAACAAAATCAGATTATCAATTTTTATAAACTTGTTTATGAGATACTGTTTAGATGTGCTTCTGCTTCTTAAGGTTGTAATGGTTGATCTTTCAGAAATATGAGATGACTAGCTTTAGTAGACCAGTGAATTACACGGGTTGAACAAATAAAATATTAAATATAATAAAAGTTTATCAAGTATAAACGATATTTTACGATAAAATATAATTGAAATTACGTATAGTAAGAACAATATGTAATAAAACAATTATATCAACTTTTTAAACTTTTAGTTTAAAACTATTTTTTCCAAAAAAAATAATAAATATTTTGTTTCAAAACAAACCGTATTAAAAAAATATCATTTTTTAAAAATTTTCTTATTATAAATTTCAATTTTAATTATTTTTTATTTATAAAAAATTAACTTTTTAAAAACACTAATTTTAAAAAAGTTTGATGTTTTATGATAAAATATAATTAACATTGCGTATACTAAGAACAATATGTAATAAACCAATTATATCAATTTTTTAAACTTTTGGTTTAAAACTATAAAAATTATTTTTAAAAATAACATTAATAAGAAGATCTTTTTTTAATTAATTAGAAAAACTATTTTTGTTCTAAAAAAAGTTAAATAATATTATTGATAATTAAGGTAATTATTTAATAGGAGAGTGAAGCGGGAAAATTTTGGTGAGAGTGAATGTGATGCCGCCACGTGTCACCCAATATACTATTTTATTAGAGTAGAAAGATTGGTAAATTAAGGGTATATGCATATTTTTACTTTTCATTTGTTGATAAGTTGTAGCTGGTATCTGATTGATTGTTTGACAACTAAATAATCATATTATTATGCTTAGAAATTGGTCACATAACACTACAAATTGAGTATTGTGACGTAAACTCGAAATAATCATATAAATAGCTTCATGACTCACATCCAAACGCCCTATTAAAAACATCCCAGTGCCTGATTGCAAATGTATATTGTTTGGCTCTATATCATATTTTTTGCTATTTTATTTATTATTAGATCATTAATCTGGAGAAAAGAGCAGGCATATGTTTGTCAAATTAACTAGCATTATGGGACACCATTTAGCGTATTTAGGTAACAATAATGGAAAAAATGTTACAAATAGAAAATAATGAATTCCCAAATATAGAAATCATAATAAATATTGTTTTTTGCTCTTCTGCAGGATCATAGAAAGGGTGCTCATAGTATGTTCAGACCACTGCTCTCTAATGCCCCGAGTTCAACATTTCATGGTGGGATATTAAATTCCCCTAATCACACCATGGTTTCAAGAAACTCATTAGTCAAATAGGTTTGTGGTGCACACGAGCCCGAAACGGTCGAAGATGTAACTAGTGGGCCCGTTAAAGTACAAGATCGTGATGCCACCAATGAGGAATTGTTTTTGATAGAGAAAGATGACGATGCTTAAAATGAATCTTGTGATCCAGTAACTTTGACTTTTGATGGTACCGTGGATATCAATAGTCAAATAGGTTTGCTAATTTGCTCTAAATGTGGGTGTCAGTACTCTCCAGTCGGATTACAAAGTGATACTAATCTTTATGGGGAATGTATAGAGTCGCATTCACCTTCGACAATTGTTGGCCCACTAACCCTCAAATGGGTGTAGCTGAAGAGAAAGCACAATCTGGTCAACAAGATGGTAGTCAAAGATGGTCAGAGTACTTACGGGCAACTGATTTGGGACGTGTCAAATAATTCTCTTTCTCGATCACAGTCAGAGGAATGTGAACTGCAGCAAGAAAAACCTGACATGATTGACATTTCTAAGGCAAAGGTTGACTCTTTAGAAGGAGCGGGGATTTCGTTACTGCTGAAAAGGTCAAATAGTATAAAGTGTACTGTTGTTCGGAACATGAATTTTTCAGCAGGTAGCATTTCATTTGAAAAATTTTCATATGCTAGAGACACTACAAATAACAGCATGAGAAGTATGTTAGTTTCTTCCTCTGTTGACTTTGGAGTCACCAAACAAGCGGATGCTCGTTTTCAGCACCAATTGAGTAGCACGAAATCGGAAGTTTAGAATCACAAATTTGACCTTGATACAAAACATCATTATCGCAGTGGATCATCATTATCAGGAACTTCTAGTCATGCTCACCATCCTTCAAGTCTTGGAACAAGCACAATTGATTCATTTGAGAAAAATGTTAAAGAAAACAACAAAGAAAATGGCACATTTACCTCTGAAAACAACAATGAAAATCACACCAGTATTGATTCAAGGGAATCTGTATTAAAAATTTTTCTTCAAAAGCTGAAGGTGCTGAATTTCAGGTAGCCATAGATTTGGGACCTGATGATACTCATGATTTACAGACTTGTAATTTGGAGAAAGACAGTGTCAAGCTTCTTCCCTTTGGTCCCCCATCGATAAGGAAAACCGTTTGGATGACAAAAACGTTTCTTGGTCACTCATTCCTGCCACCCGAAAATCTGATCTCCATAAACCTGAGCGTCAAACCCAAAACACAACTAAACATTCCTCAAAGTCCCAAAGGTCTAGACAGAGAAAAGAGGCAGAAACACATGCCACGAAAGCCCCAAATACCACCGAAACCCATAAACAGAAAACAGGCATTGTTGGTGTTCGAGATTCAAATAATGGAGATAGTAGAAAACCTCCAATGCTGGAATCTAAATGCAACTGCACAATAATGTGAGATGAACGTGACATGATCTTGATTTTCACCTCACTTGTATAGTGCTTGTACTCCTTGCAGTCAAAGCTGTACCTCGCTAAGCAGTATGGCTATGATGGCTTGTACCACATCCATCGAAAGATGTACATATGCTGGTGAAAGGGGATTAGCTTATCTTCCTCTTGATTGTTTTAATGGTAACAAGTGTAAAGTTTGGGTTTTTATGGGCAGTTGGCCGTTGACGTATGGAATAGTATAGTATTCATATTCTTGTACCAGATGTTAGTCTTATCCTTATACATATAAACAAGAAGCCATTGCTGATTGCTGCGATTTGTAATTTTATTTTATTTAGATGAAAAATATCAGTAATTGTTTTAGTAATCTTACTTATGATAAGTTGTTAAATAAATCACTTTATTATTGATAATAGTGATATGACACGGGGACAATAAATCGTATCAGTATATCATTAAACACGCACTATTAATCTATTATGCACAATGTTTTAGAAACAGGACCGGACCGGCCGGTTGGACCGGGGACCGGAGATGCCGGCGGTCCGGTTAGGCATACTTGGACCGTTCTTTAAATAACCATCCGGTTCCGGCGGTTTTGCGGTCGAACTAGTGATCGTTGACCATGGTCGAACCTGATTAATGGAAAAGAACGCCGGAGTAGTGCCGAAAAACGAAAAAAACTCAGAAACGAACAGATCTAGATCGGAGGAAGTCGGATCTAAAGAAAGAGAGCCGGATCCAGTCGTATGAAAGTAAGAAAACAATGAAACATTTGGTCTGCTATTGTAGAGAATGGAGATGCAACTGTGATGTTGTGGAGGGTTGGAGGCTCGTTCTAAAAAAAAAAAAAAAGAAGATATATAAGAGTACAGGACTTTGATTTTGAAGAAGAAGATTGTGATATTTGATTTTTATATTAGGGTAAATGTATGATTATTTTTTTTATATTTGTGGGCTAGACTTGGGCCAATAATATTTTCATTTATAATTTTGGAAAATATCTTTATGGCTAGTAGTTAAATAATTTTTATATTTGTAACAATTTTTATAGATTAATACAAATAATTATTAAATATATTACAATTATAACATCATCCGGTTCATAAATACGGTTCGACCAGTCCGACCGGTCCAACCAGTGAACCTCTGAGTCATTCGGTTCGCTTTCCGGTTCGGTTTTTAAAAGATTGATTATGCATTATCCAAATCCAAAAGATTAATATTAACATTTCCCTCCAACAGAATAGGCGGGAAAACACGAGTCCCATATATGTATCATGTATGTATGTATGTTTAATAAACTACTTTTCTTTTATTACGGCGGCGTTTGCCGATGGATTACTCCGATTCAGACTCCGATGGATCTCACATCTCGTCGACTCCGCCACGTATGCAGCCTTCACCACCGCCACCGCCACCGCCACCGCCACCGCCACCGGCGGCACCTCATACTATTCTATTTTCTGATAAGCGACGAAAAAGCCCTAAATCCAAAGCCAATTCTACTTCTTCCAGGCCGATTCTGAAGATTAAATCATCCACCAAGACAACGAAACCTCCGCCTGCAGATTCCGCACCTCCAATCGATGGATCCGACCCGCATGAAACATCATCTGTTCAATCTACTTGGCACAGCTCTGATGTTAATCTGCCGTTTCAAATCCGCCGCCCCTCCGCTTGTACTTCCATCCATTCTACTGAGATCCTTCCGGCTGGTGGCTCATGCTCACCGAAATTCGCCTCCTTTTCTAACTTCCGTAAGTCTTGCTTGAACCTCGAAAAAGGAATTCATCATGTTAATGTCAACCATTCTGAAAAGAAACATCCGAGTTTGATCGGAAGTTGTGGTTCTAATTTCGAACAAATGAATATGCCAGATGCTGATAGTGTAGTTAATGAAACCCTAGGTGTAGATGTTAGTTCTAGAAATTTGGGGAAAGTTGTCAAGAAACACCCTAAACTAATTGACGCTTGTGGTTCTAGTTTAGAACAAACGAATATGCGTGATTCTGATAGCACTGTAAATTACACATTTTGCGTAGATGTTAGTTCTAGAGATTTGGGGAAAGTAGTGAAGAAACACCCTAACCTAATTGGAAGCTGTGCTTTGCCAACGGTGCCAGTGAGCAAACCTAAACCTTTATCAGAAGGCAACTTCGTGAGATTGAACATCAATGGTCATGGGGGTCGCAAAAAATTCTCACTCAAAGGTAGAAAAAGGAATCCCAATGCTTATAATGGAAATCTTAAGTCTTATAAAAGAAGCAAAAGAAAACTGAAGAATGTTGGTGACGGTGAAGAAGATGAACATAGTTTGTATGAGGAAGGTGTGCTTATGGAGGAAAACAAGAGAACTGAAACAATACCTTATTTAGAAGTTATTGAAAAGGCTGCTTTTGATGTTCGACATGATCCATCTGATGATAATTTAATTAAGTTATTGAAGCTTGTTTACGGATACGATTCTTTTAGAGATGGGCAACTGGAAGCAATCAAATTAATACTTTCTGGAAAATCAAGCATGCTGATTTTGCCAACTGGAGCTGGGAAATCACTTTGCTATCAGTTGCCTGCTATGGTTTTGGAGGGAATGTCACTTGTCATAAGCCCATTGGTGGCACTTATGTATGATCAACTTAAACAGCTGCCGCCTGTGATTCCAGGTGGTTTATTATGTAGCAGTCAGGTATTATGAATCTTTATTTATGTTTGTACTTTGTGCTCTATCATATGTACTCAGATGCTTGATATTTTTTGCTTACTATTGTCTTAGACACTAGAAGAGAGTTCTGAAACACTTAGGCGGGTTCAAGAAGGAACCTTGAAGGTGAGAAACTTTAAACACTGAAATCTTTAATAAGATATGTTTGTTAGTCTGTAAAGGTACATAGCTTTGTGTTTCAGGTCCTTTTTGTTTCTCCAGAGAGATTACTAAATTCAGAATTTACGTCCATATTTTCTGCAAGTTCACTCATTTCACTTGTTGTGGTTGATGAAGCACACTGTATCTCTGAATGGTGAGTTAACATATTTGCTCATTTTATCAAACTGTCAGGATTTGTTTTATTGTATCAATTTAATTTACAATAATTGACAGGTCACATAATTTTCGCCCTTCATATATGAGACTTAGAGCGTCCTTGCTTCGTTCTAGTCTTGGAGCAAGTTGCATTCTTGCAATGACAGCAACTGCAACAACCAAAACTGTGCATGATGTGATGTGTTCTCTTGAGATTCCTTCTACTAATCTTGTTCAAGCTGCACAAATTAGGGATAATTTGCAGTTGTCGGTATCTTTGAGTGGAAATAGGCAAGTGAAATTATGCTTACTTTTTGCATTTAATTTTGGATCATGTTTATTATCCTAATTTGTCAATGAATTCAGAATGAAGGATTTGATGGCATTGCTCAAAGCTTCACCTTACACAGAGGTTAAAAGCATTATAATTTACTGCAAATATCAGGTATGTCTGAGTGTGGGACCTTCTATCCTTGTGTATGCAACTGTATGGAATAGAAACAAACTTTACATTTTCCCTGATTTTAGCAATTAATTTAAAGTTGAAGAGAAACCAATTTACACGTTATTATCAATTTTAGCAAGCAAGTTACATTTTACTACTGATTTATTTAACCATAGTAGGTCTTTTCTTTTGCTGACTATTTAAAAATTTCTGATGTGATATCTTATTTGTTATTTTAGTGCATATGCATATAAGGTGTCATCTAATTTGACTATCAATTATAGGTTTAATTTAAACAGACCATTTTCTAAATCCTGGTTGCTTTTACATGCCAATTTTAATTGCAGTCAGAGACAGATATGATTAGCAAGTTTTTATGTGATAGTAATATCCGAGCAAAGGTTAGTATTTGATATGCTCCCAAAATTTAGTCGCATAATTGAAAACCATTTGTGTTTTGCTAACATTATTTCTTATTTCCTTATGATGCAAACAATAAATTGCCATCAGAGTTACCATAGTGGGATTCCTGCTAAAGATCGGAGGCGTACACAAGAATTGTTTTGTTTAAACAAAATACGAGTGGTATAAAATTATTGCAATTTCTTGAATAATTTCTAAAGCACTTATATTTATGGAAGTAGGCTATATTCAGATGCCATATCTTTTCTTAACATCTTTCTTTTCTCTTGAAAGATTGTTGCAACTGTTGCATTTGGTATGGGGCTTGATAAAAGTGATGTTGGAGCTGTAAGAACAAATCTGCAGCATTCATGATTTCTAATAATTTTAAATTCACAAAATCACGCTGATTTCTTTTCTGTATCTTTTTGCATATTTTACAGGTAATTCACTATAGTTTACCTGAAAGTTTGGAAGAGTATGTTCAGGTTCGTACAATTATTCACTACAGGTGTCATGCTTAACCTATTTGTTTATGAATGGTTGATTTGGTTTGTGTTTTATCTCAAATGGGTCACCCAATGTGTATTTGTAATGCTTTTAACTTTTTCAATCCTGATGATCAACAGCCAAAGATGGCAGTAGAGGCCTCTAGGCTTTGAAGCATGGTTCATTGGTGGAAAAAGTACATAACAGAAATATAATGTCATTTAAATATACAAGAATACTTTTTATAGTTGTTCCCCGTGACTTTATATATTTCAAAGACGATCCATTACATCATGTCATCTTCCATTACAATTTTCACAAACAACTATTTCTCGATACAGTAAAGGCCCCAACCTGCCTAGCCTTGTTCTGAAAATTACGCACTTTAACCTGAGTTTGTTTGACCTGTTGCACAACCTGTTTTGCCCACCCTCCTTGCCACATCTGTTATCCACCAAGCAATTCATGTTGATTATAAAATTATTCAGTTAGAAGTATCATATTTTTATAGGAAATTGGACGTGCTGGGCGTGATGGGAGAGTTTCTTATTGCCATTTATTTTTTGATGACACAACATACTTTAAGCTCAGAAGTCTTATGTACAGGTAACTTAGGTCAAAATGCAAGGAATGAAACTAATTGTACCCTTCTTTATTTGAGCAATTAAATTCAAATAAGGTGCAAAACAGAAACCAAAACCTCATTTAACTGATTTTTACCTGTGGTTGATGCCATATCAGTGGCCGCATCCCATATTAGTTGTCACATGGTATAAATGCTAATGTAAAAAGAATTTTAAAAATATCACATCAGCACCATGTGGAATTTACATATACATTAAAAATGACAAATAAGATGTGATGGTGACAACTTTTGAAAATACAGCAGGACATTCTCTGTTGTTGCATTTGTAAATGAAGTGTAACTGATTGCTAACATCAGTAATAAAACCTAAATTGGCTTCTATTTTCCACCTAGTTTAAAGTGGGCTGCTGAAATCAAGCAAAGAACTGTAAAGTTTGTTTTTTCCTTGGGCAGTTTTCCTAAGTAACTAATTGTAATTCATGTTCAACAATTATTTTGGTAATAAAGGTGTATAATCTTCATCTTCATCATGTCTTTTCCAGTGATGGGCAAGATCAATATGCAGTAAATAAGTTTCTCTCTCAAGTTTTCAGTGGAGATTCACATTCACAAGGAAGGATTTGCACAATAGTCAAAGAATCTGCATCGAGGAAATTTGATATGAAAGAAGAGGTCGTTAAAAAAAATTATTGCACTAAAGCTATAATACTTTCAGTATGTTATAACTTACTAATATGGAACTTATTCAATTGTTCAGGTTATTCTAACTATCTTAACTCGTTTGGAGTTAGCTGAAGAGCAGTACTTGCGTTTACTTCCCCAAACAAATGTAGCATGTGTGTTAAATTTTCACATGGTGGGTCCCTATTTGACCGCCAACGTGTACTCTCTCTCTCTCTCTCTTCCTCTCTCTTCTTTGACTTCAATTACAGTTTGACCTGATATTTGTCTCATTGTAATGTCGATGAATGCAGACCTCCCCAGCATTACTTGCTGCTAAGGATACTGTTATTGCAGCAATTTTGAAGAAGTAAGTGATTGAGTATGTCCAGTACTAGAGGTGTAAATTTCAATCCATTTACTTATGAATGGGTTGATTAGGGTTTTGGTTTATGTCTTACGGCCTAACCGGTCAGACAGGTAAAAAAAGATTAGCTAAAAAGGAAATGGGTTGAATGGGTCAAAAGTTTCCTAAATCGCCATATATAAAAATCAGATTATTGCTGTAATAAGGTAGTTTTTGTAATCGCAGTTAAACATATTAATTGTTTATAAGCTTTTTAACTGACACAATACACTCTGAGTCAACCTCCCCACCTCATTTTAACTTAGAGTAAAGTTACCAGTTTTGGCCTGATCCCGTTTTGACTCCTTACCCGCCCCATCCATTTGCCACATCAGCTATGAAACACATTCAATAAACTAATAACTGGAATGATTTTCAGGTCTGAAATAAAAGATGGACAGTATGTTTTTGAAATACCAACTGTGGCTTGTAGCATTGGTATTCAAGCTTCTACGGTTATTAATCATTTCCAGAATTTGAAGGTTAGATTTTCAATATGCATATTACTATAAATTCTTTTTAATTATTTATGGAGTTCTTTTAATTTTAGTTTATCTCTCTTTTAGTTGAAGGGAGAAATTACATACGAATTGAAGGATCCAGCTTATTGTTACATGATTCTAAATTTCCCAAGAGATATATGTTCTTTGGCTGCTGATCTGGCTAAATGGTTATCAGAGATTGAAAGTTGCAAGGTATTTTTTTGTATAATCTTGTGACGTATTCACAAATCCCTACCACATATGTTGTTATATAATTTTAAGAATATTAAAAATAAACTGGTATAATGAATAGTATAATGATTGTGTATTGATTGATTGAATATTAGAATACAATAGGGTCATATTTATAGATCTATACGAGGGTGCTAGGGCCGGCTGCTATATGTCTAGGGCCGGACCTAATATAACTTAAGTATATCGACTAATAATTAATGTTTTGCAAATTATTTATTGACACAGGTGTGCAGAGTTGATGCGATGTTTAATGCTGCACTTTTTGCAGTGAAAACATGTGATAGAACTAGCGGTTGTACTGATTTCCAACACACACCTTGCTTGCAAAAGAAGATATTGGATTACTTTAGCGCAGATAATGATAACAATATCCCAAATAAAATGGTCCAAACCAGGTTAAGAAATTTGCATACTTTAGTTGACTTGCATATAATATGTAATGAAAATGAAAAATCCTGATAATCAACTTACGCTCTTTTACTTTAAACCTAAATGCAAATACAAGACATTATCTTCTAGGCACTCAGGCTCAACCCAGCACAGCATAAAACCCTGAGTCCATCAAGGAGCACATGTGCAATTTCAGCCAAATTATTCAAAAAATCAGTCAGAAACAGCTAAAGCTGGTCTAAAATAGCCCAAACTAGCCTAAAATATGTATAAAACCCCCAAACTTGCTTAAAGAGGCCTTCACTAAGCGCCTTGCCTCCAGGCGACACACTCACCTGTTGCGCCTTAAGTACGCTTAGCACCTTCGACCAACTAGGTTTCAGTTATATGTATTCTGGCCACAAACATGTCAAAGCACAAAAATGCTTGACAATATGAAAAGACAAACATCTCTGATGAGGCATAATCATTTTATAAGTTAATTCTGTTGTCTTCTAAAAAAATTTATGGGCAATTTTATTATCCTGCATGTTCATGGCCAGAATTGGTACAAGTGAAACTAGATACATGCATGGGTGTCTTCCATGTTGTATAATTGAATTATTTACTGATGTCATATTTTATGTATCTGCAGCCGGTTTTTGAGAGCAGATATTAAGGTAACACATATCACATAGTCTGTCTTGTTGAAGTAAATAGTTGGTTTTTCTTGACTAATTGACTTTTATGTCTGATATTTGGAATTTTAGGTGTTTCTTCAAAGCAACTCACATGCCAAGTTTACCCCCCGAGCAATTGCTAGGATAATGCATGGTATACCGAGTCCAGCATTTCCTTCTTCAACTTGGTGTAGGACTCATTTCTGGTAAGTTTAATAAGTAGCACTTAAATGCAATTACAAAAACTATATGATTGTAGTAATATATAAATGTCTTGAACAAAACGATCTATGAAGTTGTATGAACTAAAAATAGAGCTTGGTGACTTTCAACTCATTGTTCTTTTTAGCTATTTCTTTATTTGATTTGTGAAAGATATAACATAACTTGAATCGACCCGTTTATAGATAAATGGGTAAAAATTAGCGCCTCTACTAATTGAGGATCACTGTAGGGGAAGATATATACAAACGAACTTTGATGTTATCATGGAAGCAGCAAAGGCGGTGCTGATGGATTGTGCAGGAAAATCTGCAGTTTAAATGGTTTTTTTCATTGAAAATAATTTTGAATTCATTTGACAGGAAAGGTATGTGGTTTTACTTTCTTAAAAGTATCTTACATGCTTACTAATGCAATTACTGCTTTATAGAATTTTCATTTATAATCATTTTGGGTGTTATATCATAAATAAGGTTTTATTTTAATAAAAGCTGCTGAAATCATATTTTATTTTTTTTTAATTTCCTAGGAAAGGCTTAATGGTACTTGCAATTATATCCATAGAAAATGATATTTTAGAGAAAATTGACTACAAGTATTCTATTGAATAATTTGCATCAAAGAATATGGACACTTATTAAATAACAAATTCTCATTGCTTTGCTTGCTCTGCAGTACGAGCCTCATACAAAGCCGCGCCCCTTTAATATGATGAAGAGGGGCCGCCCTCTTTGATTTTCCGCACCAATCCTTATTTACTACTACATCTTTTTTGGGGTGTATAGCTCAGTTGGTAGAGCATTGGGCTTTGTAACATTGAAACTGAGATGTTTTTATTTAACATTTATTTTAGGTTGTCAACTTAGTAATTAGATAATTTTGTATATCACCTCTAAAAGCATATACACAGTTATGCCAATGGCCACACTACAACAGAGTTGGTAGTGGGTGGTGGTGGTGGGTACTAACTGCTATGAAAACGCCAATGTGGGGCTAGCCCACTTGGTAGAGGCTTTGCCTCTTAGAGGGGAGGTCTTGGGTTCAAAACCAAGCAATGGTGTAATTTGGTGTAGTGTAAGAGTAGAATAGATTTGCCGTTCAAAAAAAAAAACCTACTATGAAAACATGGCATGTTATGTTTTGCCGCTTGTCGTTGTTTCAAAACCATGGTGCATTGTTGTCTTTTTCTTGTAGCTAGAATTCAAGTACTAGAATTTCTTCAGATGGTTGCTCCTACTTGGCCCCATGAGTCCTCTAATTCTGATCTCTTATGCATCCCCCACCAAATGCATAGGTTCTTTTGGGTGAGTCAAAGTCATCATAATTTCAGACTTCAGTTTAATGTGTTATATTCACGCACTAGAATGCTGGTATGTAATTGATAGTTTTTGCGTAAACTAAAATTTTGTTTGATCAAAAGCTGTGTTCTGTTGACTATTGTTATACTCTATTGTACAGTATATAATATAATGTGTGGTGTATCACAGGTAAGATAAAGATTGGACATAAAGCAAGACTAACTCAAGTAGTCAAGATTAAATTACAAAATTTTCTGAAATAGCAAAACGGGGCATTTTATGTCTTCTCCAAAACCCATGAGCAATACGGTTAGGGGAACTTTTGTAACTTATAACCGAAACTGTGATTATTACTATTATTTGTATTTGCTGTATATTATTACTTAGTCATGGGCTAATGCCATCCTACTTTTTGTAAATATTTCATGTTACATGACATACTTCTCGGTACTCCTATAAAGGATTTTAGAAAAGGGCTTAAAGATAGTATTTGTGTTTTAATTAAAAGAAGCATATTGGGTTAAAATAACTTATTCAATACAGGTGGGATGAGACGTGATCGGGTTGCAATTACAAGCCACAATTTATAAACTCTCTAAATAATTATGATGCTTAAATTTTTATAGTTATGATAATGATTTTGAAATGGAGTAATTACTTATTTTAGCAAAAACAAAAAAAATACATTGACTGAATCCAAATATCCTTGAGTGATGGAAATGTTTGAATGTTGATCTTATAAACGTTTGATTTGTATTGGTTGGAACTTGGAAGATTTGTATTTTTTGAACTTTCATTCATATCTTGTATGGTTCCATACAATTATGTTATTTTACAAGGAATGGTGAATGAAGATATTGTGGTTTTGATGATAAGACAAGTGTGCACCCATGCATATATGTTTAGAAAGACTAGTGTGCATGCTAAGTATTGTTCATGTCATTGTTATGTTGATTTAGATTTGTTAGCATGAATCTCTAGTTGATATTTTCATGGTATGATAATCTTAGGTTGAAAAAGTACATAAAATCTATCTACATAATATAACTTAGGGTGCTTAGTATGTTCATATCATATTTAGCTTTCCCAAAAGTTTTAGAATTAAATAACCTTGATTGGAGTCTAATTAATATTTATGTTATTTGTTTAATTATGTCTCTAGGGATTATTGCATGCTTTTAGGTAGTTAAAATGTAACTTATCATTTTAGCATTCCAAAAGATCATAGGATTAAGAAACCTTGACAAGATTTTTAATGTATAATTAAGTTAAATGAGATCTCACCATAGTTTCATTTTTATCGTTGAATTATAGTTAAGTGGATTCAAAAATCTAAATGATATTTCTCTTGCTTGATTATCCTTGTTGTTTCAACTCTTTGTTTACCATTATTTAAATGTTAAATTAGTTTAAACATCAATTTTTCAAATCATTCGGCTAGACAGTTATAAAGGTTAGCTATTAGGAGATGTTTTGTTCATGGATTGATATCCTGTTCTTACCAGACACTATTCTGTTATACAATAGGTGCACTTGTCTATTGTGTATAGTTTTTAGTCTTAGAGTATAACCGAATTTTAAAGCTTAAAATTTGTAATTTTCTAATTAAAAATAACTATATCTTTACACACATCAAACGTCGTGGACAGACGAAAAGCTCAAATCTACTATGGTAAGGTTCCTGAACCTTTATATTATGCATCATCATAGATTAAATGAGTAAACCGAGTTTTTTTGGAAAGAAATCAAGTCGGTAGATCATGATTAGGATGCATATGGTTATTATGGTCTAGGAATGACCATCTTTGGCTAAACAAATTTGTCACAAGACAAAGTCCAGGTATAATGAGAAATGGGTGATACATGTTAGTGTCTTAACCTTGTGATTGACACGGAGAATAAATAGGTAAAGAGTTTTGGGAAAATGATAAGATAAGTCCATCTAGAGACTGTGTTGGGCATATGCATGAACCCTAGCTTTAAAGACGCATGTTCGTCAGGAGCGATGATAGGAAATGACATTATGGGGTTGTGGAAAACCATAACTTGAGGTTATAACATGAATAGGGCTTATCAAATAAGATTAAATCGGGTGGGGCATCTCGAAGGTTTGCACGTAAGAGTTATATCTACTTGATGTGTGTGTGCGTGTGTTTGTGTGATACAAGATTGTAAACGCTTGTCATTCAGTGTGTAAGGATGTGCTTGGGAAGCTCATCACTGTGAGTCTAACCGTTCCACTTTTTATTAAATATTTTGGGGTTGCATCCTAGCTTGCCAATGATTTGATATAAATGTTTTCAAAGTGTGCAGAGAAGTAAAACAATTCGAAGTCTTGTGTAGCCATGGTCTCAGGTATGTGTAGACCAATGATAAGCATCAATCATAGGCAAATCATTAAGGTAAAGAAAGGGTTCTGAAATGTAACGTCTGGCTTAAACCTTGGGGCTTATGTGCACTTAGTTGGATCCAATTAGGTAGGGAAGACACACTCTATGGTGAATACTCAATCCGAGGCCACAACTGGGACTGTGGATAGGATTATACTGGTTCGAGGCCACAAAGGAGACTGTGAATAGGACTGGAATGTAATGATAGTCTGAGGCCATAGCAGAGATCTATGGATAAGACTATGGCTAGCCTGAGGCCATAATGAAGACTGTGGATAGGGTTGAGTAGTTTTGATGGTGAGGGATTCGGTCGACTGGTGTGCCTATAACCTATCTTCCCATTGTTATATATCAAGCCTAGAGTGGCACATATGTGATCAAAATTGGTGATTGTTGAGACGACTTCGGTATAGATTTGATGTGTTGATATTTACTTGCGCATTTAGTCATGATTGTCTTACTGATTCAGAGTCATTGGTTATGACTTACCAACAACATTGTTGTTAGCGTGTTTTAGCTTGTGATGTATGAGACCGGATGCCGGGAGGCAATATGTTAGATCGATGAGACTTAATGGAATAAGGCAACAAAATTTTCATATAGAAGATTATAATTGGATTTAACCTGCCTTGGGCAGTGTATATGTATTTATGTTTGCTATTGTAATGCGATGGATGCATGGATTTATGTAAGCACTGTTAAGGTTTAAATTTAGTATAGTTTTGTGGTCTTGAATGATAAGACTTCCGTTGTGTATAGTTGTAATTAATACAACAGATTGCGCCCCTGGATTGGGGTGTGACAATAACCGTATAATGGTTATCAATAATATATAATCTTGTTTTAATAAGTTTATGTGTTAAATTAGAGTTAAACGACAAATAAGCACTGTTTAAAAACGGCTTCTTTCTTCATTTTGTCACATGCATTGGTCTCCCACACCACACATGCATGTGAAGAAATTTAATAATAACAATTTTTGTATCTTTTCTGCAAAGCTAAATATTAAAGGTCCAATTAAGCATTTTCATAATTACATACAAGAAACTTAGACTTTATTAATAATAAACTCGAATGTTAATAACTATTGATTAAAGAAAATTGGTATACGTTATAAAAATTAACGAATAAAGTACTACTGCTTTTAGAAAATTGGTATACATTATTAAAAAGTTATTAAAACATGTTGAAATCAATCTTGTGATTATAATTTAATCCAAAAGAATTTATCTTTTTTTTTAGAGTCCATACTATTTCTAAAACTCCTCTTATTAATCATGGCATTAATAAAAGACGCAACCACTTAATGAAAACAATAGTTTACACATTAAAATACGACTAAACTACAAACAAACACTATAATAAAGACACTAGTTGCATCCAAGGAATTCACTCCTCTGGCACCCCTCAACCCCAACTGAATTAAATGGTGCAGATCGAGAAGATCGTATTTAATTAGTACTTAGAACCCATACCATACCATACTAATATACTATACCCCACCCCACCTCTTAATAATTAATTAAAGTTCGTACGTACAGTACAATACAATACAGTACATACATTCCTCAGGCTCAAATTCACCACAAGTCACTGCCCCCACTCATTGTTACTGTTAAAATGGCAAACCCCATCTCTGTACTTTGATTTCAGTTACTTCAAATATCTGGAAGCTAGGGAGCCTAGCTTATATATTCATTCATTCATTCGTTGATTTCAAAAGAAAGAAGGAAGCTATAACTAATATGTTCCATTAATTTATTTATTCATCCTCTTAAAATCTATTAAATGATAACCGTCCAGATTAGTGGTAGTAGTAGTATAAGAGAGTGAGTAGATGAAGTGCATGTTCTTGGGATACTTCTAATAAGTATGTGTGTGTATAAATTTAGATGCTAAAAAGTTCACAAATTTATCTAAATGAGGGTGGATTATACCTCTTAAAAGGTAAAATTAACCGTTGTTACCTACCACTACCAGTGAGATTTTTTATTTTTTTTTATTTTTATTGTTAGTCAATTCATTCTTGCATTAAAATGATTTAGTTTTCAAAGTTTCTTTAGATGAAATTGCTTCGGCTCCTTTAATTTATAAGACATCCAAATAGTTTATAAAATCAAGATCTAATAAGTTTTAAAAGAAAAGAAATAAAACGAAAAAGAGAAAGAAATCTTGAAGCTTTCTTCGTATTGTTTGATGAAGCAGATCTTTCTTTCCCTATTTATTATGTAGTAAATAATAATATAGATTATTATAATCTTCGAGATCTGAAGAAGTTGTTGCTTCAAGCTCTTATTCTCTGCTTCCTTTACATAATTCTCACTTACCTCTCTTTCTTTCTTTCTACTTGGTGAGCTGAGTATGCAAATTCATAATCCTTTTGCCTTTAGAATCTTGGATTTTAAGTGAGTTGCATTTAACTCACTTCCGAGTTCACTGTTTCAGCTAACAATACTCTTTCTTACACCTTATCTGCACACCATATATACTTCCACTTTCCCCTAAAGATTAAATCACTACTTCCTTCCTTATCTTTAAATTTGCATTTGCAGATTTTGATTCACTGATTTATTTCAGTTTTGATCTCCATCTGTTTCATTCCTCGTGCAGTGACTGTCAACTTCATTCGCTATTTTCTTTCATATAAAAGGCACGATTTTTATAGGTTTGTCTTTTTAGCCTATGCATACATCTGTGTGATTAATTAAGTCAAAGATAATATTTTCCAATCTGGGATGTGGATGGTTCATAATAACCTTTGGGTATTCAATTCAGTACACTAAAGGTGGGGGTCTGTTGACTGTTGACTTTACTGTTTTGATCTTTAATCAAGGGAAAGGGAAGTGATTATGAGGTCCATAGAGGATAAGGGTTGTTTGAATCTTCAGGAGATTCAGAAAGCAAACGGCTCGAACCACCACCGAACCGCTTTAGGCAAACCAACACCATCAAAGTGGGATGATGCCCAAAAATGGTTGGTTAATTTGTCTAGAGGCATAGACAAGAGCCACTCCAACACCCAGCCACGTGATTCCAATGCAGATGATAGGAGACTGATAGCACCGGTTCCCAAGAATGATTATCCAAGCAGTGAAGATGAAGATCAAGGAGCACTAATAGAAACAAAAAAAGTTGATTTTGGTGATTCAATTTGTGTAAGGGACATGGGGACAGAAATGACCCCTATGGCTAGCCAAGAGCCTTCAAGATCTGCCACCCCGGTTCGAGCCACAACCCCTGCTGCACGCAGCCCTATGGCCTCTGGTTCATCCACTCCTGCAAGAGTTGACGCGAGTGGGACCACAAGGTTTGGACGAGAAACCGAAGAAAGTAATGCTGATGATGTGGTTGAAAGTAGAAACCCACGTCAAGATTCAAAGTTAAATCCTCTTGAAACAAGAGCATTGGCTTGGGATGAGGCCGAACGTGCTAAATACATGGCAAGGTGATAGTTTTCTCCTCAACACCCTTATACTGTATTTATATGAAGCCGTGTACGTACGTAGCATTTTTAATGATATGATGTTTATTGATAGGTTCAAGCGCGAAGAGGTGAAGATACAGGCTTGGGAGAACCATGAGAAGAGAAAAGCCGAGATGGAAATGAAACGAATGGAGGTAACATGCATATCGTCTTGCTTTAGCATCATATCTTGTCTTGATAAAAAGCAAAGTGGTTTTTGCATAATCAAATGTGTAGTCAGGATTCTGTTTTGCCAAATTAGTAACAAAATTATAAAATATGCTATAGGTTATTCTTACTCTCTTATAGAAATTTACAATAGATGGTAATTAACTCAATAATAATGCCCCAAAATGACAAATATATTGTATTTAAGCCACATACTCAGATAACGGGCTAATTAACTAACTCAGTTGAAATGAACTAACTAGTTTGCAAATCAAAACCCTCATAAGTATCATCAGTAAAGAAAATAAATACTGCAGCAAAGAGACCGCTTAGCTTAGCTTAGCTTAGCTAATTGTGTGGTATATCATGGTTATGGTTAGGCTAAGGCAGAAAGAATGAAATCCCGAGCACAAGAGAAGTATATGAATAAACTTGCATCAACGAGGAGGATAGCAGAGGAAAAGCGAGCGAAAGCTGAGGCTGTTCTGAACGAAAAAGCTGTGAAAACTTGTGAAAGAGCAGATTATATAAGGAGGACGGGTCACTTGCCTTCTTCTTTCTCCATCAGGCTGCCTTGGTGTTGCTGGTAGCACCAACCTTGCTACTGGTGCTGGCCATTGCTTTCTTCATTCATTCATGCATGCATTTGTTTACTTCAAAATGGTTTCATTTGTAATTTCTTTCTTGCTTTCTTTCTTTCTTTCTTTCCTTCTTTCTTTCTTTCAAATATAATAACGATGGTTCCTAGTGATTATATAAAATTTACCTTTTCAAGTTGCAGACAGTGAATTTCTTGTGTTTTAAACACCACCTAATTTCTTGTGTTTTAAAAATGAAATGGGAACTTTTGGTTGGGATGAAGGGGTACTTGGTTAGCTTGACCCCACGAATGGTCGGTTAGTAACATGTCAACCTCATTGGTAAGTCACATTAAACCCCTTGGGTTATTGACTAATATCATACAAGGCCCTTGCACTATACTACCTACCATTAACCTACCTTAACCCAACAATCTATGTATTTAACATAATTTTTTTCTCCTAAATACCACTTAATCAACCTGCTGCGCTTATAGGGGTTTAATCCCCAACCACTTTTACAGGGACAATGTCACTAAGCCATGAGCAACGATCTATTTAATCTTTTAGATTTCACCATTTACAAAATGGCAGTGAAGTGAAACAGATAATCAAAAATGTAACAAACTGAATGATCATAAAATCTCAAAAAAGCAGTTGTATGGCACATAATTTCAACATCGTTTTATCCTATTTACAAACTCCTGGAACTCCCACATAAATGTGATCTGAGTATTATTGTTTTTGTACTTTGATGGCGCAAACCATAAAAAAAATTGACATGATCATAGTTTAAAATTCAAAACTCAATCAACATGAAACCAGCTATACAAAAACAATAGATAAATTGCATCACCTCATATACACATAATAAGACAGGCTCGTTTTAATTTGCATTCTCATTGGCAAAATTCTGTGACAATAAATAGGAGCTCCGTATGATCTTGATTAGTTCTTGAAATTGCAGAACAGAAATCAAGAAAACTAATTGGTTGTAGTGAATACGGTAGTTCTTCCAAGTACAAAGAGAACAAGTGACAACTCGATGAAGAAGATTGTGTTTATAAGACTTCGGTCAACCGTCCAACCATACAAAGTAATGCCACCTGGATTATTCTGCAAATACATAACTGCACAGAAGTTTAAGATCCATTTGATATCATTTCTTTATGCACACCAGATGAAATGAGAAATTATATGACATTGCCTTTTAAATCTAGGATGACTTGCATACTTTCATCATTTGACCACCTAGGTCGCTCAAACAATTTTTAGTTTCAATTTTGCTTCTATGTTGGAAAAATTTATATTTTGAAATTCTAACTTGCAACTATATTTCTGGTTACATATGTTTATGTGTCATGCCAATTATGTCAAATTAACTGATGCGGTGTGGCAATAGTATGTAAACACATTTACATAAAAGGTTGCCATGTCATCAATATATACAACTGGCATGCCACATCATCATATGTACCCGGGTAATAAAGGTGGCAGACTAATTTTGCAAAAAATTCAAAATGGTTAGTATAAATTGAAGCTTTAGTGGTTAAACCTCTTACAGAACGATTGAAAACTTGATTACTGGGACGTAATGTAAGCTACTATACATAATTGGCATGCCATTTTAGCATATGAACTGGTAATACAAGTCATTGATCAACATGGCAAAGAACTTTGTGAAACAAACTAACAACTTAGGTGGTTAAACATCTTAAAAAAGGTTTTGAAACATATTTAGTTATTAATAAGTTTTGCATCAAAATCTAGCTTAAGTAAGGTAAAGATCTGAGCTTTTCTAGTTCCGTGTTCTCTCCAAATAAAGAAAGTTTGGCTTTTGAGGTCTATAGAATCTAGTCAGCCTTTTCGAGAATAACATCAATTATATGAAACTTTATAAGATACACTAGTAGAAGCAGGATATTGGTATTAATATTTTAACCTATATCGTTATTAATTTAATTTCTTGAAAGTCATAAGGTTGACTCCAAAAGTCAAACACACTCATACTGTCATACATGATTTGTTTTGTAGTCAAACGTCATAAAACCAATCTGGGATACTGACTAATATATGCACTACCAAACAGTGTCAGACCAAGATGAAAATTTAAAGATGAACTAGTAATAGTAGAATCTTGGTGTTAAAAGTTTCACCATAATCTTGGTCTGACACTGTTTGAAAAGTCAATGCATGATTTTATTCCAAGGTATGCACCATAAAACCAATCTGGGATACCGACTAATATATCCTAACACTCATTAGTTTTATTTGAAAAGTCAATGCATGATTTTATTCCAAGGTATGCACTGCCGGTTACCAAATAGTAGTTGTTCCAAGGTTAACGACCTGGCAATTTTTTTGCCTTTAATTATTTCTAGGATTATCATGAAAAAACCTATATAAACTCAAAACAAGTGAGATTAAGTCCCTCGACTTTTCTTTTTGGTAATTTATTTAAGTCCTTGTAGTTTGCGTTTTGGGTCAAACATATATAAAGGTAAATAGTCAAGTCCTCAAACATTTGTCTGATTTAGTACCTGACAACACTCCCTTTTATACATGTTTAGATAAAAAGAATATTGTTTAGGGACTTTATTAACCAAAAAATTTGTATGCGGACTTAATCAAAGTTGTCTAAAAGTATGTAAGGGTTTTCTTTGGCGATTTCCACTCTTTTTACACTACAAAACATACAAAATTAATCCAATAGAACAAGTAGGTTTGCAGATTCTACCAAGCAAACCATCTTTTTTTTTTTTTCAGATGAAACACAAGAATAATAATTTTGTTTTACTTACGAAATGCTTGTCGCCTGTGGTAAGAAGCCAAATAAGATGTGAGTTGTGCATTTGTTGGTAAGGGGATATAATTCATAGCTTCCATATCACTTTCTGAAGAAGCTGATCTTGATAAATCATTTGCAGCGTCAAAATTTCCATTTCTATTTGAAAATCTCATCTGAGATGTATCATCAGGCCCACATGAAGCTAAAGCATGCCACCTACTTGCTAAGGATGCAATGCCTTGTGCCCTATGGGAGATCTTTGCTGCAGCATTTAAACATAGGATCACACCAACAACTTGTGCGATTGAGGACACCTGTCGGAAAAAAAAAAAAGAAAATTTACAATTATGGACAACAAGTTCCTTTTGACTTTTGAAGTCAAACATATTTCTTTAGTATGTTCTTGACCCAACATATGTAATGCAATGGCGACACTGGATGGAAGAACGTAATAGTAAATATATTCATGAGAGAGAGAGATGAAGTATAGTTTTTTAAGAATTCTTTCAAAGCATACAAACAAGTTTTCCTTTATCAAGTTGTTGATTTTGGCAATTCAGCCAACAATCAAAATGATGCCTATAATACTGAAATTTCTGATTTCACAATATCTATTATGTGAATCCCCAAACTCACACAATTTACATTAAAAAATTAAAAGGGATAAAATCTTTGATATTGTGTGAAATTCTGAAACCAAAGCCCAAAGTGACAGATCAAGGCATGCAATGAATTATCTTTTATTGCTGTGGATTTTGGCTTATCAGCAAAACTCTTCCTCATACATTGAAGTTTTCATGTTATTAAACAGAAATAAAATAAAAATGGAAAAATAATGAAATTTGAGAAAAACGTGCTTTAGAATACGGATAGCGGATAGCCCAATCGAGAATGCCCATCCCTTGTCAAATTACAAATCTTGCACATATTTGTTTGTTTGTTCTTTTTGTAACTTATATTTTCAATGTAATAAACCCAAATATTCATGAACATTATACTCCTGTAATGTTGAAACTGAAAAAATAATATGTTTGACTACAGAAGTCAAAGGGTACCTACAAAAAGTGAGTAGAAATTAAACTTACCGCAAAATCACCACCATTAATGAATGTTACTTTATCCCTAAACTCTGTAATTTTGAATAAAGTAGCAAATTGGCTTGAAGTGACAACTATGAACACAAGTAGAAGATAAATCCGAAACCTGTGACTAATTTTTGACAAATGATAGCGCAGACGGGCATGTTCTTCAATGAATACCAGGACATCAGTTTCTCTTTCCAAAAGATTTCCATAATCATCAAAATGTATAATTTGTAGATTGCAGACCAAATGGAAAACTAGACATGATGATAAAAAGATTATGGTCACATAAGTCCATGAGAAAGTCAGCGTGACCAAAATGCCACAAGATTGCCACCATGACTTATGTTGCATGTACACCATGCGGATAACTTCACGAGCAAGTTTCAAGATAAGACATGGAAGAAACCATAATAATAATGCCCGTTTGGACTCCTGAAATCATCAGTAGAATGTTTTAATCAATTGGCCATATATTCTCAGTCTCCCCTAAAATATGCATTTTGAAATGAGAAATTATTCAGCTTGTTTTTTCAGGTACCCTGGATGGTTCAGAAAGTAGTAGTAGTCTCTTAATTTTCATACTCTTTCAAATGATTGGAAAAAGTAAACAGACCCTATATGTTCACACGAAACTTGAAGTGAAATTAGTAAGAGTAGATTTCAAAATTAACTTGAAGTTTGTTTCAACTGGATTCCAGGCAAAGACCACATAGGGTTTATTTATTGATTATAGAACCTTTTTAAAAAGGAGCAATTCCATGTTGGAGCTTTATGAGGGGATTAGGGAGATGTTTGGATGTATATTTTTAAAAGTGATTCTGAAGAATCTGAATATGATAATTAATTGATTAAAGCTAGAGAAAGGCAAGTAATTTCACACTACTTAAATAGTCAAATTCAGTATTTTAACTTTTTAAGTTATCATAGAATCATAATCCTAGTAACTTTTACCCAAACGCTCAAAACTGATTAATATTTTACTTTAAATCTCCTAACAATTCCTTAAATCCGTTACAAGTTTGTGATCAAATTCATAGGACCACACCAGCAAGCATTAAAGTTATGTACATATTTGTTAAAATAAGTAATAAAGACCAAAATAATTAAGAACGGAAGCAAAGAATCAAACTTTATGGCTAGATTTGAGACAGTCACCCTAACTAGTATCAAAATCTTTCCAAAACAGATTCGGTCAATGAAGCAAAATATATGTAATCAGCTGGGCCAAATATCATGAACTACTTACGGAGATCTTCTGTACGTAGTCCCTTGAGAATCTTTGAACATGACCATTATACTGATCAACAAACAAAAACTTTCGAATTCCATATTTTCTGAGATTATGTGAAAGGCAAAGCAGAGCAGAAGCTGCCAAACAAGCATGTGAAGAAACAACTACAAGCTCAAAGCCTTTAACTTGATACAGATCACATTTCGAACAGTTGGTGATCATCAAAAGTACGACCAAAGGAAGCACAACCCCGATCATCAAAAACGATGCCCATGAAATCCCAAATCGGAAATAAGAAGATTGATTGAATCCCAATAATAACAAATAGAAATCCAATTGTTGAAGGCATCCATCCAAATCACGACTTGATTCTTCATCTGCGTGTTGTTGTTCTTGGAACAAAATTTCAATTTGGTCTGACTTTAGGAGTAGTGGTGTTGTGATCTGGGGTTGTTCATCTTCTAATTGAAGGTGATCTGACATTTGCAGCAAGATTTTGAAATGGAGAAAATTTGGGTGATTTTGCAGGTTTGAAATTTTATAGGACTGAAAAGGGTCAAAAGAAGAAGAAACGCCATTATTTTGGAGTAGTTTAATATAGGGGTAGTGTGGATCCATTCTATATGGGAAAGTTGCAATTGTCTTCATCTTGAAGATGCAATTTTTTTTATGGAGTTTTGATCACTTGACACTGATGCAAACTAAAATAGAAACAAAACAAACTTTAGTTTTATGAAAGAGAAAATTTCTTAAATTTATCTATATTAATAAAATAAGTTTTTTGTATGTCATTTGTTATATTTTTAGAGCTCCTAAATTTTATTTTCCCGCTTCTATCTCCTAATAAATATCAAATTAAATACAAATGATATTATTTAATTCTTTTCATATTGAAAATATTTTTTTATTAAATTAAAAAATAGATCTTTTTACAAATGTAATTTGTAAAGAAATAATTTTTTAATATAATAATATTTTTTATCAAAAAAAATATCAAACTTTAAAAAACGCAATATATTTTAAAACCTATGGCTTTTAAAAAATAAAATTCTCATGAAACGAAAATAATTAAATTTCAAAGTTATAATAAAGAAATTATTAAAAATGATATTTTTTTTAAAACGGTTTGTTTTGAAACAATTTGTTTAAAAATCAATTTAAAAAAAATCAAACAAAAATTTAAAAAATAACATTACATCTTATATCAAAAGATCTTTTAATTAATAACTATTTAATATTTTATTTATTTAACCCGTGTTATACACGGGTATTAACCTAATATAAATATATATATATATATATATACACACTAGCGGAAATGCCCGCACGTTGCGTCGGTACGACTGTTGCACGATTTTTGGGGAATTCGATTTTAGTCAGTATCGGCTCGGTGCATTATTATGTAAATCAAAAAATCAAAATATAATTATTGAAAAAATTGAATGAAAGAAAACAATTACGTATATTACAAAATTTTTTAGACAAATATATTATCCCAACAAGATTAGTGAAAGCATACCCCATAGGTGGTATTTGTGATCGGAAATCACTTATTACCTAGATTTTAGGAAGGGTTTCGTTTTATGAATGTACGTTAGAGGTTTATGATCATCGGATACAGTTTTCGGTGGTTCGCATAGACTGGAGAAAGTTAATGGAGAAATTATCACAACAAATTACCATCTTGATTGTTATTGAGCTTTTAACAACCGACAAGGGAAATGGGAAGAGGGATTACCATATTATTAAATTATATATTAATAATGTTTATTAAATACATGAAAGAGACAAGTGTAAAAATGTCAAGGTATATAAAATTTAATTGATAAATTTATTATATTGCCCCTAAAGTATCTTAAAATCTTAATCAATTCTCTATTTTACCCCTCTTAAATGCTTTGCACTCCTTTGTACATGTTGATTCAAAACTTGTATGTTTGGCAAAATAATATATCTATCCAGAGAGATTTATTATAAAATAGTATGGATATAAGTATTTAAATAAAATAATACTTAATTCAAATAGTATATAGTTAAAAAAATATGATTAGTAATTATAAAATTAAATATCAATTTATATATTATAAATAAAATAAAATTTTAGTTTTAAAAATATGATTAGTAATTATAAATTTAAATGTCAATTTATTTTATTATAAATAAAATAAAACTTAATGAAGTGAATTAAATAATATCATATTATTAAATAATGTATTAATAATATGTATTAAATAATACAATAATTAGAAAAAGTTAATTAAATGGGGGCAAAAGTGAAATTATTGCATAAAGCACTTGTACAATATGCTTAAAATATTGTATAGTTGTCTTACACTTTAAATAAAATTACTATTTTATCCTTCTAATATATATTATATAATAGTATAGATATACTTAGACAAAAAAAAACAACTAACTTGATCAAAGAAAGACATAACTCCACCCCCACCATTTATTTCTCTATTTTAAATAAAAATAGTATCAATATTTAAAAATTTAATATAAGAATAACTAAAAACTTTTATTAATATAAAAAAGTAACATAAAAACATAAATAAATATTTACACTTGTAACTCGAAAACATGACCCATTAGATCCAACTTAAAATTTTGATGTACTTCATAAATTTATTGAATAATAGTTGTTTGTTATGCGTCTTTAATTTCTTGTTGTATGTTGTGATCAAGTGAAAATGAAGTTTTTGTTGAAGCGAATATGTGTTTTTTATGTGAAAACTGGTATATGTGAATAGGTGTCCATAAAGTTTGTTAAATAAAAGTTTTTTTATTAAATCAAACGTTTATTTGACCATTGGGTATAGTTTTTGCCAAAAAAATAATTTTTTTAAACAAAATATCACATTCGACAAGAGCGTCCATGGAGTGGGGGCGGGGTTCACCGCTTTGCCATCGGTCCAACTCAACACTTTTGCATCCATGGTGTTAGGGGAGGTTGCGGTGGCGATGACGGGAGCTTGTGGTGGTGGTGATGGGGGAACGAGTGTGGTGCTGGTGGTGGGGTGGTTGTGGTGGTGATAATGGATACCAATGGTGGTGGTGATGGATATTAGGTAGGAGGGAGATAGGGAAAAAAATAGGTGTATGTGTGAGATGAGAGAGAGAGTTTTTGTAGAGATGGGTGGGTGGATCCCACAAAACTTTTTTATTTAATTTATAATCTTTAAAAGTAGCTTAGTTTTTTCATAAAATATTTAATAGAAAAACTAATAGTGTTAGCATTCAGGACTCAAATGGATAAAAAAAAATGAAAAGTCATGGTACATAGTGGTATTTTTAAACTTTTTGACACAACTAATTGGTATTGGTAAATGTTAGGGATGTAAATAGTAATTTACTGTTTTAATAAACGCTAGAGTAAACTTTACTTTTGCTACTTGTGGTTTTGTTAAAATAACATTTTTCATCCAAATTTTTAAAAATCTTGATTTTACTCTTTGTGGTTTACAATTCGTCTCAATTAATTACAACTCACTAACATCATTAAATTAATTCCGTTAGTTACAAGGATATTATGATCATTTTATATGCAAGGACTAATATTGTAAATTTTCAAATTAAGAACTATTTTAATAAATTGCATAAATAAAATAAGATTAAAAATGCAATCCCTACCCCCACCCACGCTACCATTCTATCTTTCTTCTTTACCACTTCACCACCACCACTATTACACCATAGACCTCCACCTCCACCAACACAGCCACCGCTGTCGACCTCCACCAACACAGCTCCCACCGTCGACCTCCATCAACACAACCAACAGCTTTGACCTCCATGAGCACAGCCACCACCGTTGACCCATCGCACTTTAAAGAAGAGTTTTTGGGTGTTCTTGATCGCCCAAAACCTAAGATTTGTGTGCAAAGAGTGCTCAGATCTGCAGATGGTTATTTGTACTCGCCGATGGTGTTGGTTCTAATTTTTTTATTTTGTGATTTGGGTTTTTAGAGTTTGATTTTATTAGGAAAGAGATGTGAAGGTGGCAATGGATTTTGATTAGTTTTTGGTGATTTTGGTCCGCGTTATAAGGCTGAGAAGATGTGGGGGTGGCGGTGGTGTTATGGTGATAGTACTGGTAGTGGTGGTGGTGTGGTGGTGGCCGTGGTGTTTATGTCACACCCCGTTGACCGGGTCTGGCCGTGACGGACTGATATTATCACAATGCAGCGGAATTAAATAATCTCAAACTTAAAAAGTTTACATTCATCCAATACTATTGTCTAAACGGCATTACATCATAATAATTATCCAAAACATTAATTGTCTAAATATTCAAATGAAACATATTAAATTAATTATTCATAGCTAGAAAGATGAATAAGGCGTTGGCTAAGTCTCTAAATGTCCAACTAAGGCGGCACCTATCCAATAGTTATCTCTTAATCAAGCTTCTTCTGAAATACACACCCAAAATACGTAAACATAATGTTGGTGAGTTCATGAGTTTAAAACATGTTACTTTTTGTGACAATCATTGTAACCAATGAAAGAGTTAGTAGCGACAATAATATCAATAATAATAACACCATAGGTGCACAATAGAATGTATCATAATCAAGTCTGACCCGGACTTTCTCGCCCGAGTACTAGAATATCCCCTACCCGTTACTACTAGATTGTTGGGTTTAAATGTGCCCTGCTAAGCATGGTTAAATGACACTAATTTGTGACACAACGATTATTGAATCTCAATGGGAGGTTTCCCTACATAAAGGGCCCATTGTGTGTAGGGGATTCTCCAAATAGTACTATCCACAAATCACGTGGCTCCTAATGGAGTGCTGATTGTGCTCCGTTCGGGGACAAGAGCAGATAGTATTGAACCACATAATAATAACCAACGAGTATGTATTTCACCCAAAAGTTTTAAAGTAAAAAGGGGGTTCATTAGACTCACCTATGGGTTGATCATGTGGTTAACTTGGAAAGTTTAGATGCTACCGACCGGGAGGGTTCCTATGTTTATTTCAACTGAATTAGTACTTTATTAAGTTATCAATTAAGCCCAACCCTCATGTTTTGATTTATCTTACATGATTTGGTGATTTAAATTACGTATGTGTAATTTAGTTCAAATCTTGAAGTTTTGAAGTCTTAATGTGGTCTTTGATTATGTTTGGGTTATTATGTCATAACTTCAGATAATAACAGTGCTTATGAGTAAGATTTGGTTCCAAGATAGTAATATTTCTTTAGTTGGCAAGTTTGGTCCCTCAACTTTGTTGAATTGACACTTTTAACCCTAAAGTTTGGAATTTGGCACTTTTATTAATTATGGTGACTTATATTATTTTCAAGTGATTTGGGTTACTGAAATATATTAATATTTATATCTTTTGGTATTTCTTAACGGGTTCAATGGCTTGTTTTCTCGTTAAGCATTTTGTGAAGGAAGAATTTAGAATTTTCACAATTAAGGTTGTTGAGCGATACAAATAATGTTTATTTTTAGTTATTGATAATTTAGAATGTTGCTTAGCCTTTGGAATAGTATGGTTTTGCTCAAGTGCGTTATATAAAGTATTTTTAAGATTATTGGTTTTATTAAATTTTAAGTTTTTTTTTTAGTATGAGGGTCATAACTTACTGAAAAATATAAATTATCTTAGTTTAATAATTTTTATATATTTTATTATTATTATTTTATTTTTGAGAAGCGTTAACTAACTTATATTAACGGTAAATTTTATAAAATTCCTATAAAATTCCATAGATGGTAATATTTGCTTTATAACTTATTTTTGTCATTATTAGTCCATTAGCTATTGGATTTTCATATATGGAGGTGTTTTTGTTGATTTTTGTATTTAACGTTCGGGTTTTGATTTTTAACGGGTTTTCGGTTTTGGGTTGACTTTGGGTCAAAATTTGGTCATATAATACTTTAATATACTTATAATAATTTTTAGGTTCTGAAGTTCCAATGATTTTGGCTCAAGAACTTCTTTTTATGAATTTTTATCATTTTAGCAAGATTAACATTTATATTGTTGTTTGCCAAGTAAATTAACTCTATAAATTATGAAATTTAATTTCTAAGTATATATTATCATAATAAGACTACTGGAATTTTGTACAATAAGATTTAATGTATATTTGGTAATTTTGTTATATTTACCGGTTAGCTCCGTTAAGTCTCGGTTAATTCTTGGGTTTGAATTACTAAGCATTTTAACCTGATTTTTCCCTTCACAAATATTTTATAACATAAATATATTCTAAATAACCTATTAATTGTAGTAGTTAGACTCCCTTTCTATTTTCTTTTATTTTTCTCAAAAATACTTGTTTTTAAATTTTGTATTATTTATTAAATGTAAAATACATAAGTTTAAATTATAAAACTTTATTTATAACATGAGATGGTCTCTTTAAACTTCCAAAAATATTTAGATTATAAATTTTGGACTCATATAATATACTTTCATATTTTCATGAAAACCGGGTTTCCGGGAGTGTTAAATTCTCCAAAACTGTGCTTGTGATCAATTAGAGCTTTGAGAAAGCTTTTGTATCTTTTAGTTACTGAAAAATGAAGTGTTTTAAGGTTTCATAAGGAGTTGAGGTGTCATGGGGTTAGTTGTGTTACTAGCGTGACGAAACGTGATATTTTACATGTTTTGGGGTAGTAACTATTTACCTTCGCGTGAGAAGAGGGTGAGATGAGTATGCGGGCTGTTGAATGAGCTTGAAATAATGAGGCAAGGTTGTCCAAAATAGTGGGTTAATCCAGGTTACAAGATGGATGAAATGAAAGATTTGAACTTGAAGGGGTGTGTGTGTGTTCATGTGATGTTACCTTGGTGTCAATGGTTGATGGTGTGGCTTGTGGGTTGATTGGAGCTTCAAGAAGGCTGGAACTTCAATGTTCTTTGGGTGTGCAAGAGAGTTTTGATAATGTGTTCAAGTAAGGGAGATTAGAGAGTTTAGAGAGTTGTGGGTGAAAATTTTGAAGTGTGGGTGGAGGGCTCGGCCAAGATAGAGGAGGAGAGATAAGATTGGGATTATCACATCTTGATTTGCTCAAGATTTGGCTGAGATTTGTTGAGATTATGGCCTGTTTTGCAAGTTACAAAGCTATGGTTATAGGTAGGTTTAAATGTATTAGGTAATTTGGGTGGTGAGTTGACTAGATAAGTTTTTATAAAAATTGAGTTGTTTTTATAAAAAATTTGATGTGTAGGTTAGTGTGTGTGTGCCGTGATATATATAGATATATATATATATATATATATATATATATATATATATATATATAGGGGAGGGATACCTTGAAAACAATGTTATAAAAGAAAACCATGAAAACTATGTGTTACATATATGTAAGTACGTATTACAAAGTGTACAACTAAAAGTTACGTATATGTAGGGGTTATGTATATGTAAGTACATGTTACCAAGTGTACAACTACGAGTTGCGTACATATAACTCATACAAGTTACGTATACGTAAGTCGTTTCGTCATCATTGTCGTTATTTGGAGTTTAAATTAAAAAATATATAATGACCACAAAAAATAAGATTAAAGTTTAATTAAATATACTTTAAGCAATTAAAATGTTAAATCAATTATTTGATTGGGTAGTGGTGGTTTTCATGGTTTCTAATTATAAGAATGGTTTTTATTTGATCCCTCCCGTATATATATATATATATATATATATATATATATATATATATATTATATATATAGAGGAGGGATCCTAAGAAAATCACAAAGTTATGAGAAAACTAGAGAAAACCAATGAAACCGGTCACATAATTTATAAACTTTTTTATCACTATCCTTTATATATATGTGTGAGTATATATAAATAAGATATGAATCAAATGAACACCGTAGCATGGTTTTACATATACGTCACACATAGGTTACATATACGTAACCATTTTTCATTCGACATAGTGTTACGTATACGTAAGACTCTTAATTCTTGTATGGATGCTCAATATATATGTACCAAATATTTAAATAATATTTTATCAATTAAAATAACAAAAAAGTTATAAATTATGTTATTGGTTTTCGTGGTTTTCTTTGGTTTTCTCAGGAACCCTCCTCTCTCTCTCTCTCTCTCTCTCTCTCTATATATATATATATATATATATATATATATATATATATATATATATATAGGGGAGGGTTCAAATAAAAACCATATTTATAATTAAAAACCGTAAAAACCACCACTACCCAATCACATAATTTATAATTGATTTAACTTTCTAATTGTTTAAAGTATATTTGAGTAAACTTCAACCTTATTTTTCAACTTCATTATATATTTTTTCATATAAACTCAAAGGAACGTCGATGATGACGAAACGATACATATACGTAACTTGTAGGAGCTACATGTACGTAACTCTTAGTTGTACACATGTTAACACATACTTACATATATATAACCCATACATGTATGTAACTGTTAGTTGTACACTTTGTGATACGTACTTACATATATGTAACACTGGTTTTCATGGTTTTTATTTATAATATGGTTTTCAAAGGATCCTTCCCCTATATATATATAGGGTAAGGAACGGTTGTTAACCCACCTTTATTGTGATAACCCGTTAACACTAATGTAACAAACACTTACACCATGATTATGTAGTGCAACTAACTTTACATCATGTTACACCACTGTTGTAACAATTTTCCCTCCATTTTTTAAAAAGTTTCACCATTTTTTTAAAACCGTCTTAACTTTTTTGTATGATGTTATTTTTTTATACAAATTACACCATTAAATAAATCATTTTAATATCTTTAATTCAAGTATAGTCTTGCTATATTTTTTTTAAAAAAATTTTAACGTTAATTGTGGACCACTAGTTTACCACTATAACTCTAACTTACAGTGATGACGTGGCCTACTGTGGACCACTAGTTTGGTTAATGGGTTATCGCAATAAACAAGGGTTAACATTCGTTCTCTATCCTATATATATATATATATATATATATATATATATATATATATATGTGTGTGTGTGTGTGTGTGTGTGTGTGTGTAAGGGTGTGTGTGTCGGGTGTGTGTTTACATGTATCCATACGTATGCATGCATGTCCATATATATGTTTTTAAAATGTTTGATCATGTGTGGGTGTGTGTGTGTGTAAGTAATGTGTATGGGTGGTGTAGTTTTATTTTTTTATATATGCATTGGTGTGACGTGTTATTTTATAAATGCATGAGTATATATCTATAATAATATATATGTTAATATGTATTCGGGTGCATTTCCATGCAAAAATATGGTGTGACTCGGGATATATGTATGTGTTTATATATATTTATATAAACATGATGGTTATTATTTATGTATGTAGTTAGCGTGGTACTAAGCATACATATTAATAAGGTTATATTAGTATTGTATGCTCTTTTGCTTTTAAACTTATGAATTTATTATTTATTATTTAACTTTAACATCCTAGACTTTATGATTAAATTGTCTAGAAGTTTTTATTATCTTGCAAGTGTTTTTATATTTTTAACTACTTTTAAGGCTTTTATAAATTATACTTATTTTTCATTATTTACTATTTGGTTTTGATAATTCACATAATTGGGTTCATACATTTCTTCTAAATAATTGCTCGATATACGGGTTTGATTAATTTATTCACTTTATCATGCCAAATTTTGATTGCTAATCAGTAAGATTCATTTATAACCGCTTGATGTTTAGAAGTCTAAATGTCAATAATTTTGCTAAGGCGTCGAGCTCATGGCTAGTCATGGCAAAAAAACTGATTCGGCTTGAAAAACAGGAACCGGTTTCAAAGAAAAACCGGTTTGGCCCAAACCAGTCCCGACCCGACCCGAACCGCCGTTTTCTATACCGGTTTGGTAGCCCCAAACTCAAAACCGGTTTAAAAGTTAAAAACCAGTAACAAAAACCGATTTCAGTAAAAAAACCGGTTTCAAATCGGTCCGAGTCGGTTTGACAGGTTCGAGTATTCGGTGAGCCAAACCTGTTTGAAGAAAAACCGGTTTGACTCTACCACAAAAAACCCAGTTCGGTTTTGAACCCGAACCGGTTTGGCCGGAAAAAACCGGTTTGAACACCTCTACTCATGGCCCATTAGGGTCAGTAGATCACAAACAATATCATAATATGGCCCAATGGCCCATTACGGTTTTGTGGATCAAGCCCGTTTAGCTTTGTGGCCAACGAACTATTTAAAGGCTGATGGGCCCAAGCCCATTATGGTGTGTGTGTACTTATAATTCGAAGTCGAGTCGTGTTGGGCCCAATTCATGGGCCTTCAAGGTGATCATTGTGTGGCCCGCTAAGGTTTCTAAAAAAAATTTTCTAGGCACAAAAACCCAAGGTTGTCATGATTTAGCAGTGGTGGTGTTGTGGTGGCAATAATGGTATTGGTGTTGGTGGTGTCGGCGTTATGGTGGTGGCGGTGGCGTTGCCAAAAGTGGAAAAGGTTGTGGTTAGAGGAAAAGGTTGTGGCCGGATGGGAGGGTTGTAGTAAGAGTGGTCAGGTGGATAAGATGGTCAAAGAAAAAATGGATTAGGTTTTAAATAATTTAGTGAAACAGTCCATCTAAAATAACAAAGTACATTATTAGCCCTCATTAGTAAAATGATCATAATACTCTTGTAACTAGCGGAATTAGTTTCACGGTGTTAGTAGGTTGGAGTTAATTGAGACGAATTGCAAACCACAGGGAGTAAAATCAAGATTTTTAAACCTTAGGATGAAAAATATTATTTTGACCAAATCAAAGAGAGCAAAAGTAAAGTTTACACTCTATAAGTCTACAAGGTGGGCACGCCAACTTAGTATTTAAGCAAATTGGATTTTATTAATCCTAACCTTTAGTAATTGCCCAATAACAATCCATACTATTAATTTGGACTGTGACAATCTCTACTTTCATTTTTATTACTAGTAGCAATCCAAATAACATAATTATCATAGATTCACACTTGGTTTGAATTTATTTCCCCCTCAATTTTGATTGTATGTTATTCATTCCGTTCATAATCGTTATTGTTGAGTGAAATCAAGCATAAAACTAGCATAAATCTTTGATAATTATGTTACAAGGATTGTTGTTAGTAACAAAAGTGATAGTTGAGTGTATTACCAATCAAATTAATAGTATGAATTATTATGGGTCAATGCGTAATAGTTTGAATTATTAAAATCCAATTTTTCTAGTATTTAGAACCCGTAACTTATGACATTTTTATTTAAAAATAAAACGCATAAAATCAAAATAAATAAATGAGAGATGCAAATGTTTATATAAAAATTATAGATCCGGCCATGGGAAAAATTGAGATCCTATTATGCATATATAAATTGAACTATTTGCACTAAACAAATTTAAAATATAGACATAAAGAAATCAATCATTGGTGGCTCATTTTTGTTTGATATTGGCACATGCTTTTAATTAAAAATAAATCAATACATGCCTTACTTATTGTATCAAACGAATGATATTACGGTATTCATATGTGTTGAAAAGATATATATTTTGAGGGTTTTAGTCGTATGGTAAAACAATGTAAAAAGAAAGAAAAAACTTATTGTGTATTAAAATAAGTTTTTAAGCTACGATTATGATGTTTAACAGTTACTGTTAATTCAATACACTTGTAACAAGCAATTTGGATTTTATGAAAATGATGATTAATAAAATTAAATGTAATGGTTGTACAAACAAACATGATATATATATCGTTAAATAGTTTGAAAACATAACATTATTATAGAAAGAACAATCAAATCTTCTTGAATCCTCTTTCGTATGCAACTTGACTTAGCAAACAATAGTTATCCAATTATTTATTGTAAAAAGTGAGTCATCCTCTTGGTTATTATGCTTATAGTCATTATTCATTTGTATCCATAAAAACATGACAAATTTTAAATAGTCAAAAGTAAACATACAAGCATGGTCTTATGACTTATTTTAAATAACTATCAGCATATCATCCCGAACCAAAAAATAAAAATAACGCTTAAAAAATCGGACACTTTGTGACGATTCATTGCTTCCACCAGCTGACTAAGCCTCAAAAAACCAAATAAAGAAGGTAAGCAATAGTGTTATTTCACGGGATTTGCTTCGATTTCTCATTAGTACCATCTAATAAGTAATTATGTGGTTAAACAAAAAGGATGTGGTTAAACATATAGAGAAATACAGTTCACAAGTTACAAAACAAAAAGGAATTGATACAATAAGGCATGATAGGGAAATACAGTTCACGAGTTACAAAACAAAAAGGAATTGATATGATGCTACTCATTAATCCATACAAGCAATTATGTGGTTAAACATAAGCGACTTAAATGATCCACACGTTTTATTGGGTGCACTTTGTCTTATAACTGCAAAGTGGTGTCAAAAATTAAGGATAAATTAACTAAAAATGATAAATGAGAATGAGAATTTATTGTTTGGCAAGTTTAAAAGCTTTAAATAACACGTTCATATTCATTAGCACTAATATAAAAAAAGAAGAAATAAACAACACAAAAAAGGAAATTTAAAAACAAAAGCAAACAAGGGGATGTTCGGTTTTGCTTTGTATATAAAATAAATAATAATAATAATGTTTGATGGCATGCATGATACAACGTGTGTTTAATTAAGTCGAGAACAATTTGATTGGCTGCAAATGCTGCATGCCTTTTATTGCAACAATAGCAACTCAATCTAACGCCTTATGTTATTGAGTCCTCCATCAAACAGAACGTACACTGGTTAAAACCAACCTCCAGAATCCCACAAGAATACTCATGACAAGGTCTGGTAAAATATTCAAATAGAGGTACCTGTTCAAAACCAGAACGGCTTAACTCGGGTTAAGTGATAATGACAGCGGGTGAAACACGTATAAAAGTTCCAACTAGCTATAAAGAAAAGTTGAACCGTCAAACAAGTTGAAATTCTCCTAATGTATATTCAAATGCTTCCAAGTTCCAGCCTCTTGAAATGATATCATTACTTTAATACGATAACTTCTTAGTCATATTTAATATGTTAAGCAGTTATCCAATGCATAAAAAGGTTATAAGATTAACACAACCCATTTAACACGTATTTAGAAGTCGGGGATTATTGCACAAAATTACAATGTACTTTCACACTTTTACCAATAATAGAGACCAACTTCTATTTAATCATAAACAGCATATATGTTGCTATGATTGGCAACAAAACTGAAGTGTGTTGCTAGAAAAATGAAAATGTGTTTTTGCTAGTATTGGTAAAAGTACAATAGTTATTGCTATCAAGACAAATAACCCCAAAAGTTACCTTAATTCTGGGCTGAGCAAAAGTCCAAGACCAGACTGGACTAGACCACACTAAACTGATACTTGGGAAGTACAAGAACCAAGAACCAAACTGTATTGTACCGGTTGGGTCCCAAACTAGACCGTGAACCAGATGCACCTTTTGGTCTAGTGGTTCAAGCCCAATCAATTGCTTAAACAACATCGTTTCCTTAAAAGAAAAGAAAAAAATCTGGTTCTGAATTAGCATGGACTTGAAATAAACAGGAACCGACCAAGAATTGGACTGTACATAAGTAGTCTCAGTCTGATCATTTTGATTTTGGTTTGGCTTGCTAGTTTCAACCAAGTTTCACACACCCGACATGGTTTGACCCATACCCCCAACCCCCCAAAACCCCAAAAGCCACCTCTAGATTCAAATAAGAAAAATTTTAAGACTAGAGTTATTACCTAAAATAGAAAGTAGTTTCTAGAGAGAGGAACCGTTGTAGCTGCAGTGCATGTGAGATGCACACCATCTGCAGTGACTGCATATGTCTCGGGATCAACCTCAATGTGTGGCAGGGCATCATTTAGTTTCATGTCGAGTTTCGTGAGATTTCTTACATTTTTCACACTTTTCACTTTTTTATTAAGTCCATAAAAGGTCTTTATATTGCAGTCCATAGCAGCCTGTTGATAGTTTATGATGTAAAGAGTTTGAATCAAGAACTTATATAACTCACCGGACATCGGTTTAATAATGACACACCCACTTGATAGTGCATAGCATCTATGCATAAGTTAAAGTTTGCCCAAAGTTATCTCTTACTGATGTGTATATATGTTTTTGTGTATGTATATGTACATCTCCATGTATATGGGGGGTAAGTTTATACAGAAATCACAAATATTTTAGGACACACAAAAACAATGTTATTCACATGTGTGGATATATGTGAACTCACACGTCGTGAATTAGATGTGATTATTTTGCACACGGATGGACATTTTGTGAACACGCATGTGAATAATATGGTTCATGTGGTTCCAATTTCATAAAATACTTTGGGTCCTATTTTAACTCACTATGTATATGTATAGCGTATTAGTTGTGTGTGCATGTATAGAGAGATATGTCCATGCCTTGCTAACAAAAGCGATGGAGTTGGCACTTCCAGCCTTGCCGAATGCTCCAAACATGGGCCTCATTATAACCTATAACAAGTAGCAAGCTGAAATAAATAACTTTATAATATGTAGTGCAATTTTTTTATAGGGAATACATTTTCATAATCTGTCTTATTCTTACACACTCTTGTATGTTTTTATCTTTTAACCGATTTATTCATTTTCACAAGAATGATATTCTGTTTTCAACAAAAAACCAACCATGATGATTCAAAAACACTAATCATTGGTGCATGCACAATATGCTAGTTACATAATCCAATCGAATGGATAGTCTATAAATTTACATACTTAACAAATTCCTTCATTGACGTGTCTTTTGGATTAACAAAAAGTTAAGTATTACCGGTTGAGGAGTAGGGATGCTTGCATTTGGATCCCCCATGTTAGCCCATGCAATATCACCTCCTTTAATCACCATTTCTGGTTTTACCCCAAAGAAAGATGGCTTCCAAATGACAAGATCAGCCAGCTTTCCAACCTGCAACAAGTTCAATTAAATTAATGAATTAAATGTAAAATTAGAAAGGGTAAAAAGCACGGAATACACACGAAATTTTCACTTTTCCCCGATTTATCTACCAACTTTTAATGAGGCACAAAATGGTAAACAACTTACATTGTATCACCGATTTTAGCAACCATGTTACATTTTATTATTGACTGTAATAAGGAATGACCTGTCAACACATGACAAGATAACTTTTTTGCTGATTTTTTAGCAGCTCTTAATGTGTCATTTTAGTGTATATGTATATGCCAAGTGGCATTTAATTTGACATTGATTATATATTAAAATGCAAAACGCAAAGCGTATATTAGTATTGTACAAGTTTTACAATGCACGCTTGAGTCAACATTCTTAATTTACATAAATGACCCTAAAATTTACATTTTAACACCCTCAAATTTTAGCTATATCTACATCCTATACCCTATACTTATCTATTTGTTTTACTGGCACTACAAATGTTTGTTTATTTTGATTTTCTCTTATAAATTTTATAAAAATACCAAATAAACCATTGCGACCTACTTGCTTTTATCTATGTTTGGTGTAATTTTCATTAAAAATGAAATTGTACGTCTTTATGTACAAGTCGTCGACGCACAAACGTACAAGTCGTCTAAGGTGATTCAAGGTTTCAATATTTTTACAGTTCTTTTCATTTTTTTCCCAACAACTTTTAACATATGATTTCTATAAAATCCAAATGTTGAGTATGAAGACTTTGGAATTGGAGCCAGCCCTAATCTCTACTCGATGGTATTATGGAATGTTTCCATAACTACGGATTTCTTGTTCACCTGGATGTTTACCCTAGTTCTGTCAATATATATAGATGTCTATGTGCTTGTAATTCTTTGAGCACCTAATAAAAATTTAAACCATAGTTGCAGCAAGTGGACGTAGGTAACAACGACCGAACCACTATAAATTTCTGCTTTCGTTATTGTTATTCGTTTATGAGTATGCAATTACCCAACCAGTACTAACATAGATTTGTACATGTTTATTTTTATCAATGTTTATATTTTTTAACTTGTTTGGTATCTTTCCGTTGCAACGTGGCTATTTTTATCAATGTTCTAACGTTAATTTTTTAAATGGTTTCCTTTTTTAATAATAAGTTTCGAATATTATTAATGGCCTTGCCGCATCGCAGGGATTTGTGACCGTTTCGTTTTTTTATATAAAGTTTAGCAGGTTTTGTTTTCTTACCTTCAATGTGCGGGCTCACGACAACGTTTTGATGATAGCTTTTTTGACGGTTTTGCACCCCCATCACAACGCAGGAGTGTTGATACTAGTTTAATAGTATTTTAAAACATATTTAAGAAAAAAGATCATTTCTATTTCTTGCAGATTCAGAACTTAACAGACTGTGGGCTGGGTGCGTGGACTTGTGACTGTACTCAATTGTTTTTTCGTGTGGAAGAAATTTCGAGATTTAAGTTGCTAAAAATTTTTTTATGTAATGTTATTTCTCGTTCAAGGATAATAAACTAAAAAACAGGGAGTATATTAGAACGCACCTCAACAGACCCAACATGGTCGGAAATCCCATTAGCTATTGCTGGATTTATTGTGTATTTTGCAATGAATCGTTTAATGCGAAGGTTGTCATTATCTGGTATGTTACCATCAATCGAGCCTCTTTGTAACTTCATCTTGTGGGCTGTTTGCCAAGTTCTTGTGATTACCTGTTAGCATCAAGAGCAGCTCAAAACAGGTTTGGGTTGAAACAGGCAAACTTTGTATGGGTTGGGTTTGGCCAGGGTTTACATGCAAACACATTTATGTCCAGTTTTAAAATATTGTATTAACAATTAATGTCTTAACTATTATTACAAAAAAATATTAACCTGATCCTTTAGATAAAAACAACTTAAGAGGCTATATAGACCCCATGTGACTGTCAATCCATTTTTCTCGTTCCCCTTTAATAAGTAACAGGGTTGAGATTGCCACCTTTATCTATGATATGTGACAGATAGAAGGTACAGTTAAGATAATAAGATGTGTAATGTTAAAGAGCATTGCATTGTTGTAATAACAAACAAGATAACTTTTAAAAGGCAGTATATAGTTTTCATTAAGCTATTTCTATGTTATCATACTCAAAAACCAAAATTAAAGCATTAACATGTCAATAATTTGAAAAAGGGGGATAACTTATAAGGAGGCCAGCTATGTATTTAAACTACTTTAAGTATAGATCCAGTTTCAGATGACAATAATGCCATTGCATTGAGCTATTAATAAGCAACCATTCAATGTAAAAAAAACTAATATGTTTTAGCCGGATTTGGTTCAACAAAATTTGATATATGCTTGGGTGGCCTATAAAGTATTCCAATATATGTGTGGCCTTGGTTAAAAAGGTTGAATACTTCAGTGGCCTCCGCATATAAGATTCCATAAAGATGATCATAAATTTGTTTAATAGCTAACCTCCCCAATGCGGCCCATAGCTTGTGAATCAGACGATATAATGCTTATTGCCCCCATATCATGCAAAATGTCTTCAGCAGCAATTGTTTCAGCCCGGATTCTTGACTCAGCGAATGCTACATCCTCAGGTATGTCCTTATCAAGGTGATGGCAGACCATCTGGGGAAAATCTAATAATTTTCAGAACACGTAATAAATGTTGTTTTTTTTAGACGAACTTACCAGCATATCAAGATGTTCATCTATTGTGTTTTTAGTGTAAGGACGTGTTGGATTTGTTGATGAAGGTAAAACATTTTTGACACCACAAACTTTTATGATATCTGGAGCATGACCACCCCCTGCACCTTCACTGAAACAAAAAGGACAGCAAGGAGATATTCAGTTAAATGTGTGCAAGAATCCACATACATCTATTAACTATAGTTCTAATATAAAAAGAAAATGTGACAGTGAGTGAGAGAGAGGGAGAGAGAGAGAGAGACCTATATGCTTTAATCTCTTAATTAAGGGTCTATAAGAGGTAAGAATGTTAGACCAAGTTAGATTATGAATTTTATATTTGTCAATTTTAGAGGGTATCTAATTGTAATATTTATCTCTTTATATAGAGATCTTTGTAATCATAATTATTCAGTCAATAACAGGTGGTTTTGTCCCTTGCTGTCGCTAATAAATGGTCATTACACCAATTGGATGTGCAAAACGCCTTTCTACATGACAATCTAAAAGAAACAGTCTACATGAAACAACCTACTGGTTTTGTGGACCTAGATAAACCATGTGTCTACTACATAAGTCTCTGTACGGCCTCAAGCAAGCTCCTCGTGCATGGTTCAATTGTTTCTCCACTGCTCTTCAACAACTAGGTTTCTCCGGATCCAAAACTGACCCGTCATTGTTTATTCTTAATAAAGATGGGACTCTTATTTATGTTCTCGTCTATGCAGACGACATTATCATTACCAGCAACAACAATTAGGTCATCGATCGTATCATTCATAATTTGAGCTCCACCTTTCCCGTCAAAGACTTGGGTCAGCTTCACTATTTTCTGGGCATTGAGGTTATACGCCATGGACCTAATATTGTCTTGTCACAACGGAAGTACTTACTAGATATCCTTCACCGTTTGGGTCTTTCTGATTGTAAACCAGTTGATTCACCAATGAGCTCTTCTCAAATTTTAAACAGTCCTTTGCTTTTAGATCCCACTAAGTATCGTCAGATTGTTGGTTCTCTTCAATATGCCACCTTATCTCGACCGGATATTGTATTCGCTGAGAACAGGGTATGTCAGTTTATGCATGCTCCGACTGAAAATCATTGGGATGTCGTTAAAGTCATTCTCCGTTACATAAAAGGTACCACTAACTTGGGTCTTCTGCTGCGTCACAATTCCAGCTCCTCTCTACAAGCCTTCACTGATGTCCACTGGCAGCCCGTTGTTGTTCACTCGATTGAGGCCTATTCGGATTCCGATTGGGTAGGCTGCTAGGTTGACCGACGATCCCCGGGGGGGGGGGGGGGGGGGGAGGGATTTGGTTAAAGGATCTTCTTCATGAACTAGGTATTTTGACAAATTCCACACCAACTCTCTGGTGTGACAACTTAGGAGCCACCTATCTCTCCACAAATCCGGTGTTTCATGCTCGTACAAAACATGTCGAAGTATACTTCCATTTTGTCCGCGAAAGGTGGTTCAAGGTCAACTGGTCAACTAAATGTTCTGTTTACTGCCACAAGTGATCAAATAGTTGATGTCTTCACCAAGCCGTTACCCACAAAACGATTTTTGTCTTTAAGGTCCAAGTTGCAGGTCGTCCCCCGGCCTCAACTTGCGGGGGAATGTTAGACCAAGTTAGATTATGAATTTTATATTTGTCTATTTTAGAGGGTATCTAATTGTAATATTTATCTCTTTATATTGAGTTCTTTGTAATCATAATTATTCAGTCAATTACATCATTATTATTCAATCATACGGTTCTATAAAGAATAAGCTCTTACCTGTGGTATGTGTGTATTGTTCTATCTTTAAACGAAGCAATTGTGTGTTCGACGAATCCTGATTCATTCAAGGTGTCCGTATGGATATTAACCTATCGAAATTAAACTTTAGTGAAAAAATGAATATTAGAAGTAACTTAACTTCACTTTCTTCAAAACAAAATAAGTGACCTGAATATCATATTGCTCTGCAACAGCCAAACAATTATCTATAGCAGCAGGAGTGGTTCCCCAATCTTCATGGAGCTTTAGTCCCATTGCACCAGCCCTAATTATTTCATGTAGACCTTCTGGTTTAGCAGTATTGCCCTGTAAGACAAATATAGCATAACATATCCTTCAAATCATGAACAAAAAGGCCTTTTATCTACTAATTTCTCATTTTACCCTTAATGACCCTTATCATTAAATCTTGCAAACTTTTCAAATCAGTAGGTATCTTAAATGCATTAAGGGTAAATTTGGAATTTTCCCAATTAAAATAGACACCAAGTATACAAATAATATTTCTCGGGAAAGGATGGTTTAGCTTTATAACCACTGAAAAATGTTATTCAGAGAAAACTAACCATGAAGATTTGATTGTGTGATTTGCATCAAAAAGGGTAACACTTTCTACATATTGTCTCACTGTATAGTCTAGTATGATAACACCTTTTTGTTTAGCATTCTTTACAGGGTCTCATTTATAGTAGTTAGACAAATTTTTGACAGGGACTCCATATACTCGGTTAGTTACTAACTGCTTAAGTATATGAAAATTAGATAAATTATTCAACGTAGTATTTTTATTCACAAAGAAGAAGGTATACTTTCCCAGTAAATCCAAAATTAATTGGCAAGTCATCAGTGGCTTGCAACATAGATTTCATATGTATAGGTCCGGGGGTACAAGTAGTTGCACGGGTCCCATCAGCAGGTCCTGTCCCACCTCCTATCATTGTTGTGATACCTAAACACCATCACATAAAAAAAAATAAGAATAGGAAATCAATTTTTTTCCAAAAGCGTCATGTTCTTGAACCTTAATTTTGGATAAATTTCAAAATTATTTGATTGCTATCATAACAAAAAAATAAAGCTTGACCAGAGTTTATATCAAGAAACAGGTGAAGACCTTACCGCTAGATATTGCTTCATATGCCAATTGAGGGCATATGAAATGCACATGACAATCTATAGCGCCAGCTGTCACTATCATGCCTTCTCCAGCAATCACCTCTGTGCTCACCTGACCATAAGATATGGATGAAAAGTAGCGTTGACAATTTCAGCCCATTTAGATTCGGGTTATGTTCTATATCTAACTGGCCAAACAGGTAGAACATAAACTAGCTTAAAAGTAGTAGGTCAAAAGTAATCCCAAGTGTAAAACATAGACCAACTTAAAAGGATACAGTCAATAGTTACCCCAATTGAACTTTTAGAGAATGCTTAGGAATTTTCGGCTCAGCTGTGTATTGTGCTTTTTAAGCGTAGATAAGCAGTTTCTAGTGTTTGGAATTGGATGGTACCTGCTAATATGCTTATTCTAGGGTAAATAAGTATTTTGGTGCGTGTAGATAAGAACATCTGAATAAGTAATCCCAAACACTAATGCATAAAACCTCTAAACCACTCTACTAAAAATATTGGATCGTTACTAAAGTAATATAATTTTCATAATCATATTTGACACAAATTGTTTATATAAGTAGTTAAAGATGTTGGACAAAAGTGTTTCGAGTAAACCCAACCAGACTTGTTTCAACCCGTACCAAAGAACAGCCCATCTTAGCCTGTTACCCCCCTCCCCCCTATACACATATATTTTGCTACCTCTAAATTAAAAGGGATGTGGTTTCTACATGCATCTTTCACTATATAAAATGACCAAAATATTGATTTTGACCATTGTGCCCTGATACCATCTATACTTTTTCTTATACCTTGCTTTGTGTAAGGCAAAACAGTCAAAGCAAATATTATATTGGCATAGGTAGTAGAAAATGGGGTCCACTAATGAAAAGGATAAACTACTTAGGATGTTGTAATTAGGGTACAGTTGAAATAACATAAATTCCATAATCATATTTGAGACACAAATAATATAAAAGAGATTAAAGATGCTGGACAAAAGTGTTTTGGTACAGCCCAACCAGCCCTGTTTTGACCAAACCCAAAAAATTGCCCGTTTTGACCCATGACCCAACCTGCTCATTTTGCCACCTCTAATGAAAAGGATCAACTATTTCACAGTTTACCCCAATAATCATGTTATCAGAAACACCATTCATGGCATCCGGATTTCCTGCTTTCCCAAGGGAAGAAATATAACCGCCTTTGATACCAATATCCGCTTTAAATATTCCTGTATAATCAATTATCAAAGCATTTGTAATAACCGTATCCAAACAATCAGCTGCAGAAAACCCTGCAGCTTGCCCCATTCCATCTCTTAGAACTTTTCCACCACCAAACACACACTCATCACCATAAACAGCAAAATCTTTTTCAACTTGTGCAAACAATTCAGTATCACCAAGACGAATTTTGTCACCAACAGTAGGACCATACATATTAGCATAAGCCTCACGAGAAATTTTAAAAGATAGTGGAGATCCTTCTACAATGACACCATTACTGCAAATGAAATTATAAATAATTAGGATCTGTTTGGTTTAAGGGAATGGAATGAGAAAGGAACAGAATGAACATGGTGATGGAATAAGCACTCTAATGGAATGAGTCATTTCATTCCATCATCATTTTTGGTTGGCTGATAGGAACAAAGTAATCATTCAGATATATTATTATTATGCTTATATAACAACGAGAAGCAAATTATACATGAGAAATGTTAAAAGTTGATTTACAACTTTACATATTTGAGCAAATTCACTAAGTTGTGAATCAATGCTGCAAAATTCATGAATCAGTCTGCTTCTCAATAGTCTTTAACTTAAAGAGAATATGAATAGAGTTGTAAAATGCAATTACTTGATTGTTTTTTAATTCAATCTTTCAAAATTCAAACACATATAAATGTGTTCATTACTCGAGTTCTAGCTTCTTAGTTGTATATATCGTATTAATTTATTTAATAGTTCATGGCCCTCAGGCCCATTTTAGGCTACTCCAAGGTTTCTCAGGCCGACCAGATTCTTGTACATTGTCCAAGAATTTTCAAGAACCTATTTTCCACACGACACTGCACATGAGGGAGCCTGAGCAGCTGGATATCTGTCAGAATTTGTTTCTGACATGGCATCTTTAGTTCGATTTAACCCCTGCCACCGCCGCCCCCAATCATCGTCTGCCGCTGTCAGTCAACAGAATCTTGTCAGAATCAGCCTCCGCCCACCGAAATATTGCAGGAACTGCTTTTTCCGTCCCAGACTTGTAATCGCTGTTCATTGTTCCAAAACACTAGCCAGAATTTGACCAAAATCTCGTGTTTTAGATAATACTTAAAGCTTTTAACATTATAAATAGTTGGAGTTCTTAAAGATTACATAAAATTAAGGTTATAATGTTATTATCATTCAGTTGCATGATGAAATTGATTAAAAATAGCACCCCCAGCTCAAGGAATGAAAATAAGGAAGAGCCAGGAACAAACTCTTCTTTTAACCATGATTTGGCTCTATAGTGATTTAACCTGGTGAACCAAGGAATCACATTCCTTGAGGAATGACTCGTTCCCTTCCTAAAGACATAACAACAGCAGTTTTTCCATTTGAGTGGAATGAGTCATTCCATTCCTTCTCGTATACACAACATTAATGAAATCAGAATATGACGTGTTAGTTTCTTAACCTGGTACTAGCATCTGCTGAATCGCCAAATCCCCTTGCAATTACAGATTCCATCACTGTTTTGACATTGAAATCACTGGCATGGCTGTCTGCAATTCCATTACCTCCTCTGATAACCTGATTACCTCCAATCCTTACAAGAGTGACAGATTTTGCATCCCCTGGCTACAAAGTAGCCAATACATAATTAATGAAAAATAACAATTACTATCTCATAGTGATTGTTATTACAAATAATATTGTTATGTAAACAACAACAATGAGGTTAGAGTGATAGACCAACAGTCAAGAGGCAAGCAACACTGAACTTGGTAAGGATAATACGATCCTTTTACAAATATACAGGCTAAGATTTTTACTTCAGCAATTATAATATAAGAGACTTAGGAAGAAGGTGAAATTTCACAGTTAGTAGCATGATTTTCATATAACTAAAGATCAAAACATCAATAACTATGTCCAAAATACTTGTGATGAATTGAATTATCATGTATGTGCATCAAGTCAGGAGAAGAAGTAGAGTGTATTTAGCTTAACTACATATTTTAAAATTTTACTGAAGTTATAATGCACCATAATTTCACCAAAAATGCTATTGTGGAACATAAGTAATTGAGTTTAAAATTTGCGAAATAGAACTTTACAAGTGATATAGGACTTCCCAAGTGGTGAGAGTAATTATAAAACAGTCAGCAACCCTATATACATGTTTTCAGTTTTTCCAGCGAAAGAAGGAGAAAGAAAAACTACCCAAAATTATGAAACGTAATAAGTAAAAGGCTGACCTCAAATCGGGTAGCTGTTCCTGCTGGTATATTTAACCTCATGCCATATGATTTTCTTCGATCAAAAATTAAACACGGATTGACCTCAATAAAATGATAATGGCTGCCAACCTGAAAGTTCTATAATCTTCAGTATTATGTTATATGAATAAACAAATATATACAAGCTGACAATTTAAGATAAAAAAAAGAAAACTTATGTTTGGCAAACATTGATTGCTATAGAGATCGTATATGCTTACTATTTGTTGGCCATATTAAGTTTTAATATAGCCTAAATATTGAAGTATAATATTATTAGAAAAAAAAAAATTGTACAAAGAAAACCACCTGTATAGGTCTATCTCCATCGTTAGTTACTTTTATTTTTACAGCTTCCCTTCCCAAATTAAGCAATACATGTCCATCTCCAAAGATTAATTCACCAGGAACCTTATCACCTTCTATAATTGGAAACTTTTCAAGTGAAGGAACTGCAGAAGCCACAAACTTTCCATCAGCTTAGTGCTTGCAAAGGTTTGTTACTGAGCATAGGTTAGGACCCGAATTTTTATTATCGAAATTGAATGGAGTGCCAAGGAATTACAAATCAGGTTTTCGAGAGGCAACCATGTCTCCCAAAATTCTTAATCATAGAATCAAATCAAGCATGTTCATCTCCTACAACCCATACCTATTTATAGATTTAATATAGTATGGAAAAAACATAATTATTAAAATAATATAACTAAGGAAACTAATATCACTGCGATCTTTCAAGGTTAACACCATATCAAAGAGAGAAAGAGTGTGTGCTATGGTAAATTGTGTTTGCAAAATTCTGGAACATATTTAAATTATCCTTCCATGGTTAAAGTTATGGATAATGTTATCTAAACAATAACAGCAGGGATAGACCAACAGTTATGAGGCAGGCGGCTCTTAAATTGATAAGGATATTTTGGCCCTATTTTTACATATGTAATGCAACAGCCAAATTTGTGGTATAAGAAACAAAAGGTCATGTGTGATAGGTTAAATGAATCTATAATGATGAGAATACAGAGTGCTTACCTGGAAGAAAAGACCCATGTAAGGCTAGATCCAAATTTCCATTTTCACATGATATTGGATCATGTACGGTAATTAACTTTGTACCATCAGGAAATGTGCCCTCAACCTGAACATAAGCTTAATGATTTGGTTTTGCTAGACAAAATAAATAAATAAATAAAAAAGGTGTTGTGCATAATCTTTATAATCACATTATCAATACTGACTATTTTGAAAATCAAAAGAAGGCATAAATAATTACACGTCGACCCACCGGGTAGCAGACCGACTAGACCCGTCCAATTTTTCCACCTATGGTTCTAATGATCAAGTAATAAATAATGCAAAATAACTAATCATTGTAGCAAAATCGAATGGAATTTTGCTGCAAGAGGAAAAGAGGAAGATTGGGATGAAATGGAAAGTAAGTTACCTGCACAGAATCTAAAAGGTGTGGAACTGCTGGAAGAACTTGTCTCCTGTAGACAGAGATAAAAGATATATTAAAACGTAATGGAAACTACAACATAGAGTATCCTCTATCAAAATAATCTATCAAGTAAGTGTAATATTACCTTCCTAAGAGCTGTCTCCCAAGATCCATCAGTTGTGCGACAGTGTTGTCGCCATCATGTACAAACTCTAAAATCTAACAATAGAGAATGATGAGGTGAGAGATGGACTGGCTGTGAGTTAGGTTGAATTAGTGAAATTCAAACTTGGAAGATGAGTTACCTGAGTGGCAATAAGCGCAACGGCTTCAGCGTGATTAAGCCTTAATCCCCGAGCAAGACGCTTTTGAGCCAGGTATCCAGCATTGTGCAGCATCAATTTCTCCACCTCCCGCGGCGCCAACCTCATCTCCAACTCAAAGGATTTACGATTACGATTCAAAACCTTAACGGAATCCACCGGCCACTCCCCTCCAATAGGACCACCCTTGTCACCTTCTGACTTGTGATTATGTGATAGAATAGAGAGAGAGAGAGAGAGAGACTGAAACCCAAGGCTAACCCAGCCTGTGTTCTGTTCTGTTCTGTTGTGGAGTGTTGACCTTCTTCTTTCTCCTGTCATGTGCCCTCTAAATAATTGTTGAGGGGCTTGGTCAAGAAATAAAAATAAAGAGAAAGAAAAGGAAATAAGGTTTCACCCCGTCCCGGTCTCTCCCCACCCAACACGATGTCTTCTCTGTTCGATAACACACGCAACTTAGGTTTCACATCAATCCAACAACCACCACCATCAAGATCTAATTTTGGTGGTGCGATGTGTGTACCTGTGGGCAGCTGTGCAATAGTGGTGCAGCGGCGTGATGTACAGGTGGGTGGTGGTGGTGTGATAGTGCAGCAATGGTGTCGTGTACCAGTGGTACGATGATGTTGTCGCGGTGTGATGGTGGTGCGTGGTGTACCGGTGGTGCGATGGTGTAGTCGTGTAGTGGCGTTAGGTGTAATGGTCATGCACAGTTGTTGCCGGTGACCAGAGATGCTGGTGTTGCCACTGTGGTTCAAATTGCTTGAATTGGTGTTCAAGAGTGGTGAGCGAGTGGTGGTGGTGACGGTGATGACGTCTTTAACTTTTCAAAGGGAGGCTTTTATTTTTAAATCTTTTGTTTTTAATAGCAAGGGTATTTTGATCATTTCAGAGAACTTAATGGGAAAAAATAACTTTTCATCAATATTAAGGACCAAACCTGCTACGTTTATGTATACTTTAGGACTGAGCATGTAGTTTCTCAAACATGGGGACCAAAACCGCAATTTCGACGTAGCACAGGGACCATCTGTGTAATTTACTCTTATTTTTTCAACGCTAGTTTTTACATTTTATATATACGAAAGATAAACCATAATGTGCACACATGACCATGGGCGGATCTACCTTTATAGGAGGGGTAGCCTTCGCTGCCCCTCAACTTTTAACGGGTAGTGTAAAAAAATTACGATTTTGTGTAAAAAAAATAAAAGTTACTGTTTACGTTACACTTGAGAAAATATTACTTGACCCCTAAAAATTTTTGTTGAATTCAACACTTCATAGAAAGTTTTAAATTTTATAATAAAAAAAGTTTAATATTTTATAAAAAACATTACATTTTATAAAAACATAATAAATAACCAATAAGCCTAAAATACTTAATAGTTCAATACAATTATATAATCAACAATCCCAAAATAACAATTAAGCCAAAAAACATTAAACAACTTAAAAAGCCCAAAACTTATAACTAATTAGTACAAGTAAAAAAATCAACTATAAAACTTAAAAGAAAAAATAAACACCCATCGCCCAACGACACTTCTCATAGCCACCCTCCACCCACACCGACCGACCACCCCTCTACAGCTGAAGCCTTGAACCGCCGGTCGTCCGGCAGACCAGCCGATCACCGCCGACTTGTCGTTTGTTGCGGCGGCCCTTGCCACAGCCCACCTATGATCCTTCACCGCCTACTTCAAGGTAACATTTTCTAGCTTTTTTTACTTTATTACACTATGAAATTAGGATTTAGAATTTATTTTGTTTAATTTCTAATATTTAAGTGTTATATGTTATACAAATTAGTGATTTGAAAAGAAGTATATTGGTTAACGGTTATTTGGCTCAATTTCTAATATTTAAGCTTATGAAATTAGTATATAAAGTAGGGATTTGAAAGTTAAATTAGGGATTTGATATTGAAATTTGGTATCTGAATTGTGTTATTTTCAAATGCAATTTGTATTTATTTAAATAAAAATTTCAAGAGAATGATATTGATTATAATAATGATAATGATATGCAATCAATTGATGATGATGTTGGGTCATTAACTTCTTCGGTTTTAATTTCTTCAGGATCAGTTCGTCAATCCCAAATAAATTTGATTTGAATGATTTTTCTTCGAACCCCTTTATTATCGTGTTTTTTTATTTTATTAAAATAAATGTACGGTAAAAAAAGTTTTTTACGTTACTCATTAACTTTTCTTCTAGATCCACCACTGCACATGACTCGTGATATTGTATCTAATTTCTATATGAATTAAGAAGTTTATTCTTTTCAACAATTGACTTTTGACTATTCTCTTTATATATAAATGCGTTGCTTTACACATATTTAACTAGTGTTTTTTCAACTCGCGTTTCGCGATGGGATTCTCGGTTAGGCGACAAGGGCTCATACATACCATCACAGCCATAGACGTGTCAAGTGTAATATCAGTATCAACAACCAAGTCTCTATCGCATACAGAATAAAATTAACAGTTTAGATCACTACATTATTGTCATAACAACAAAGAACCTAGCATGTTGAAATTATAATGATACGAGAACAACAAGGCTCAGAACTAATAGCCAGTTACGACTGCACACCACGAAGGAATGCCACGCCTAGCAACCGGCTTAATTTTTAGCAAAACAATCCTAGCCTTGGAACCACAAAATGTCTTAGATGAAATCAACTTCATCATCATCGACACATCAATCATTGAGTTACCAAAATAGTGGAAAGTCTCAGATGAATAATGGTTCATCATCATCGACACACAGAAATAGTGAGACACAACATGCAAAACCGATCAACACAACAATCCACCTCCATCTAAACCAGAAACAAGAAGCAAACACTACCAGAAACAACACCAAAAACAGAGAGAGAAACGCAAGCGGCATAGATGTGCCACCACCGCTACCGTCGTGACCTCAAACAAGCATAATGGGTCAATCGCAGGCGATTAAGAAAGAAGATAGGCAGATATGGTTGTAACCCAAGCGGGAGGCGGCAGCACAAAAGCGGCTCAAAGCTCACACCCATAGTCCCTCTCTAAATCAGCTTTCAAAACACCCAAACTAAGGTGTCTGGGGTGGTTGCCTGGCTAGGTGGCGATGATGGCGGCGACACAACAGCCGGCCAATCCATCGTTCCGACCCACACACCCTCTCTCCCTCTAAAACAACTTTACTGGAACCCCCACCATTGATGGAGACTTAACCCCAAAATGAAAGAACAACCAAAAGAGGGCAACCAGCCTGTATCTCCAACCTACAAAAACCCAAATAGATCTGGTGAAAACAAGATCGTTGGTGGCCCGAAGGGTCTTCCCCGCTCCCATTTTCTTAGGCGATCCTCACCGGCATCAACAACCACCGCCACATCCAGACCGCATCCACCGCCACACCCAGACTGCATTCGCCGCCATGGCCACAGCGCAAACGGCCGATGGAAGAGAGCTCAGAAACGACGGCGGCAAAGGGGTAGACAGTGGTTGCCGGGGGAAGAGACACCTAAAACGACCGCGTAGTAGGGGCAGAGAGCTGCCATCAATAGAACCCAAAACCCCTCTCGCATCGGCGGAAGAAGGAGCGGCCAGATGATCGGCGCTCATCGCCGCAAAACAGACACCGCCTAAAGCAGCATGCAGAAACACCGGCGGCGTCATCGCCTCCATCGACAACAACAGCCGGGACACACCGCCCAACACCAACATAAATACCGCCCAACACCAACATAAATACCCCTATAACTTTTTCTATTTGGGGGAAGGGGTAAAATGAAAACCCCTCATATAAGGCCCCGTTCCCGGGACACTCACAGTTGGACATTCATCGCACATAATATTTCAAAATCACATAAAATCTATTAAACATTTGCAGCGGAAAAATTTAACAAAACCATTTCGTATATTAACAATTACTGTTTACAACATTACTACATTACGAATCGTCGTTTGGTTTTATTACTACACAAAAACATCGTTGCTACACAAAATTGATGCCAGTCAAAAATCTATGCCAAGTAGCTTCACCCCGTGCCATCCTCAGCAACCATTACCTGCCAACTGAAAATGCATAAAAGTCAGTGTTGCTGAGTGAGTTCTAGTTTTAAAAAAATATATTACCTTTCATTCGTTAAAACCTTTTCTTACATTCATACATGATCATACATCATACATACATCAAGGTAATATTTTTTATCTTCCATCATCGTTCATTTCGATCATATCGCACGTTTCGTACATTTCGCACATTACATTATCTTTCACTTCTATCTAGGTGCTGTCATATACTAAACCCCCCTCTTGGGCACGAAGCCAACTAATCTAGGGTTTAGCCACAAAGACCCCGTTTCGCACATATGGAACAGTCACCAAGACTGATTCCCCTGTGTGTGAACCCTCATGGGGCAGCCAAGATCGCACGCTGTATGACACACAGTTGAGCTGACAACTCTCAAGGAGTTGTGAACCTCCTTACATTTTGCTTGCAAGACTTTCATTCGTTCATTCATTATGTTCCACTTTCATTATCTTAGATCTTCTACTTTGTTAAGATAATACTTTACGTTCATTAACATAATCACGCCACGTAAAGCCACGGAGTAATACATAATAGGGAACATAAATAAAACAGGCCATAAACATGCATAACATCATCTTATAATCATCCCATATCATCCCCGGAAACATCCCAAGTCATAGCCTAAAAGTCCCTCTTTCCCGAAAATTTCAGAAAATTTTCTAAGTCTTTAGGCGCGTGAGCACTATGCGGGCGCATGAATACTTAGGCGCATGGGCGACACAGGCGCATGGGCACTATTTGCGCACACGAGCCTTACTTAGGCGCACGAGCAGATTTCTGGGCGCATGGGTACTATGCAGGCGCATGAGCCTGGTTTAGGCGCATGGACACTTAGGCGTTTGGGCAGACTTAGACGCATGGGCATACTTAGGCGCTTGGGCAATATTCTAGGCGCATGGGCACTATTTGTGCGCATGGGCCTTGGGCGTTTGGGTACTGTTTGGGCGCATGATCTTTGGCGCATGAGCACTTAGGCGCATGGCCAACTGTTTTCTAACTAACCTTATTTTCAGACCCAAAATCATCAATCTAACCTGTTCTAGCCTAGTTTCTAGCATACTAAGCATCAAACAAGCATAAAACCATGAACATAATCATAAATTTTCCCAAACATACACCCTCCCCAACAGGGCACACACATACATACGGGTACACACCCAAATTTTTATAAAAACGTTTAACCTGCATTTTCAGTCCCAAAATCAGTTAAAACATTTAAAAACTTGGATCTAGAACTCACCTCTTGCAACTTCCGAGTAAGACTTCCTTCAAACCCGACACCAAAACACACAACCGAACACACACAAACACATAAGCACATACCCGAAGGCTGAAAATCAGCCAAGAACACCCTAATAATCAGAAAACTAACCTGAATTTCGACTTCTTCTACTTCCTCTCTCTAAAACCGAGAGAATTCTCTACTTTCTCTCTCTAGAAAATCGACAGGAAGATGATGTGCAATAGGGGTGGGCGGCCATGCCACCTTTTTGAACAAATTAATAATAAAGTTTGCCCCTTGCACAACTTTAACCCCTCAACTTGGGTTATTTTGCTTTTCTTTCTTTTTCTTCACTTTTTCTCTTCTTTTAAAATTTTCGGGTGTTACACCTCAAAACCTTGGTGGTCAAACCATTAACAAACCAAAACCAACTGCTGATGAACTTGTGAATTTCATATATATGATAATTTTTAATAAAATGGCTTTATCAAAATGATATAACGTATGTGAAACATTATTATTAATAACGACTACAAAACTCCTGAAAGTTAGGTCAATATTTAAAAATCACAATTAGTCCTTCAGTTATATATGAGTAACCATGTGACAATGATATCATGTTGTATGTTAGGTGTTATTAAAGGTCTTCTTCTAAATTTTGTTATGTTAAGGTATGCTTAAATAAATAATAAATTAAAGAGTAAGGGGCTGTTTGGTAGCATCTTAATCAGCCTCTTAATGGTTCAGATGTCTGAATGATTCAGCACTTAATGGTTCAGACTGTTTGTTTCGTGAGCAAATGTCTGAATGGTTCAGACATTTGCCTCTGAATGGTTAAGCATTATACTAATGCTGAATGGTTAAGAGGTCTAATGCTGAATGGTTAAGAACTCTTATCTGAATTGGTCAGACATTTGCCTTTGAATAGTTAAGCAATATACTAGCTCTTAATGGTTCAGACCTCTTAATGGTTCAGCACTTAATGGTTCAAACCTCTTATTGGTTCAGCACTTAATCATTCAGATATTGCCAAACAGCCCCCTAAATTACACGGATGGTACATAGGGTATGCACGTATTCTAACTTTAGTCCTCACTTTTAATAAATTACACATGCGTGCCTGAACTATGCAAAGAGTGCACGCTGACGGTCCCTGACACTAACAAATATTAAGTTTATCTGTTAAGTAAATGTAAAATTACCAAAACACCCCTAAACTTAAAAAAAAACTTTACTTACCTCACACCTACTACACCCACCTCACCTCATCCATCTTCTTCTTCTTGCATCTTCATCTTATTCTTTTTCATCTTCATCTTCTTCATCTTCATCTTCTTCATAACTCAACTCCACCACCTCTCCACCTTCCTATAAGAAATCAAACACCACCATCGGTCATAATCACCACCACTGGTCGTTGTCACCACCACCTGTCGCTAGCACCACCACTAGTCACAATTGTCACCAAAATACATGCTTTTAACGCTGGAAAAACAAGACCCAAAATAGAAATGGAAACTTTTTGTTTCAGAACTGTCAATTTCAGATCTGATCGACGAGAGAGATGGTAGAGATGATGGTTACAAATCAGATCCAAAGGTTAGAGAGTTGCGTAGGGTTGTAGGTTTCATGTTCTTCCGGTGGGGGTGCTTGGTGGTATCACGCAGAAAGAAGGATGGGGTGGTGCTAGCGGTGGTTGGGAGAAAAAGGGCTTAAGGTGCGATGGTGTGGAGAGATGAAGATGATGGTGGTGTGATGGTGACGGCGGTGGCTGCCAGAATGTTGTCGGAGGTTGCGGTGATGCCGTTGGAATATGCATCAGGGAAAGTGGGTGGGTGTGGTAATTGTTTTGAATTGTTTTTGTTTTTTTTTAAATAATATGTGTCCAACTGTATAATATGATTTTGAGTATTTTTATTTTAAGTTTAAGGGTATTATGGTCATTTGATATAAACTTAACTAGTTAAGTTAACATCTGTTAGTGCTAGGGGTTACGGGTGTGCAAATCATACATACTTCAGGCCCTCATCTGTAATTTATTGAAAGCGGGTATTAAAGTTGCAATACATGCATAACACAGGGACAATCCGTGTACTTTACTCTAAATTAAACCAATAAGATCGAGCTAGTGAGAAAATGATGACTTGAGTGACATAACAATATATAAACAGTTAGAATTAGGTTTTATTTTTTGGGTTTTGATAAAAATAAACAATTTTTTAAAGTTTAAAAAATATCGAATTATCTGAAAAAATTCAACCAATTATTTTTTATTTCAGTTTAAAAGTGTTATAAATTGTTTCAGTTGAATATATCTTCAACTGATGAAATATTTAGATAAAAATTAAATAAATGATAAAATTGTTAGATATGATGTTTTAATCTAAAAGAAAAAGAGTAGTAAATGATAACACGAAGAAAATATAGAGTGGGAATTGATGCTGTTGTGGCTTGGGTTGATACTAACGCTGTGTTCCCGAGTCTCATTTAAAAAGACAAACGAAAGTAAACGAATGAAAAGTGAAAAACAATTGTGTTGATGAGGTTTTTTAAGGAGGGAAATGGAAGGAAATAAAAAATACTGTGTTCTCGACTTTTTAAAGTAAGGAAATAAAAAGAAATAAAAAAAAAATTTTCAAGGATTTTTCTTTCTAATTTTCCTTCCAAAATGGAAGAAAATGGAAAGAAAACAAATGAAACACATAAAATTCTAATTTTATTTTTATATATTTTGAAGTTTGGAACAAGAAAATTTAATATGATTTTTTCTTTCTTTACATTTTTTTTCTATTCTTAATTTCTTTTTTTATTATTATTATTTTTCTCTCGTTAATTTTTTTATTGTTTTTTTTTTTTTTCTTTCGTTTATTAAAGTCGGTAAATAAAAAAAAGCATAAGCATAAGCAAAAATTTCACCGCCTCCACGGCTCTACTATTATTATCTTTCACCTTTCATGTATGTTACAAGGATCCACCACTAGTTTGTTCATTTTTCTATTGCCATCGCCATCCAAAGCGATTACTTCTTCTTCTTCTTGTAGTTCGATTCTTTTAAGTGCAGCAGCGGGATTAGGGCTAAATCAAGGCTCCCTCTCTTTTTCATTCTCGGTAAGTCCTCTCCCTTCTATCGACTCCTACTATAATTATTTGCCTGCCTTTTGCATCAAACTCCAACATCAAATTCATCTTATAATACCCTCTTTTATGATTCTTGATTTCAATTAAACCCTAACTTGCTAGATTGTTGAGCTTCATCAAAACGACAACCATGGAGGTTAGTCCAATTCTCCTATTATTCAACTAACCCTAAACTTCGTGCCTTTTCAAAGTTATTCACCTGTTTTCTTTTTTAATTTGGCCAGAATTTAATTGACATTAACAAAACAAAGGAGATTTTGGAGCCAGACAAAACCAGTGGCGGTGGTTTGCATCTGTCCGGCAAAGAAAGACTTGTATTCAGACATCCGGAAAGGAAATCATTATTAGGTCAGTACATGAAATTTTTTTGTAGAGGAAAGCATATGCGTTATCATAAATTAATATATCTGTACATGTCTGATTTTGTATATGACTTTCTTGGGCTTTAGTATACTATGGACATGCTTAAACTATGGTTGTTTCCTTGTTCTTCTCCAAGATAAGGACCACCTAAGGTTTGGTGAATTTCTTATCAAATTAAAACGACACTTACCTTATGTAGACCCTAGTACATGACTACTTGGTAGCAATTTCAATGATTTAAGTCAGCTAGAAGTTTTTGATCAGGTTGTTGTAATATCATGCATTGATATTGAAGTTGAAGTTCAGCGCTAGCAGTACTGAATTTTATATAGTCATATCTTTTGTAACATTCCTTTCTTGATATATAAGCTTGCTTGAACCTCTCATTTTGTTTTTCTCTTCTAAGTATTAACTTTATCAGCTGATTGTTAAAATGCTTTATGTTTTGTTTATCTTAAAAAATTTGTTAGTCATGTTTTCTAGTTCAACCTGTCTCAGGTTTGGGTTGTTTTATAGGTATTAATGGTTTGGACCGAGTTTTTCATACTCCTAATTTTGACAAGTGATCCTTTACATTAGCTAAACTTCAAAATTCACCATGAATCAGGATTAGATGTCCTTGCAAATGCAAAGCGAGCAGAATCCCACGCTCAGGGATCATTTAAGGTTCCAAAAGAAAAGATTTCCTCCATGTTGGCTTCTATGGATGATGAGGTGGAAAATACAACATCCTCAGTCACAGATCCATATGAAGTCGAAGGTGGTGCAAGTTCTATCAGTGCACGTAGTTCTACGAGCAGACGATACCGCGATTCTAGTGGGAGCAAAACATTTGATTCAGGTATATATTTTTTGATTTTTTCTTGGTAGGTCTCATAGTGGCGATGTTTATTTGTATGATTGCATCCATGAATTTTTAAGCAATCTCCAACGCAAGCACCAAAATACCAAAATGGTGTTCTTTTTGTGTGTAATGGACTAATGGTATTCATCACCTCATTTGTTAATTTTCAACTTACAAAGAAAAGGTAACGCATAAAGACTATAGTGTTAAAGTGAGTACCATGTTCTACTAGTAAGTTGATTAAGCAATTATCTATTTAGATAATTAAGCAAATACAAGGAACTCTTTTTTCAGTTTTACTGATAAGGTACCTAATGTGTGAATCTGAATTAATAAGTGTAAAAATTTGATTTAAGAACACGTTGGAGTTCTATATATATTTTGTAAAACTACAAGAGTATGCTTTTTTAACACCAAAATGGTGCGAATAATGGATACATAAGTGTTCTTATTCAAAAGTTGGGTAAGGATAAATGTGAACTAATCTACAGTTTAGTCTAGTAGTGATATCTTTCTTAATGTTGCAGAAAGTCAAATAATTGAAGAACGAGTTGGTGGGACGTCTTCTAGACATGGTTCCAAGTCTGGTTCACATTCTGAGGTAACTTTAACTATTTGACTTGTAGTTACATTAATCTAATCAGATAATATAAACAGAGAGTGTGGTGGCATTGATTTATCTAGTGGTATTAATTTCCTACTGGGATGTTTTAGGATATCACCCCTTCATCCAGAAGTTCTAGAAGCATAGATCATTGGAGTGCTAGGTATGATTCAGCAGAGTATGATAGGCGTAGAAATGATTACAGAGACGAGTCAAAAAGTCGAAGTAGGGATTCAAGGGGATACAATAGTGATTGGGATAATCAAGGAGATGAGTCAAGAAGTCAAAGTAGGGAATCATCTCGTTATGGAAGAGAATACAAAGATTATGGGAATAAAAGAAGCAGATACGAGAGTTCAAGAAGGACACCGGGTATGTTTAGTTTGATTTAATTTTTAGAATCATTTATTTCTATTTTTTGTGAGAATACTTTGTTCAACTTTTCAATTGAGTAAACTTTTTTAAATTAATAAAGTGTGTTTGGGTGTTGTAGGTAGATCTGATTGGGATGATGGAAGATGGGAATGGGAAGATACACCAAGGCGTAATAGTCGTTCAAATAGTAGTAGACATTATCAACCTTCACCATCACCAATGCTTGTTGGTGCTTCACCTGATGCACGATTAGTTTCTCCTTGGCTTGGGAGCAATACTCCTCAATCTGGTAAGTTTATAAGTCTTATGGTTTTCAACTTGAGTTGCATTTCCTCCCAAAATTATACTTTTAATGTGACATAATTAGTCCAGGTCGTGTGGTGGATTAAAATGGGTTTGGGTCAAAACATGTCCTTTTTGTCATTGAGGGCCCGTGACCTTTTTTCTTTCAAAATCTTAACACAAAATTATTGTCTAATATGATTAGGAAAGTAAAAGATTATAATAGCAGTCTAATATTTTTAATAAAACGATTTAGGATGTTTTAAGCATTAGAATATACTTCGATTGATTTTTTACAAGTAAGGTCAAAATTGTGCCTACTATCTACTTTTGATTGCTTGTTCCGACTAAATTTGGAATCCTAACAGGGCATGGCGCTTCTCCATGGGATAGTGTGGCTCCTTCACCAGTTCCAATTAGAGCATCTGGATCATCTAGATCTTCAACTTCAAGATCTGGCCAAAGGTCTCAACAACCACTTTCTGCACAAAATTCACTTCCCTCCGAGGTTAAATACATTTGCACCTCTTTCTTGTTTTCTGAAGCCCAACATATTAAACATCTGGCCTTTTGTCTTTTGTGTGACTTTTTCTAATGTTGTGTATACAGGATGAAGAAGCTGAGAAGGAAAAATTTATTAATCCAGAGATAACTGAGAGTATGCGGTTAGAGATGGAATACAATGCTGATCGTGCATGGTAAGTTTATATATTAAACTAAGATATATCAACAGCGTCTGGGTATGAAGTTGAATGATGATTATTCTTTCATTATAGGTTTTCGAGCATGTGCTTTAAGGACACGTGTTAACAAGCATTTAATATCCCACCAAATTTGCCCTTTTGTCCTTGCTTCTATTATCCATCGGTCTGCAGATTTGCAGATTCACCGTTGCCACGCCTTTTGAGATCAATTCCAAATGTTTAAATTTTTGTTTTATTTGGTTAAATACGGCAATTGAAAATTAAGTTTTTTTTCCTCTTTTTTAAACTAGAAATATCAAATCTATTGGGAGAAAAGTTTGGAAACGTGGATAGATTCATGTAAATGCTCATTGCAGGTGTTACTCTCAATGATGGAGAAACTAATCGACTCTTTTGTCGCTTTTTTGTGAGGGTTCTCATTTATTTTAAAATTACGTGGTTTTATCTTTCAGTGCTATTAATATATTTTAGTATAAACCATCTTATTTGTTCTCTAATAATCGAACAGTCTATGTGAAGTTCTGTTAATAGACATTGATTAGTTACGCATTTTAAAGAAGTATATTATTATATGCTTAATTGGAAAGTATTAAATCTTTCGATCCAAGTTTCTATATTTTGTAACTTGATCAGTCATCCTTATGGTTTTGCTGTACATACCCTGCTTTCAGTGCTTAAAGTGTTAACCTGTTTGCTATCGTAGGTATGACACAGAAGAAGGCAACACCATGTTTGATGCTGACAGCTCATCATTTTATCTTGGTGATGACGCTTCTGTCCAGAAGAAAGAGGCTGAACTGGCAAAAAGGCTGGTATGTGTAATTTTTGCTACTATTTTGGTACTCCACTTCTTTACACTAGAAGGGTGCTCGCGCAATGCGGCGAGGTGTCATTTTACATCCGGCACGTACATTCAATATTTTGTTATTTTTGTAGTAGTTTACTAAAGCCTATTATGTTTTTTCTAAGTTAAAATTTAGAACACCAAATAAATGGGTTCTGCATGACTACTTGTACATATATGCATTAACTTATTGTACCTCACAAATTACAAATCTGTTCGGCAAAAAGTTTACACCAAAACGTTTAAAAAAACACAGGTTAAGTTGTAGTCTCAAAACGTTTTTAAATGTGATAGATTAAAAGATATAGCTGAAATATTAAAACATATTAAGTTTTTTTGGTTTATGGGTAGATAATATAAAATTTTATGCAATTTTATGCAAGTGTTAGTAAGTGTAAGGTTATTATGTAACTAATTGTAAGGGTTAATTTGTAAATAATGTTATAAATACTATTTTACCCTTAAAAGTGGTTGTATCCTATGCATTGAATATAGTAAGTGTTCTTAATTTTATGGTATCTTAAACTACCCCTCCCATATGCTTTATATATAGTATACATGAAGTTTTTTGGGGTTGTTTGGTTGGAATGGAACGACAAAAGAATGGAGCAGGTGAAAGAATGAAAAGCATCTACTACATTCCTTTATCATGTTTCATTGACATCTGAATGAAAGGGTTCATTCACGTGTGCTGTCTGATTTGTATGTTCATTTAACTTTTTGCCGTTTTCCAGTCGAATCATTATTTTACATGACATGTTCTTCATTTGATATGTTTAATTTGTATGTTCATTTAACTTTTTTCTGTTTTCCAGTCAAATCATCATTTTACATGACATGTTCTTTATTTGATATTTTATTAAATAAATATTATTTCAATTATCACTTCCCACATTATATGCATCTGGATGTATATGTTTATTATTATTAAATAAAAAATACAACACTTAATGTGTAAAATAAATTGAACTAAGCAAAAGATTGAGGGAACTTCCAATATAGATTATAACAAAGAAAATATGACTTCTGAAGAATACATAATTTATTGAAATTTTTGACAAATTCATGTTGTTTTATTGAAGAAAAAAAAAATATTTGTAAGTTGTAAATTTTCATTCCTATATATTTTGGAATCATTATGATACTAGGAACCACATTTCTTATGGGGTGGTATATTTGTTTCCTATCTGTTAAACAGATCTTTTTCATTCCATTCCTAGTGCGGAGTGCATATTGTGATGAGTTTGTGGAGGGATTTTTTATTTGGATTTTTTTGGTCTAATATGGTGATATATGTTTGGGTTGTAGGTTCGAAGGGATGGAACCCAAATGACACTTGCTCAAAGCAAAAAGCTATCTCAGCTTACTGCTGATAATGCTCAATGGGAAGATAGACAGCTTATGAGATCTGGTGCTGTCAGAGGTACAGAAGTGCAAACAGAATTTGATGACGAGGAAGAACGCAGAGTTATTCTTCTTGTTCATGGTATACTCTTCTTACCTTTTTTGCAAGAATTTAAAGGATCTGTGCTTACCTTCTAAGGTGTTTGGGATTTTTTTAGTTGACTACCATGCTTATTGTGTTATCAAATGTAGATGAGCATGTTTAGTGATTGGGGGAAATAATCTGTTTTCAATAATATTTTTAGATTGCCTATTTGATACTGATTATTGTTGGTGGATTTAAAATTTCATGTGTACCTTACCCTTGGGGTGAAATAAGCCATTTTTGCTTTAGTGCTGCTTATAAGCATAAGCTTAGGCCATCCAGTCCCAAACTCCTCTAAGTTGATGTACTATGGATTCGTTCTGTTAACATATTGTTGGATATTTGTGGGGTTGTCTATCGTATTAATTGGGCAATAATTAGACTTCAGAGAGGATTAAGAGAAACATTTTGACTCTTTAGTGTTTTTAGTAGTAAGTTATGTTAGGTATTTTAAGCACACATAAAAATTTTAACTGAAAACAGTAAGAACACAAAGACATGAGGATTTATAGTGGTTCGGTCGGTGTGACCTACATCCACTTTGTTGCAACTAGGTTTGATATTTTATTGAGGTGAAAAGAATTACAATGCCTTACAAGTCTATTTATAATACATATATAGCTTAGAGAGAAAGAAAACGTAAGTTAGGCAACACTCCTAATTTAACCCTAATTAGGGTTAAGGCGGGCTGCCCCTTAGTCTTTGGCCGAAAGACTCCATAAGCCCAACAAGTTAAATTAAAGAGAACTCTAAATTTCAAAACTAGTATAACTTCCTAAGTATAGGAGAAACGTTCTTGCTCTCCAATTGGGAAATTGAAAGAAGGTGAGGCTATAAAGTTAAGGAAGGTTGGTCGAATATTTCTTGCCACACAAGCCATGTTACTTGCTGGGCAAGCAATGATTAATTGATAGAATACTTAAAAATAAAAGGTAATAGATAAATCCAAGAGTATTCTGAAATATTAATAAATAATAGTCATTTTCATAAGCAATAACCTAAGTTCTGTGGCGGTCAATGATGCTACACATCACAAGTCATTTAAAAGGCCATTGGTGGTCTTTTTTTCCTTTAAATTAGAGCGATCAACTCACTTGCAGAAAATGTATCTGTTTATTTCAGATACAAAACCTCCATTTTTGGATGGAAGAATTGTGTTCACTAAGCAAGCAGAACCCATAATGCCTCTAAAAGATCCTACATCAGATATGGCAATTATTTCAAGAAAAGGTTCAAATCTGGTTCGTGAAGTCCATGAAAAACAAAGTATGAATAAATCACGTCAAAGGTTTTGGGAGCTTGCTGGTTCGAAACTCGGTAATATTCTTGGTGTTGAAAAGTCAGCAGAGCAGGTATCTATTGTGTTATGTATTTATTTTATTAATGCTTAATACATGTTTTATAAACGGGATAATGTATGTGCTAGCCACCAACACTCAACTATTCAACTTTTTTCATTAAGGCCATCCATATATTGAAACTACTTTGTAAGCCACTCAAGTGTGCATCTCGTTACACTTATGCAAATCTGGCCAAAAACATGCTTAATTATGAAAACGCCCTTGCAATTTTTTCGCCTTGTATTGGCCAAACATGTCTTATGGGGTCTGCTTTCTTGTCAAAGCTTTTAAGGGCATTTTGTCATCGATCATGTTTTTAGCTGGATTAAGTATAAATGAAACCGGATACATACGAAGGTGGCTTATAAAGTAGGTGACCTCCACATGCATCATCCCTTGAAATAACATTATAGGTAACCAATGCATTGTAAAATAACAAAAAAACACACAAGTTTTTTTACATTGATTCTTTGCTATTTATAGAGGAACCTAGGTATTTTTGTCTTTTAGTTATAAAGGCATTTTCGTTCTTAGGCATTTTGTTAGCCCTATTTGGTATTATACATGTTTGGCTGGTCTGAACAGTTGTTTCAATACATAAGTGTGCCTTTATTTAAAAAAGAATTAAAGATCCTTGGGTTGCCTCCAGATACAATTATTAAGTATAGCACTTGATCTATTATTTAATGTATTGGTTGAACTACATTTTAGATTGATGCTGATACGGCTGTAGTCGGCGAAGATGGTGAAGTTGATTTTAAAGAAGAAGCAAAGTTTGCTCAACATTTGAAAAAAGGTGAAGCAGTAAGCGATTTTGCAAAGTCAAAATCACTTGCACAACAACGACAATATCTTCCAATATTTTCTGTCCGTGATGAATTACTGCAGGTATAATTTTTATTTTCAGATATATTATATACCATTTATCCAAAATTGATTATCTTTTTGAACAATTAAGTATTATAATAACATACTGTTGTATTAACTAATATCAAAACAAGTGAATATATACACAAGGAAACCAATTCTAGTTAGCTAATTCCTGTTCTGTCATAATCTAAGAATATCTAATTCTAATAATATTGTTTAAAAGTTATATTAAAAATATAGTAGAAAACAAGATACTGATATTAATCTAGGTTGTGTCTGGACAGGAATAGGTTCTTTATTTTTTGTTTTGCATCAATTTATCTTTTTCAGACTTCAAATAACATTTTCAAATTAAAAAGAGAACTGTCTGAGCCATTTCGGCTTACTATTTTCTATGGTTTTTTCCCTGTCTTTCAACACCTGTAGTCTACAAGAACAATTATGTTGTTAACTTGGGATCTCATATTTCTGTTCCTTCTATTATTTGCAAAATAGGTGGTGAGAGAGAATCAGGTGGTGGTGGTTGTAGGTGAAACTGGTTCTGGAAAAACAACACAATTAACTCAGGTAACTACTAGACCCAATTTAGTAGGATTAATTCGTGGAATAATGTCTTGGGAGGCCACCATACAGTCATTTTCAATAATCCAACTATTGGAACTGCTTTATAGGCCGCACAAATATGTATCTGATTTTCTTTAATCCTCTGTACTAAACATCTAATATGCAGTATTTGCATGAAGACGGATATACAAATAATGGTATAGTTGGTTGTACTCAACCTAGACGTGTGGCTGCAATGAGTGTTGCTAAAAGAGTTAGCGAAGAAATGGAAACTGAACTTGGAGATTTGGTTGGTTATGCTATTCGTTTTGAAGACGTGACTGGGCCCAAGACTGTTATAAAGGTAATAACTAATCCTTGTGTTTAGCCTTCCTTTCTCTTTCACATACTAGGATCATCAGAAGTTATTATTTTACTCTTTAATCTAGATATCATGTTGTTATTCTCTGTAATGCATAGGTACCATTAGGAAAATAAACAAACAAACGTATCTAGTAAAATCCCACACAATTAGTAAGGTCTGAGGAGGGTGAGATGAGAGCAAACCTTACCTCTACCCAAGGGATAGAGAGGCTACACCCAGGGAGACCCCGGCTCACAATAAACTCTTGCTGCGAATATAATGCATGCAACATATACAAAAACAAATAGTATATCAAATTACTAGTGGTAGAAGACAACAAGAGCAAAACCACTGGTAAATTCCTATGGCTAATGCAACTAAGGATAGCTGAACTAAAGGCATTTAAATTAAAGGTGCACCTAGGACTAAAGGCTTGTTGTGCGGCTAAAGGCATATTCTACGCCTAAAGGCACACTTTACTACTAAAGGCTCATCTCAGAGTATGGTCAAACATAGAGTTGGTAACAATACTAGGATAGGAAAGATACATACAGTCCTCTAAAAATCAATTACCTTTATCCAACGTTTTGAAGAGTCCATGAGGTCCTATCACTGATCATGTCCTCAGAGCGGTGCAAGCCCACTAAATCATGTCTAATCCGTTCGTCCCATGTCAATCGCGGTTTGCCTCTGCTTGTTCCCTTTTACTCTCATGGTTTCCACACTCCATACGGGTGCCGTCATATGTCTCCTTGCACGTGCCTGAACCATGTCAACCTCCCTTTTATAATCTTATCTGAAATGCTTGCTATCATTTGATACGAAATAGAGAATATATAAATGACCAATGTAAAAAGTGGTTGAACAATGAAAATATCATGCGAGTCTTTTCATGATAGAAAGAGTGAAATTGAAATATGAGGAAATGGAGATATAATGGAAAATGCATAATTATATGACATGTTGATATAAAAAAACTTGGATCGAGCAGTTGATTGACAAATGGCAAAATTCTTCATTTTTGTTATTTTTATATTAGTAAGTATAGATAGTGGATTCAGATGCTTATGGTCTTTCATTTGCAGTACATGACTGATGGTGTGCTTTTGCGTGAAACATTGAAAGATGCGGATCTTGACAAATATCGGTATGTATTGTCAAATGATGGTCCTAATCATGTGTGCAATATATAATTACTATTTTAAATTTAGTCAAACTCGTCTAAGTTTGGATGCAATGTTGCAGTGTTATTGTGATGGACGAAGCCCATGAGAGATCATTAAGCACTGATGTTCTATTTGGGATCCTTAAGAAAGTGGTTGCAAGGCGTCGAGACTTCAAGCTTATTGTTACTTCTGCCACCCTAAATGCGCAGAAGTTTTCCAACTTCTTTGGGAGGTAATTTGAATGTTTTTTACGTTTCTATATTTAGAGCAAACATATTATGCATAGATCGCATAATGACACTGGCTGGTTTGGGTTGGGCAGTTCCAGATAGTTTTTATTTTTAAAATTATAGTGTTAAAAAATATTGGGTATATTTTGACTTGTTTGACACATCAGATCATTTTGACTTGTATCTTGTCAAGCGTTTGTTTAACGTTACTTATTTGACCTGTTAAGAGAAAAGATAGCCCTTTCTGACGTATTCATAAATCATAAGTAATGGGGCGAATCTGCCATCTCTAAATTATCATGTCAATGACTCTAGTATTGTTTATGGTAACGTTGCACTGTATATATAATAATTAAATTACTTTTTTACAGTGTCCCAATCTTCCACATTCCTGGGAGAACATTCCCGGTTCAAATTTTGTACAGTAAAACCCCTTGTGAAGATTATGTTGAAGGTGCTGTAAAACAAGCGATGACAATCCACATCACGAGCCCACCTGGCGACATACTAATATTCATGACAGGTCAAGATGAAATTGAAGCTACATGTTATGCCCTATCAGAACGTATGGAACAGCTTGTCTCAACCACAAGGACAAAAGTGACCAACCTGTTAATCCTCCCTATTTACTCCCAGCTCCCAGCTGACTTACAAGCAAAAATCTTCCAAAAACCTGAAGATGGGGCCCGCAAATGCATTGTGGCAACAAACATTGCAGAAACATCGTTAACCGTAGATGGAATTTATTATGTTATTGACACTGGGTACGGGAAAATGAAGGTGTATAACCCACGTATGGGTATGGATGCTCTCCAGGTGTTTCCGGTCAGCCGGGCTGCTGCTGACCAACGTGCCGGTAGGGCAGGTCGGACCGGGCCAGGAACGTGCTACCGTCTTTATACTGAAAGTGCTTACCAAAACGAAATGCTCCCGCAGCCTGTCCCTGAGATTCAAAGGACTAATCTTGGGAATGTTGTTTTGCTACTTAAATCACTTAAGATCGAAAACTTATTGGATTTTGATTTCATGGACCCGCCACCACAAGATAATATTCTAAACTCGATGTACCAATTATGGGTTCTAGGTGCATTGAGTAACACAGGGAGTTTAACTGATCTCGGGTGGAAAATGGTGGAATTCCCACTGGATCCACCATTAGCCAAAATGCTTTTAATGGGAGAGCAATTAGAATGTCTGAATGAAGTGCTTACAATTGTCTCAATGCTTTCAGTCCCGTCTGTATTTTTCAGACCCAAAGACCGAGCAGAGGAAAGTGATGCTGCCAGAGAAAAATTCTTTGTGCCTGAATCTGATCATTTAACTTTACTGAACGTCTACCAACAATGGAAGGCTAATCAGTATCGTGGAGATTGGTGTAACGATCATTATCTACAAGTGAAAGGACTTAGAAAAGCCCGAGAAGTGAGATCACAATTGTTAGACATATTAAAGACACTGAAAATTCCGCTTACCTCCTGCGGGCCTGACTGGGATATTGTCAGAAAAGCAATCTGTTCGGCTTATTTTCATAATGCTGCAAGACTAAAAGGGGTGGGAGAATACGTAAATTGCAGGAATGGAATGCCGTGCCATTTGCACCCGAGCTCGGCTCTCTACGGGCTGGGGTACACACCCGATTATGTGGTGTACCATGAGCTCATTCTGACGACAAAAGAATACATGCAATGTGCTACTTCTGTTGAGCCACAGTGGTTAGCTGAATTAGGGCCCATGTTTTTTTCGGTTAAGGATTCGGATACATCGATGTTGGAACACAAAAAGAAGCAAAAAGAAGAGAAGTCGGCTATGGAAGAGGAAATGGAGAATCTGAGAAGACAACAAGCGGAAGCTGAGATTAGAAACAAGGCAAAGGAGAGAGAGAAGATGAAGAAACAGCAGCAAACCATCTCCATGCCTGGGTTGAAGCAAGGTTCTTCCACATATCTCAGACCTAAAAGATTGGGCTTGTGATGTGATTCGATTCATTGTATGATTACACAAAAAGGGAAGCAGGTGCTGTACTTGAACTGGTTGGATCTCGATGTTGTACAACAATAATTATTTTTGGGTTCCGAAACTTTACTTCACCTGAGATTTGCAGACGTAAATATATTTTTATCAATTTGTTTTATGGACTTGATGAATTTTGAATACGTCCATTAGTTCTGGTCCTATGTATGGTGTCTGTGTACATACATTTTATATACATATGGAGGTGTCTTTAGAATAACTATGGTAGTCTTTTAAGCCTACCCAGAACCAATAAACCCCTATCTTTTACTCTGTGAAAAACCTTTATGACTTTCTTTCACTTTTGGAAACCCTCAAAAACCAAACAAGTTCAACATTTTCCAACCATAAGTTGTCGTTTCTTTCAAAATCAACACATTGATTCCTGAAGTCAGGAGCTTCTGTGTCACATTTATTTTAAAGTTTGTGTGATGAATTACTTCACACAACAATGCCTATTCTTATGGCTATTCCCCCCTGCCTCTTGAAAATACTACAAACTAACAGCTTTGAATCAGTTAACTTTGATTTGGTTTAGATATTAGGCCATTTAACACCTAATCATCATACCAGCATGACAATAAAGAAACCTTCAATTATAAATAAATACCATATCCCAATTGATCATCAAATGAACACACCAAGGAATCCAAAATCCTTTTACATACAAATTCAAACTAATCACGTCTTCAACAACAAACTAATCTCAATCAACCACCCAACAACTACTTCAAAACTAATCCCGCCCGCAAAACCTAGGGCCTCTTCGACTTGTCACTGGTTGTCAACTGAGATTCGGCCTACAAAATCAACATAACACAGATTAGCAAAAAGAAATTGCAAGAATCACAATAATTTCTATGCATACAAAATACCAGCATATTTCTTGTATTTGTGCATATTTAACTAATTAAGTCAACCTGTGTACTGTTCCACGGTATTATTTTGTTTTGCTTGACTAAATATAAGCCAAAAAAGGATACAAAAGAAGTTTTCATGAAACGAATACCATACGGTCATTTAAAAGTTTATTACTTTTTGACAGGTTGATCTTTTATGCCTCTAGTCCCCTAATCTACGGTGCTAGGAATATGTAATGTTATGATGGGTGGCCGTGTACTACAATGCAATTCTTTTCTTATGTCATATAACATCCATTTTTGCATGTAAAATTCAACTATTTATTGACTTGCAAACCTATATGAAAAACAAACACCAAGTAATGCTATTCCTCATCAAATATAACATAAAAACTTGCAGTAAGAAATTATTTATATATAAAAAACACTCAATCTATCAGCATTACAAAAATATATGTTTCGTGATATGATTATTCATAGGGAATCAACTATTAACACTTTTGTTTTTGAATAGATTTTTTTTAGACTTTTTAGCTTTGTAACCTTTGGCTCATGTAAGAAGGTGAGTCAAAGGTGGTTCGTGATTAAAACTAGCATGTTACTTTATTTGTTTGTGATTGAAAATGGTTTTTTTTTTTTTTTTTTTTTTTTTTTTTTTAATATTCATATTAAACTATATATTAAAACATTTGATCAGTAGGTGCCGTGTCTAAGATTTTTTGATTTAACCACCAAAGTTCAAACCTAATTTGATGATTTCACCCAAGATTAATTGTTTGCATTACACGTGTTACTGCACCACATTGATAACGTTCCATGTAAGCTAACCTACCACTTTTATTTTCCCCACCCTCTCTTTGCTGACGGTACATCATATTCACCACCGCTTCCCTTTCTTTGTCCTTTCTCACCTCCAAAGATGTCTCAACCAATGCTCACTTTACCGGCCATGTCAAAGACATCCTTGAAGGGTTTATTTGAAGTTAAAAAAAATTAAAACTAGTATTTTTTTTTAGTTTACCAAGACTGACATCACTCATGTCATTATTATTATTTTTGGGTCATAATATTAAGATACCCAACTTTTATGAATCGACACCCACCTATATGCCATGTACAGCACCATACACGGCGTATCGGTCCCGCTAATAAATATCTGACATTCCAGGTCAAGTGAGTCAATTTCAAAAACACTATACGCATCGTATAGTGTCATACGCCGCGTATGGGCTTTTCCAACGACAAATCTGGGCTTTGTCAAATTAATCATTCAGAAGAGCTATACATGACGTATTGCGCCATACTCCACGTATAGGCCTGACATTTATAGCTAGTGTGGGCATAACGACTGACACCTATATGTGGCGTATAAGGCTATACTTATGGTATTTGCTCCCAAGGACCTAGTGCACCCTTGAGAGATTGTGGCGTGTATATCACATTAATTGCTCGAGCATTTGGTTATCTTCCTCGGCATCTTGCTGAGCTATCTCTAGCAATCGAGCCGGTGAGACTATATCACTGAACATTATTATATGTGTATTATATGCCCGTTTCTAGTCGTCATTGTTTCTTCCTTCGGCCTGGCGAGATCTTGCAGCCAGCACCTGTTCAGCAGTTCGTCGTTGATGATCCAAAGCAGCAAAAACAGCCGCATCAGTAGCTACCGCTACATGAGCCGGGCGAGTAGCCTCTACCTCCACATCAACCGCCACATCAGCCACATCAGCCACATCATACTCGACATATTTACCGAGATGTGAGGCTGTCTGCATGTATGGAAACATTTACGCTATAGGTTGCTAAAAGCTCACATGAGTAGAGTTGGTGGCTCGATCGACTTGACGATCTTATGGAGGGGTACGTTCAGCTCAAGATTACGTGAGCGCGTGTCGTAGGTATCGATACTCTAGAATTGCCACCGCCTCGATATTATCTAGACTCGCTGTAGTTTTATATTGTTATTCGAGTTGTAACTTTTATTTTGTTATGTATGTAAAACCATGTTATTTATATATATAATTTTCTATTAAAGTTTCTATTGTTGGCTTGATTGTTCAGTTAAATTATAAATATTTGTATTATTTGTTTCGTCGGTTAATTAAATTACAAAAAAGTTGTAATAACATAATAAAACTATACGATGTAAAAATATATGTCTATAACAAAAAAACATAAAATATAGAAAAAAAGTACATGAAGTAAAAAATTGAACTCAAACATATACGTGACATATAGCATTATACGTCACGTATAGGTGTTATAGCACCAAAATGTTGGATTTGTTGAGAAGTAAAAAAACACCACGTATACAATGCAGTTGATATGACGTATACACATCATATGGTGCTATACGACGCGTACTGGGTGGCAGAGTGTTGATTCAAATGGGTTTTCTTTCTTCTTTTTTTAACATAGATTCACGAATTCACGATGTCGATTCATGCAATGATACCATTGGAGGGCAACGAGGACGCTGGGCTCCGTAAGGGGGGTGGAGATGTAAGTACCACATCGGTTGGGGGGAGCATGAAACCCTCTTAATAAGGGGGTGGAAACCTCCTCTACCAAGACGTGTTTTACCTGAGTGAGCAACTCGTCGGGTGAAAACAAAATCACGAGTTCCTGGATGGGCAACCTATCAGGGGCGAAGTGGACAATATCTTGGTATGTTTTACGTGGGCTGTTACAAGTCTCACATCAATTGAGGGGGAGAACAAAACCCTCCTTATAAGAGGGTGGAAACCTCCTCTACCAAGACGTATTTTACTAGGACGAGCAACACGTCGGGTGAAAACAAAACCGTGAGTTCCTAGATGGGCAACACATCGGGGGCGAAGGAGACAATATCTTGATAAAGGGGGGTCAAGGATGTTCCTGTTCAACAAATAAGAAGAATTATTAGGCCATTACTGGCACTCAATACACCTATTAAGGTATCTTCATGAGTGATAGTTACATTTTATTCAGAAACATTAGTTTATCTATACAACACTTGGCTAAGGGTTATGTGTAGTGGAAGTGAGGTTTTGTCTCAACATTTATATTAAGCCTTGGACTTTCTTATTCTACTCAGTTAGCGAGAACAAAAACTCTTCCTTCGAATCTAGTATGAAGTTCATCCTATCATACATTAATTCTAGTTATCAAACATATCTTTTGGTGTGCGTTCATATTGAATCTCCATGAGCTCTTTGTCATAGCCTTTTTTGACATTGTGCTTCTTCTGGTATGCTAGTAGCTTCTTTAACATTCCAACTTCCTTTGAGAAAACATTCTTGCTTGGACCATTCAAAATTGATCGCACCCTCGATGCATAACTGAATTTAAAGAAAAACAAAAACCTTTTTAAAATAATAAAAAAGGAATCAACGATTGGTGAAAACATACGTAAGAGAGTTGTAAGTTTCTTCCAAGTTTGACTCGGCACAAAATATGTTAACAAACATTAATATCTTAGCATTTCCCCAAGTGAGTCACTCATCAACATTATTTAGTTTGTGATATCTGTAAGGAATATGCTGATTGCTAGAAGATAATTCACTTATGACATCACCAAGTGCCGACAATGATTTGTTAATATTTGAGCTTCCTTTAGTTGTTTGCCAACACAACCTGACTTTTTCACTCTCTCAGAGCCTGCAAAATCAACAAAACTTAACTAAATCACAAAAAATATTAAACGGGTTAAGATAAAGTTTATTAATACGTATACGTTAGGTAGTTATACTACCCTTTAGTTTGTACTCTATTACCCGATCATATCCGACATGTTCAGTTCAGGATCATACATCAGTATCATATGATTAGTTTCGAATCAGTTACATGTGTAGAAGTTTGATAATACATTTTGTCATTATATATTCAATATTATTGTTTTTTCTGTCACTAAGTAATTTTTGTAACATTTGACCCATTTTCAAACTATGAACCCAAACCCGAACCCGTTTAAGTCAATCTTGTAAACCAAATTCATTAGTTAGTCATTTTATTTATTTTTGTGTTTCAAATACAATAAATGTGTCACTTAATCAATTTAATTTAATTTTATAATTTATAAAATAAATTTTATAAAATTTAAAAGGCTATTAATATTTATAAGATTTTAAACATTCATTTAAAATAAATAATCAAATTGCAAAGTTTTTGTGAGATTTATAAAGTTTATAAAGATTTTATAAAAAATATAAGTTGATTAAATCAAATTAGAGTTTTAACAATTTAGAGTTTAAATTGTAATTATTCTTTTATTTATTTACTATATTTAAGTTTATATTCTTTATTTAAATTCCAATCATAACCCTCTTTTGAAAGACTTTTAATTCACCATTAACACCATTCATAACCCCCTCCTAACCTCAACTATAAAAGCAAACTTTATGCATCACTTTTCATTTGCTCATTCTCTAAAAATCTCACTCACAACTCTTTCTTTCATCCTTTGGTAATGATCAATTTCTTTTACAAGTAATTTCAAGAATTATTTAATGATAAGGTAATCTTATAATGCTTTTATATTATTCATTTTTTTATGTTGTTTCAATTTTATTTTATTGTATTTTAAAGAACCATCCTAACATCCAAACTTACTCCATATTATTCTATAATAGATGTAAGGAATATAAATAATGAACAAGTCCATCAATGATTTGTTTCACCCATTGTTCTCATTACTTTATTTTATTACGTTCATTGTTTCTTCTACTAAATCTCTTTTAATTTAATCATGATCATTTGATCATAAACCTTCTAACATTCACTAACCTTCTAACAATCACTAACATGCCTAAATCAAGCTAACAACATGCTAACGTAAACAAACAATTCCGTTTGCACATGGACGGCTACGCCGCCGCATTCGGTTATTTCACAAAATTGTTTCTCTAAATGATGGTTATGCCTAAGTCTTGGATTGTTCTTTATAACCCAAATGGAGTCTAATATACTATATATCAACGTATTAAGATTCGTTCTAACCCGTTTAACGCTTTAATAGTTTTAAAAGTGCACATAAGTGCCTTACTAAAATTTTGGCAGAATGTAGTCTGACTTCAACTAACCATAACTTGGTCATAACAAACCAAATTTGAGTAAACTCAAGCTCCAATATTAAGTTCATCAAATTCAATTTTTAACGATAGTTTATATATCTTCAAACTCAATCGGGCGACTCAATAATAGTCTTCACAAGATAAGTGCGCATTTCAGCACCTTTTGTCTTGTACTACATTTTTGACCTATTTTCGGGTCTTTTTATAAAAAATTTCCTAAACGAAAGTTGTTTGGGAGACTCTGAACTAGTTAACTGTAAATTTTTATATTTTTTAAAAACGGTTTGATATTTTTAAAACCTGTTTAAACACGTACCAAACATTTTGTCCAGATTCTAAAATTGGTGCAAAAATCCTTTTTCAATCTAGCTTAACCGTTTGGCATTCTCGAAACATCCTAACTTCTTGTAATGAATTCCGACCTTAAGTTATTATTATTTTTTTTTTACTTTAGGGCATTATCCTTGACTCTTGAACCTCCAAGTTTTCTTATGAACTCTACGACCATCATTATACAATGTGAGTATTCATAGCCCATTTTTCATATTTTATATTTTGGGGAAATCATGTGATTCTATATTCAATCATTGTTATTCATTGTTATTCTATCTTAATATTCAATTCAAGACATGCTATGTTATTACTTGAGATTATGTGTGCATAGTTAGATAAACTTGATGATAACACAATCATGTATTCATTCTAGTCATGGTAAACAATGATAGATCTATTGGTTTGACAAACCCACCCCATTTGTTTAGACGCGTGGTGAATGTTACTGTATTGAATCAATCATAAGGCTTCGTCTGCGGACCGAGTCTATTCAATCATTTGGTTTGATTGTGTTTGGTTTGTCTTTTATGTTACACTATTTCCTTATAAGTCTTGACATTGCCATGTGAATTGAGTTGTTTTCAATCTATTTAATCAATCTATATATGTATTCAAACCTGTGTTTACTCACCGGCTAATTCGTTAGCTGACCCATTACTTTTTCACATGATTTCAGGATGCAGTTTAGGGGACTTCTTCATGCTCATATAGGACTTGGACCTAGATTAATAAAAGACTTTATTATGTTATTTGAATCTTTATTGCATTGTATTGTATCATTTGATTAGTATTATTTAATGAAAATGACATTTAATATTATTTCAACTTATTTAATTCCATGTGCTATGAACAATCGATTCACATTTCGTCCGCCCCGATGATTCCACCATCGGTCGGGGTGTGACAATTTTTGGCTAAGCCGTATATTCTTTTGTGGTGTTTTTTTATTTATTTGTAGGTAATCAGTGAACAGTCAAATCAAAGATCATGACTTTTCTATTGCTTATTGATGTATTGAATATTTAAATTAGGTTCCTTTGAATTATTTGGGTTGTTTGAAATTATGACTTTAGGTACGTCAACCTCTTCGGTTATGGGTGTTACAATCTCGTTTTAAAATTTTAAATAACTCTAAAGTAGCTAGAGGCGTGAGACCATATTATTGTTAGACCCGTATATTGTAAAACTCTTCCCCGAACCTGTCTGAGCGTATGTAAATATACATACGTTATACCCATCTAAAGCCGAGAGGAACAAATACCATAAAAACACATTTTAAAAAGATAGAATCAACATGTTAGAATGAAGAAACCACATAAATTAAACTCAATATTTTTTCAAACTTGCATTTGTATCATTGAAAACATCTTCTTGAGTTGCATTTCCATCAAATACATGATCATAACAATGTTGTTTGATTTTTTGATCTCTTCCTAAATGTTAAACCGGGAACTCATCAACACTAGTAAGCGCAATTCTTTGTTTACGAGATATCTCTTTAACACTTTTGGTGTTAAAGGTTTTAATTTGTATTACAATTTGATTTTTAATTTCATATTTCATATCTAGTGACGGTAAAAAATGCATTAAACACAAAAAATAATACGTAAAAAATTATTAAATAACATTTTAATTAAAGTGCTCGTATATAACTCCAATAATGTTGAAGTACCGTTTTCTCAAACCCAGCTATTTATTACCTAATATTCAGTTTCTGCTGCTTGCATCTTCAATATTATAGCCATTTTATAAAAAAAGAGAAATTAGTATTTTAAAAATTTATTAGATTTCAAACATGCGGCATAAATAAAAATAAACTATTTAATTACGCTCTAATTCTCTGACTCTTTGAGATTTACATGCATCGTTTATACGTCGATATCTTTTATCATCAAGCTAAACCGTGTAGCAACCAACTTTTATGTAGGTTCTTCTATCTTTTTTTCAAGCTTAGAAATTCAAGACTTAGTTATCCTTCGTTCTTTTAAATAGGTGCGCTTTACATGGGCTGCTATATATGGTATGAGGCGCTAGACCGATGTGCTAGCGAGTAGGGGTGAGCAAAAATGTTTTTAAATAAAAATGTTTGAATAATTCCTATAAAACATCACCAACTACACACGTGTAAACTCAAGCGTACAATATTTTGGTGAGCTTTACTTGAGCTGCTGTAAATGGTATCACGCGCCGAGCCGATGTGCCAGTGAGTAGGGGTGAGCAAGAACGTTTTAAATAAGAATGTTTGAATAATTTTTATAAAACATCACCAACTACACACGTGTAAACTCACTTTACATGTATTTATATTAAAAAAAATCCAATAAATATAGATCTAATAAACATAAAAAATATATATAAACATGTGTAAAACAGATTTAAAAAAAACACCACCAATGAATAAACGAATATCTAAACTTCATCACCTACTTTTGAGTAAGTTCTTCTATCTTTTTTTCAAGCATAGAAATTCAAAACTTAGTTGTCCTTCGTTCTTATAAAGAGGTGCGCTTTACGTGGGCTGCTATATATGGTATGAGGCGCTAGACCGATGTGCTAGCGAGTAGGGGTGAACAAGAATGTTTAAATAATTCCTATAAAATATCACCAACTACACACGTGTAAACTCAAGCGTACAATATTTCGATGAGCTTTACGTAAACTCAAGCGTACAACTATTTCGATGAGGCGTCGGACCGATGTGCCAGCGAGTAGGGGTGAGCAAGAACGTTTTTAAATAATAAAACATCACCAACTTCACACGTGTAAACTCAATTTACATGTATTTATATAAAAAATCCAATAAAAATAAATTTAATCAAAATAAAAAATATATAAAGATGCGTAAACAGATTTAAAAAGATCATCACCAATGAACAAACGAATATCTAAACTTTATCACCAACAAAAATAGTTTAAAAAAAACTTATATTTAAACTTTAACATTGATTTTAATATAATCATTTGTGGATATTTGATTTATTAGTTTTCACAACTTATGTTTGTTTACATTTGAACTACATCCTATATTATATATATACATATACATATATATATATATATATATATATATATATATATATATATATATATATATATATATATATAGGAGTACAATATAATATAAACATTTTTTTATAAAATCAATGAGAACCAATACATTTATGCTACGTGCATTACCTGATCACGAGAAATGAGGGTTGTATTAGAAATTACACAAAAATTTATATTTAGCAACACCTTGATTTAAACATAAAATAATTCAAAATTTTCCTAATCTATCTTTAACAATATTCAACATAATAAAGTTACAATAATTTCAGCGGTTCGAAATTCGTAATTTTATTTGCATCTTCATCCTCCGCCACTTAAACAATGTGAAAATAATAAATCTTCTACTATCATATTATTAATGCTATTTTCATGGTATCAGTGTTATTTTCGTAGTATGAGTGCTCTTTTCGAAGTATCAGCGCTATATAGATAAAATAATCAAAATATTATATATTTATATTAACATATTCAATAAATACCAATATGAAATATAACCAATTTACCCTTAATTTTCTTAAATCTTTATTATTACACATTTTAAACTCATTTTTATAGTGATTTTTTATTGTTTTTTAATGTTCTTTTTTTTATTTAAGTTTGTATCCAATTGAGAAAAAGTTTTAAAAAATATATAATCTACAATAATGTTCATTAGCTCTTTGTCATAGCTTTTTTTGACGGGGTGCTCCTTCCGGTATGCCACTGGCTTCTTTAACAGTGCAACTTCCTTTGAGAAAACGTTCTTGCTTGGACCATTCACACTTAATACCAGCATCTGTTAGGAATGTGCTGATTGCCCGAAGATAATTCACTTATGGGATCACCTGGTGCCGACAACGATTTGTTAATACTTCGAGCTTCCTTTAGTTGTTTGCCAACACTATCTGACTTTTTCACTCTCTCAGAGGCAGCAAGATCAACAAAACTTAAACGAATCAGGAAAAAAAAATAATAAAATGGGTTAAAATAAATACACAATATTCAAAAGATCAATTTGCTAATTTCTAATTTACCATTAAGATGATGAATTATACCCTTCCAAAAGCTATAGATTTAGTTTCGAGATTTGTACTCTCGACAATAATTGAAAGAATCAAATAGGCCCGTGGGCTTTCTTTATTAATTAAAGTCTTGGTTGTGTGTTATTGATCTGTACTTCTTTGAATATTGGTTCTCAAGTCATAATAAGTGAATATAGGTTAAAAAGTCGCGTTTTCAACAGTCACCATTCCCAACAAAAAACAACATTTCGGTCATATGAAATTATATGTTCATTAGTTATAAACTATTTCACTTGCACACACAATTTAGAAGTAAAAATCACCTTGGAGTCTTTATTTATCTCTAGTTTCAAACGCTTTGCTTGTTTTGTAAGTAAAAAGGTCCAATAAAGTATTTTGATATAACTTAAACATGGAAGCTTGCATGTATAATAAAGAAATAGAATAAATTCTGAATCATTTGAATATAAATGAATCATTTAAGGTTATATTATATTATATTATATCTCTAATGGATCAACATCACATCAAGTCTACTTTTAAAGTATAAAATCTTTTTATAGAAACTTAGACTTTTAAATAAATAATATAATTTTATTATCAAATAACACTTAAAAGATCTCGGATAAAAGATGTATAAGAACAAGCCAAACCAATCTAGCTTTACTCTACCCAACCCACCCATTTTGCAACTTAAAGTCGGTAAGAAAAACATAAATGTTACCTTTAATGAATAACGAATTTGTTGCCATCTCTGTAATACCCAAAACAATAATAACAATTGCTTCCGTTGATAAGATCTATTTGACCTTCAGGCATTTATACGTCGTCTACAAACATTTTTCTATTATTATTAGTTCTACTCTCCTCTAACCCGTTTAACTTAATAGTCTTAATTGTCGGTGCTAGTAGCATGAAAATAGATTTTTATAAATTGTGCTAATTATTGCATGTTCCCGTAAATAATAAGATGTTGTTTATTAATACGTATACATTAGGTAGTTATACTAGCCTTTAGTTTGTACTCTGTTACCCGATCATATCCGACATGTTCAGTTAAGGATTATACATCAGTATCATATGATCAGTTTCGTATCAGTTACATGTGTAGAAGTTTGATAATACATTTCGTCATCATATCTTTAATATTATTGTTTTTTCTATCACTAAGTAATTTTTGGCTAAGTCGTATATTCTTTTGTGGTGTTTTTTTTATTTATTGAGGTAATTAGTGAACATGAAATCAAAAATCAAGACTTTTCTATTGCTTATTGATGTATTTAATATTTAAATTAGGTTCTTTTGAATTATTTGGGTTGTTTGAAATTATGACTTTAGACCGTCAGTTCAATATCATTAATTGGTTTTTGATGTGCTATCTATAATAGTGATACGTCAACCTCTTCGGTTATGAGTGTTACAATCTCGTTTCAGAATTTTAAATAACTATAAAGTAGCTAGAGGCGTGAGACCAGGGTTATTGTTAGACCCGTATATTGTAAAACTCTTCCCTGAACCCGTCTGACCGTATGTAAATATACATACGTTATACCCATCTAAAGCCGACTAGACCAAATAACATAAAAAACACATTTGAAAAAGATAGAATCAACATGTTGTTAGAGTGAAGAAACCACATAAATTAAACTTAAACTTGCCCTTGTATCATTGAAAACTTTTTCTTGAGTTGCATTTCCATCAAATACATAATCATAACAATGTTGTTTGATTTTTTGATCTTTTCCTAAATGTTAAACCGTGAACTCATCAACACTAGTAAGCGTAATTCTTTGTTTACGAGATATCTCTTTAACTCTTTTGGTGTTAAAAATTTTAATCTGTATTACAATTTGATTTTTAATTTAATATTTCAGATCTAGTGACGGTAAAAAATGCATTAAACACAAAAAATAATACGTAAAAAATTATTAAATAACATTTTAATTAAAGTGCTCGTATATAACTGCAATAATGTTGAAGTACCATTTTCTCAAAACCAGCTATTTATTACATAATATTCAATTTGTACTGCTTGCATCATTAATATTATAGCAATTTGCTCGTTTTTAATATCAATTTTATAAAAAAAGAGAAATTAGCATTTTAAAATTTTATTAGATTTCAAACATGAGGTATAAATAAAAATAAACTATTTAATTACGCTCTAAACCTCTGACTCTTTGAGATTTACATGCATCGTTTATACGTCGATATCTTTTATCATCAAGCTAAACCGTGTAGCAACCAACTTTTGAGTAATAATGTTTTAAAATAGAAATGTTTGAATAATTCCTATAAAACATCACCAACTATACATGTGTAAACTCAAGCGTACAATATTTTGGTGAGCTTTACGTGAGCTGCTGTAGATGGTATCAGGTGCCGAACTGATGTGCTGGCGAGTATGGGTGAGAAAAACGTTTTTAAATAAGAATGTTTGAATAATTCCTATAAACCATCACCAACTACACACGTGTAAACTCACTTTACATGTATTTATATAAAAAATCCAATAACAATAAATATAATCAACATAAAAAATATATAAAGATGTGTAAAACAGATTTAAAAAGAACATCACCAATGAACAAACGAATATCTAAACTTTATCACCAACAAAAAAAGTTTAAAAAAAACTCATATTTAAACTTTAACACCAATAAAAAGTTCTTACAACAACAAAAAAATCCAGATATAACCTTGAACGTCAACAAAAAACCATCGTTCCATTATCGTCCCCGTCATCGCCGTTGCCTCAGTCACTGCCGACGCCACCATTGGCACCGTCGTTGTTGTCGTCACCGTATACGATGGTCAGCCAACGGATTTAGTTTCATGTAGCATTGTTTTCATTTGGTTAGAGAGAGAAAGATTGGAGAATTAATTATTTTATACAGAGAAAACAATGAGTGTAATAACGGTGTCATATTGATTTGAAATTAAAAAAAAAAGTAGGTGAGAAAATAAAAGACCATATTGCCTTTTTTGTCTTTTTGTTTCCATGTGTCCCACTAAAAGTACAAAAATAATTTTTTTTTCAAATAAATCAGAAAACATTGATTTTAATATAATCATTTGTGGATATTTGATTTATTAGTTTTCACAACTTATGTTTGTTTACATTTAAACTGCACCCTATATATTATATATATATATATATAGGAGTAGAATCTAATATAAACACTTTTTTTTATAAAATCAATGAGAACCAATACATTTGTGCTACGTGGATTAACTAATCACGAGAAATGAGGGTTGTATTAGAAATTGCACAAAAATTTATATTTAGCAACGCCTTAATTTAAACATAAAATAATTTAAAATTTTCCTAATCTATCTTTAATAATATTCAACATAATAAAGTTACGATAATTTCACCGGTTCGAAATTCATAATATTATTTGCATCTTTATCCTCCGCCGCTTAAACAATGTGAAAATAATAAATCTACTACTATCATATTATTAATTCTATTTTCATGGTATTAGTGTTATTTTCGTAGTATCAATGCTATTTTCGTAGTATCAGTGCTCTTTTCGAAATATCAGCGCTGTATAGATGAAATAATCAAAATATTATATATGTATATTAACATATTCAATAAATACCAATATGAAATATAACCAATTTACACTTAATTTTCTTAAATCTTTATTATTACACATTTTAAACTCATTTTTATAGTGATTTTTTATTGTTTTTTAATGTTGTTTTTTATTTAATTTTGTATCCAATTGAGAAAAAGTTATAAAAAATATATAATCTACAATAATGTTCATTAGCTTTTTGTCTTAGCTTTTTTTGACGGGGTGCTCCATCCGGTATGCCACTAGCTTCTTTAACATTGCAACTTCCTTTGAGAAAAAATTCTTGCTTGTATCATTCACACTTAATACCAGCATCTGTTAGAATGTGCTCATTGCCTTAAGATAATTCACTTATGAGATCACCTAGTGCCGACAACGATTTGTTAATACTTTGAGCTTCCTTTAGTTGTTTACCAACACTATCTGATTTTTTCACTCTCTCAGAGACAACAAGATCAACAAAACTTAACCGAATCACAAAAAAAAATACTAAAATGCGTTAAAATAAATACACAATATTCAAAAAATCAATTTGCTAATTTCTAATTTACCATTAAGATGATGAATTATAACTTTCCAAAAGCTATAGATTTAGTTTCGAGATTTGTACCCTCGATAATAATTGAAAGAATCAAATGGGCCCGTGAGCTTTCTTTATTAATTAAAGTCTTGGTTGTGTGTTGTTGATCCGTACTTCTTTGAATATTGGTTCTCAAGTCATCATAAGTAAAAAGGTCCAATAAAGTATTTTGATATAAATTAAACATGGACGCATGCATGTATAATAAAGAAATAGAAAAAATTTTGAATTATTTACATATAAATGGATCATTTTAAGTTATATTATATCTCATATTATATCTCTGATGGATCAATATCACATCAAGTGTACTTTTAAAGTATAAAATTTTTTTATAAAAACTTAGACTTTTAAATAAATAATATAATTTTATTATCAAATAACACTTAAAAGATCTCGGACAAAAGGTGTATAAGAACAAGCCAAATCAATCTCGCTTTACTCTACCCAACCCACCCATTTTGCAACTTAAAATCGGTAAGAAAAACATAAATGTTACCTTTAATGAATAACGAATTTGTTGCCATCTCTGTAATACCCAAAATAATAATAACAATTGCTTCCGTTGATATGATCTATTTGACCTTCACGCATTTATGCGTCGTCTACAAACATTTTTCTATTATTATTAGTTCTACTCTCCTCTAACCCGTTTAACTTAATAGTCTTAATTGTCGGCACTTGTAGCATGCAAATAGATTTTTATAAATTGTACTAATTATTGTATGTTCTCATAAATAATAAGATGATGTTTATTAATACGTATACGTTAGGTAGTTATACTACCCTCTAGTTTGTACTCTGTTACCCAATCATATCCGACATGTTCAGTTAAGGATCATACATCAGTATCATATGATCAGTTTCGAATCAGTTACATGTGTAGAAGTTTGATAATACATTTTTTCATCATATCTTTAATATTATTGTTTTTTCTGTCACTAAGCCGTATATTCGTTTCTGGTGTTTTTTTATTTATTTGGAGGTAATCACAGAACATGAAATCAAAGATCAAGACTTTTCTATTGTTTATTGATGTATTAGATATTTAAATTAGGTTCATTTGAATTATTTGGGTTGTTTGAAATTATGGCTTTAGACCGTCAGTTCAATATCATTAATTGGTTTTTGATGTGCTATCTATAATAGTGATCAACCTCTTGGGTTATGAGTGTTACAATCTTGTTTCAGAATTTTAAATAACTCTAAAGTAGCTAGATGCGTGAGACCAGGGTTATTGTTAGACCCTGTATATTGTAAAACTCTTCCCCGAACCCGTATGACCGTATGTAAATATACATACGTTATACCCATCTAAAGCCGACTGGACCAAATACCGTAAAAAACACATTTGAAAAAGATAGGATCAACATGTTGTTAGAGTGAAGAAACCATATAAATTAAACTCAATATTTTTTCAAACTTTCCCTTGTATCATTGAAAACATCTTCTTGAGTTACATTTCCATCAAATACATGATCATAACAATGTTGTTTGATTTTTTATCTCTTCCTAAATGTTAAACCGTGAACTCATCAACACTAGTAAGCGTAATTCTTTGTTTATGAGATATCTCTTTAACACTTTTGGTGTTAAAGGTTTTAATTTGTATTACAATTTGATTTTTTATTTCATATTTCATATCTAGTGACGGTAAAAAATGCATTAAACACAAAAATAATACGTAAAAAATTATTAAATAACATTTTAATTAAAGTGCTCGTATATAACTCCAATAATGTTGAAGTACCGTTTTCTCAAACCCAGCTATTTATTACCTAATATTCAGTTTCTGCTACTTGCATCTTCAATATTATAGCCATTTTATAAAAAAAGAGAAATTAGTATTTTAAAAATTTATTAGATTTCAAACATGCGGCATAAATAAAAATAAACTATTTAATTACGCTCTGATTCTCTGACTCTTTGAGATTTACATGCATCGTTTATACGTCGATATGTTTTATCATCAAGCTAAACCGTGTAGCAACCAACTTTTATGTAGGTTCTTCTATCTTTTTTTCAAGCTTAGAAATTCGAGACTTAGTTGTCCTTTGTTCTTTTAAATAGGTGCGCTTTACGTGGGCTGCTATATATGGTATGAGGCGCTAGACCGATGTGCTAGCGAGTAGGGGTGAGCAAAAATGTTTTTAAATAAAAATGTTTGAATAATTCCTATAAAACATCACCAACTACACACGTGTAAACTCAAGCGTACAATATTTTGGTGAGCTTTACGTGAGCTGCTGTAAATGGTATCACGCGCCGAGCCGATGTGCCAGTGAGTAGGGGTGAGCAAGAACGTTTTAAATAAGAATGTTTGAATAATTTTTATAAAACATCACCAACTACACACGTGTAAACTCACTTTACATGTATTTATATTAAAAAAAATCCAATAAAAATAGATTTAATAAACATAAAAAATATATATAAACATGTGTAAAACAGATTTAAAAAAAACACCACCAATGAATAAACAAAAATCTAAACTTCATTACCAACTTTTGAGTAAGTTCTTCTATCTTTTTTTCAAAAATGCATTACAATTTGATCTTCTATCTCTTTAACTCTTTTTGTGTTAAAAGTTTTAATCTGTATTACAATTTATTTTTTATTTAATATTTCATATTTAGTGACGGTAAAAAATGCATTAAACACAAAAAATAATACGTAAAAAATTATTAAATAACATTTTAATTAAAGTGCTCGTATATAACTGCAATAATGTTGAAGTACCGTTTTCTCAAAAATAGCTATTTAATACATAATATTTAGTTTGTGCTGCTTGCATCTTTAATATTATAGCATTTTGGTCATTTTTAATATCAATTTTATAAAAAAAGAAAAATTAGTATTTTAAAAATTTATTAGATTTCAAACATGAGGTGTAAATAAAAATAAACTATTTAATTACGCTCTAATTCTCCGACTCTTTGAGATTTACATGCATCGTTTATACGTCGATATCTTTTATAATCAAGCTACATCGTGTAGCAACCAACTTTTGAGTAAGTTCTTCTATCTTTTTTTCAAGCTTAGAAATTCGAGGCTTAGTTGTCCTTCGTTCTTATAAAGTGGTGCGCTTTACGTGGGCTGCTATATATGGTATTAGGCGCTAGACCGATGTGCTAGCGAGTAGGGGTGAGCAAGAATGTTTTTAAATAAGAATGTTTGAATAATTCCTATAAAACATCACCAACTACACACGTGTAAACTTAAGCGTACTGTGACAACTCACTCGATTTCGTGATGCCAATGCAGTAAACCAGTGATGTAACACAACCATGTAACGCAATTTTCGGGACGAAAATTCTTTCAACATGGGGATAATGTGACATCTGGTAATTTTCCGTTACCAAACTCCGTTAGTTCCGTTAGGTCTTGCATACACGTGTCGTGAGCACACACTAGTTGTCGTTGAACGTTGGTGACTTAATAACAATTATCTATGGTAAACAAATGATAACCTAAATAATAATGTTGATTATTAGTTGTGGTTATGTGGTTCATGCATTTTAAGTTATTAATTGTGAATTTTACTTGATAACGTGACAACGTGTAACTATGATCTCATATGTTTTGCTATTAGTTGAAAATGTATATGATTATTATTGTTGATTAGTAATGTTTATATTTTGTAGTTAAAACCTTTTAAAAAGTGTTAAAAAGATTAGTTTTTATAAAATATAAACAATGGGGTTTATTTTGTAATTGGAAGGGAATTAAAAGTTACCATATTTAAACAAATTAAACCCAACCCTAGCCCCATTCCCCATCTTGCGGACGTAACCCCTCCCAACACCCTCATTCTTTGCGATTTTGATCAAGAACAAGCAAGAACAATTCGATTTTGATTAGTTCCAAGTGTTAATCATCATCCCTACATGTTTAAAGGTGAGTTTTATCAAGTTTTTCATGGTTTTTGATTCTTGAAGAACTCTAATTCGAAATTGATGATGAAAAAGTGAAATTGATGATTGTTAGATGTTAATTTGATGTTGGTTAGGTTGTATGAATGTTAGATCATGTTGATTTTGCAAGAAATCTATGATTTGATCATGAATCTCACACATTGCCTTAAGAGGAAACTTTTTGTTCTTGGAATTCATGAGTTGATGATTGTATGATGTTAGATACATTGCTTGGATGTTGGTTTACATGAATTGTGCAAGAAAAGTCATGAAATCTAGTGTTTGTTCATACCTTACTATAAGTGGAAACTTTTATGCATGATGATTGGGAATTTTGATGAATTAGTGATGATTATCATGTTAGAATGAATGTTATGAACTTAATTAGGTATAAAATTGATGAAATTATGAGGGAATTGGATGTTAGATTGCTTTTGGGTGTTACCTTCTAAAAAGGGAAACTTTATTTTTGAAGATCATTGGATATGATGATGTGAGCATGTTTATGTTGTAAGGGTCATGTTAGAATGCTTATGGATGATGTCTAATGTGGTGGAATGTGTTGCTTGGGTTGTATGGATGCTTGATTGATCATTTAAGGAATGTAGGTTCTTGGTGATTATACATGATGATGAACTATGGTTAGTGATTAGGAAATCATGTTTGGGATTGGAATTGATCATTGTTGTGTTTGTTAGTTGGAATGAATCTTGTTGATTTATGTGATTATGATTGTCATACACGCGTGCGAATCTGAGGCCCTTACTTAGTAGGATTGGCAGGGTTTAGGATGTGAAGTCGTGAGTGGCTTCACATGGCATGTTGTGCATGATTAGACTTCATGAATGAGTTATTAGTTGTGGTATATTTATAATTGTGTTGAGCATGTTGATTGTTTGAGATTCGCATAAGTTGTATGATGATCTAGGTTGAACTTGGGTTGATGATGTGATATACGTGAATAGTTTGTTTAATAATCATGTATGATAAGTTGATACGCTTAATTAAACAAGATTTCAATTAATATGTCACCAACGGGTCAAACGGGTCAAACGGGTCAACTAGGTTAGATGAGTCTTGTTTTCCAAAGCCTTGGGTCAGTGTGTTTGTCAGTGTGTTTATTGAGCACCTAGGGTTGTTAAGTTTTCTTTGCACACGTACTTATGTACTTGCGTGTTCTAGGTAACCTTTGAAGGGTTGTCTTTCCATCCATCATCAGTTCTCTCTTGTCATTATCTTTGCACATCAGGTGAGTTCATGCCCCACTATTTTATAAACTCTCTTTTGGGGGAGGTAGCATACTTGTTCGCAAACGCTTTACTTTTTATTATAAGTTGTGTATGTTTTAACATAGTGCATAATACCTTGAAAGTCCTCACACTTTCGGATCGTTAATAATGGTAACTAGCGGTAAATCTTGGGTAGTACTACTGGGTTTGACAAGCCCCACCTGTGCGACTCGAGGTCAAACGGGTGCAATATTGTCCTAAACACAAACATCGTTACGACCTGATAAGTCGTGACGGGAGGCAACAACCACAACACAGTCAGCTTCGATCGCGAAATCACTCTTGTTATTACTTGTGAATATAGACTAGCTATCTATTTCAATGCACTTCTTATGTTATACAAATTATTACTGTTTATAATTAAACGCAAACTCTTGAATTCACCAACCATTGTGTTGACATTTTTAGTATGCTATTCTCAGGTCGTTAACTCAGGTTGCCATTAGGAGCACGACATGGGTCCAGCATGCATTCTAAGACTTCATCTTAAGTCATGACATTTGAATTTTATTTATGAGAATTAAATAATGGGTTGGCGCTGTTTTGCCAAATTTTACATTTATATACTTTGGGTTTGTCTTATTTACAAAACGCTTCCGCATGGTTTTAAAGTTTGAACTTTGATTGGTTTTATTTTTAAATGTGGCATATAGTGTCGTTCTGAGTAACTAGTGACTGTGATCCTGGTTTGTTCACACGCCTCGCGTTAAACTCCGCACGTGGATTTTGAGGGTGTGACACGTACAATATTTCGGTGAGCTTTACGTGAGCTTCTGTAGATGGTATCAGGCGTCGGACCCATGTGCCAGTGAGTAGGGGTTAGCAAGAACGTTTTTAAATAAGAATGTTTGAATAATTCCTATAAAACATCACCAACTACACACGTGTAAACTCACTTTACATGTATTTATATTAAAAAAATCCAATAAAAAATAGATCTAATCAACATAAAAAATATATATAAACATGTGTAAAACAGATTTAGAAAAAACATCACCAATGAACAAATGAAAATCTAAACTTCATCACCAACAAAAAAAGTTTTTACAACAAAAAAAACTTATATTTAAACTTTAACACCAATAAAAAGTTCTAACAAGAACAAAATAATCCAGATCTAACCTTGAACATCAACAAAAAACCATCGTTTCATTGTTGTCCCCGTCGCCCCGGTCACTGCCGACGCCACCATTGCCACCGTCGTTGTTGTCGTCGCCGTATACGATGGTGTGACACCCTACATATTTCCCACATCGGCCGTGGACAGGAGAGAGTCCTGGTTCATAAGTAATGTCTGGTCTCTAATATCACCAACTCGTTTTAGGCGTATTAGCTGTGGATAAGAGAAGAACTCCACAGTTAAGCATGCTCAGGTGGGAGTAATCCAGGGATGGGTGACCTCCCTGGGAAGTTATCACCCGGGCAACCAAAAGCAAATCCGTGAGCTTCTCGTGGGCAAAGCGGACAATATTGGTGGTACGAGAGACCGGGTGTTACAGAATGGTATCAGAGCCACTCCTGTGCCCGTTGCGATGGTGGGACAAACCTCACCGGGGATGGTGAGGGTGTTCTCGGGCTCATCAAGGACGATGAGTCCAAAGGGGGGTGATTGTGACACCCTACATATTTCTCACATCGGCCGTGAACAGGAGAGATTCGTGGTTCATAAGTAATGTCTGGTCTCTAATATCACCAACGCGTTTTGGGCGTATTGGCTGTGGATGAGAGGAGAACTCCACAGTTAAGCGTGCTCAGGTGGGAGTAATCTAGGGATGGGTGACCTCCCTGGGAAGTTTTCACCCGGGCAACCAAAAGCAAATCCGTGAGCTTCTAGTGGGCAAAGCAAATAATATTGGTAGTACGAGAGGCCGGGTGTTACAGATGGTCAGCCAACAGATCTAGTTTCATGTAGTATTGTTTTCATTTTGTTAGAGAGAGAGATTGGAGAATTAATTATTTTATAGAGAGAAAAAAATGAGTGTAATAATGATGTGATGTTAATTTGAAATTAAAAAAAGAGTAGGTGCGAAAATAAAAGATCATATTGTCTTTTTTATCTTTTTGGTTTCATGGGTCCCACTAAAAGTACAAAAATAATTTTTTATTCAAATAAATCAGAAACATTGATTTTAATTTAATCATTTGTGAAGATTTGATTTATTAGTTTGCACAACTTATGTTAGTTTCCATTTGAACTACACACTATATTATATATATATATGGGAGGGTTACTGAGAAAACCAATAGTTATGTGAAAACCAAAGAAAACCACCGAAACCAATGGCATAATTCATAATTTTTTTGTTATTTTAATTGTTAAAATGTTATTTAAATATATGGTACATATATATTAAGCATAAGTACGAGAATGAAGAGTCTTACGTATACGTAACACTATGTCGAATGAAAAATGGTTACGTATGCGTAACCTATGTGCGGCGTATATGTAAAACCATGCTACGGTGTTCATTTGATTCATACCTTATTTATATATACTCACACATATATATAAAGGATAGTGACAAAAAAATTTATAAATTATGTGACCGGTTTCATTGGTTTTCTCTAGTTTTCTCATAACTTTGTGATTTTCTTAGGATCCCTCCTATATATATATATATATATATATATATATATAAATGAAAACCATGAAAACTATGAGTTACATATATGTAAGTACGTATTATAAAGTGTACAACTAATAGTTACGTATATGTAAGGGTTATGCATATGTAAGTACGTGTTACCAAGTGTACAACTACGAGTTGCGTACATGTAACTCATACAAGGTACATATACATAAGTCGTTTCATCATAATTGTCGTTCCTTGGAGTTTAAACTAAAAAATATATAATGAAATCAAAAAATAAGATTAAAGTTTAATCAAATATACTTTAAATAATTAAAATGTTAAATCAGTTATCAATTATGTGATTGGGTAGTGGTGGTTTTCACGGTTTTCAATTATAAGCATGGTTTTCATTTGATTTTTCCCTTATATATATATATATATATATATATATATATATATATATATATATAGGGTCAGGATCTTTTCAGAACTCCTAAAGATCGTGAGAACTACGAGAACTCATCCCAGCCATTGATTAATATAGTTTTATATTTAATTTATTTTATAATAAAGGGTATTAAGGTATATTTACAATTATTTCATTAATATGTTCCTTATTTAACTACTCATATTTTGGTAATTTCATTTAATGTTTGACTAGAAACTTTAAATATGGGAACCTTTATCGTAAATCATTTTCAAACTAAATCATTTTCAAAACCTTTTGATCATTCCAGAAACAAAAATCAAAATCTCATATCAAATTGAAATCCCACATAATCAATTGAAGATTAACGACAAATCAATTTAAGCTTTTGATATCGATAGTATACAAGGCTTTCAATGAAGATGAATAGAAGACGAAGATGATGAATATGATGTCGTTAATACTAATGATGATGACAACACAAAGGATTTCAGTTTTTAATTCTTTTGAAAACAATGCCGACAATAAAGATGATGTTGTTGATGAATTTTTCTACTTGATAATCATTTTTGGTTTGTTTTGGGTGTATAATTTTGGTATTGATTATACATATGAAGATTAAGATAATGCCACAACGAAGATGATGTCATTGATGAAGATGACGATGACAACAGAAAGGGTTTTGGGTTCTCATCCTTTTGAAGACAACAACGATGATTAAGATCATATTGTTTATGAAATTGTCTACTTGATAATACAATTTAGGTTTGTTCTGGATGCATAATTTTGATATTTATATATAGAAACCTTTGAAACTTTTGCAAATTATGAAGGAGTATCGCTAACATATATGTATATAGACTCATGTATACGTAACATGTATGTAAACTTAATTACATATACAATGTAAACTTGGTTACATATATGTATACATATATTTAGATTTGTTTACTTATACATATAAATGGCATAGCCTTTTGATTACGTATATGTAAATCATAGTTATATCAATGAAATATTGATTATTGGTTTTAGTCTGATTGTGTAAATTTGATTACGTATATGTAAACTTAATACACTATCATACATATACATAACTTGCATACTAATAACATTTATCTTTCAAAATATAGTAACTTACATATATGTAAACTATTCTCAAAACTAACGAATATATAACCGGCTATCATATATGTAAGAATGTTAATCTACATTAGTTGATTTGGCATATTTTTGGTGCTGAATTGGGTGTTATTTTAGCATATTTTTGCTATTGGTTTTGTAGTTTTTTATAAATCAAATGTTGAATTAAGCAATTTTTATTTTAGTTCGCCATGATATTAACTGTTAGATTAGGTGTTATTTACATATAGGTATATTATGTAAATTATACAATTTTACGATTTGATGCATGTATATCATACAATTTGATTTTTTATGTAAGTGATTTTTTATTTAATGAAGTGTATATGTACGTAATATTTTAGGTAATAAAATTTTTGAATAAATGTGAGAGAGGGAGTAAAATTCGAAATTTTCCTATTTTTGGGGGTTTCCAAAAAAAAAGAATTTTTTTATTTTACTAATATACACTTAATGCTTTAATTAGATAAATGATTTATTATAATGATTTACATTATTACCCTTTTTAATCTCAACCATAGATTATTATAATCAATGGCTAAGAAGAGTTCTGCGAGTTCTCATTTTAAGGGGAGTCCCGTAAAGAACCAGACCCTATATATATATATATATATATATATATATATATATATATATATATATATATAGAGAAGGGATCCTAAGAAAACCACAAAGTTATGAGAAAACTTGAGAAAACCAATAAAAACGGTCACATAATATATAAATTTTTTTATCACCACCCTTTATATATATGTGTGTGAGTATATATAAATAAAAATATTGATCAAATGAAAACCGTAGCTTAGTTTTCCATATACGTCACGCATAGGTTACGTATACGTAACCATTTTTCATTCGACATAGTGTTACGTATACGTAAGACTCTTCATTCTCGTATGTATGCTCAAAATATTTGTACTAAATACTTAAATAACATCTTAACAATTAAAATAACAAAAAAATTATGAATTATGTTATTGATTTCCGTGGTTTTCTTTGGTTTTCACATAACTATTGGTTTTCTCAGAACCCTCCCCTACATATATATATATATATATATATATATATATATATATATATATATATATATATATATATATATATATATATATATATATATATATATAGGATTGAGTTCAAGTAAGAACCCTCCCTAATTGCAAGAACCTTTTAACTCAACCATATCCTTTGATTTAATATATAATATTAAGGATGTTATTTCAACAGTGGAGATGAGATGGTGGGCATTTTAAACATTTTCCATCTGACAAAATTTTGACTTTTTTCATCTTTCACATCATCATTTCTCTTTCGTATCCTCATCTTCGCTCCCTTTCTATTTTTCATCTTCACGCCCTTCCACTACCATCACCATCTACCTCCACCATGAGATCAACCACCACCACTCCATCGAACATCAACCACCACCACACCATCATCGCCACCACTCCACCACAACTACCTCCATTATCATCGTCCTTGTCAACACCACAATCACAGATCCCACCATGATATCAACCATCAACAACATGGTTCCTGCCCCCCGACATCAACCACCACCACACCTTCGCAGCCACAACACGCACATGCCACCCCGTCGCGACAACAACCATCACCACACTACTGCCGCTACCGCCATTTGCATCATCTTTGTCACCACCAACATCATGATTCAGATCTGGGTTCATAATACGGTTCAGATCCGGCACCACGAGCACACCACCATCACCGCTAACAACACCTCCCTTTCAATGCTTTTCATCATCATGTTCACACTATGGTCCAGATCTGGGTTTATCAACCAGAAGTGGGTTCACACTATGGTCTAGATCTGGGTTTATCAACAAGAAGAGGGTTTTTGTTAAAAATGAAGGAAAAAGAAAACCTAGAAATGGGTTTTCCATCAGAAGTAAGTCTCTCTCTCAAAACACTAACCCAAATGAGTTTTCAATCTCTGCTTCAAGTTTTCAAGCATGTTTAAAGAATAGTCAAAGACACATGAGAGAATATGTTGTTTTTTCTTTAGTTACAGTGGTTTACATTTGTTTACATTAAAAAATATTAGTGGTGTATTACAATAGTTTACAGATTGGTTTATATTATTTTATAGATTGTTTTACATTAAGTTATTTTTGTTATAGTTGTGTAGTTTTGTTTATTTAATTTCTTTATAGTTTTAAATTTTGGTTACAGTGGCATAGTTACATGATTTAATGTTATTTGGTTGTGAGGTTGTTGTAATGACGGTATTACTGTAAGTTTGAATGGTGTAATGTTGTTTACATTAGTTTACATTGGTTTATATTGATGTAATGACGTTTGGTTTACATTTGTTACGGTATTACGGATTGTTTTACATTTGTTTACATTGATGTAATGACGTTTAATTGTTGTAATGATTGTGTTAAAATAGTTTAATCCTCTTTTTTGTTACATCACTATTGAATTTAAACATAATTATTGTAGTGTAATTTTATTTTGATTTGTATTGTAATTTTTTTTAAATTTTTATGGTGTAACATATTATTACATTTGTGTACTACGTCATGTTACAGTAATTTCGAATGGTCTTTTTTTGGCAAAAGTATAATGAAATTAAAGAGAAAAATAAGATGAATTTAATGGTGTTATTTTTATAAAAATTTAACATTTGATAAAAAAAGTTATAGTAGTTTAAAAAACAAGGGGGTAAACTTTTATAAAATAAAAAGTAAAAAGTGGATAGAATCATTTAATAGTAGGTGGTGACATTTGTCACTACCATATAAAAAACTGACTTTTGGGTAGTATTGAAATGTCAAAAATGCCCTTTTCTATTAAAAAAAGATATGAGACTCTTGGTATCATCTCATGCCATAAAGGTTTAATCAATGATCCACATTTGGTTAAAGGGTTCTTACAATAACTATGGGTTCTCAATAGAACTTCACCCTATATATATATATATATATATATATATATATATATACGAGTATATCAGAGGGGGGTGGAGTGGTAAAGTTTTGATTGCCATGAAAAGAGAGAGGGAGAGAGTAACTTACGGTGAAAGTATGCACAGCGGAGGGTTGGTGTAGACGAGAGTATGCACAGCGGTTGAAGGTTGTACAGAAAGGGAAAATCTTTTTGTGTTTTTTTTTTATATATATATGCTGGGTTATAATATGAAGTGCTGGAGATGTAACTGGGAGAGTAAGGGAGTGGAGAGTTAAAGAGCGGCGAAGAGTTTAGTGTGCACTGAAAGTCATAGTATTATTGCTTTCAATGGTTTTCGGCTTCTCTTTTTTGGTGTGTTTACAAATGAATTACAATTGCCGTTTTATAGGCGAAAGAATCGACTGAATTATTAGTCTGTACACTAAAGTCAAAAGTCTATGTGCTAAAGTCAAAAAAGAAAAAGAAAAGCTTGTCTGCCATGATTTGCATCCGATAATTGCTGCTTACGTCATGGCTTACGTCATTGTTTTTGTCTTGTGTAATCTGTCGTCATTGCGTGCGTCATGTCTTCTAGAAGTCTCTGTGTGTGCTGTCGATTGACTGTGGACTAGAACATCCTTGTTCGTCGTCGTCTTCGTCTTCTAAGTTGACGATGTGATCTACCTGTAGAGTGTCTCCTTCCCCTGCAAATGGTAGAAGCATACTCCTGTTTGTCTTTGCATATACCTGTATGTAGTGTCCTTCTCCTATCAGTTTGTATTGTTGCCAAGGAAAACAATCAGAAATTTCTGGAGTTTCCTGATGTCTTTTGATAAACTGCTGGAAATCTGTTGTAGGCTGGCTGTGTGGGTAACTTATCCATGGTAGATGTGCAAAATCTATGCTGTCTCCGGACTTTGTCATTGCTCTTTGTAGATACATGTCTGTTTTTTGTTTATTGTGTTCAATGAAAATTCTCTTTCTAGTTGGTCTGTATGTATAAGCATCTGCAAACGGAAAAGAAGCTATGATCTTAACACCAATAAACGGTGTCGTAGATCTTACTGTAATGTTTCCTGCTATTAAGATAATCTTCTCCCCAAGCTGGTTTAGAAGATCTTCTGTTCTGCTGTCTAATTTTATTTCTAAATAATCAATCATACCATGATGGTAAAATTGAATAATCTGTTCATCTGTCAGTTTTGTAGGGTAATGTATTTGGAGTAACAGAAGGCCGGTTCCCTCTCCGTCTTCATCTGTTCTTTCTATTACTGTGAATCCTTGCACTTCGCTGTCGAATCTGAAGGCTAAGTCTATAATCTGCTGCTGTAGGTTGTACAGAATTAAAGGGAATTCTACACAGACCTTTTGTGAGACAAGATTCTCGAATTCTGGGAATCTTTCTGTGACTGGTTTCAAGGTTTGCCACCAGGGTGTATCAAGAATCCTTGTTCTAAAAGATTCATAAGTTCTGTATACAACTGTTTTTTCTTCTTTTTTCTCGAGCCTTTGTAATAACTGTGTATTTTTTGCTTCGAGTATAGCAATTTTTTGTTTTATCATGCTATTTTCAATTTTTATCTGTATATTCTGTGTATCTTTTGCTTTTTCCTCTAACTATGATTTCAATGTTGAAATCATTTCTTGCTGAGCTTGAATATATTGCTCAGGGTTTTGTTTTGTAATGTCAGAAAAACTTTTAACCTCTTCGGGTTCTATGTAAAAGTTTTGTATACCAAATTTTTCTCTTGCATCTTTCAATGCTTCAGAGAAGTTTGTAAAACCTTTCCAGGTTGCTCCCCCAGGGATATTTGTTATATGAGGGATAACGCTGGTCCATTTATTGAAAACACCAATTTTTGTGCCTCTGTATATGACATAATGTGTAAATTCAGTTTTGTTTTAAACTGTCTTTCAGGGGTTTTTAAACTTTGTTCCTGAAAGTAAATGCTTAACACATTTAAAACCTGTACTTTGAAAGTTGATGCTTGTGGCATGGTTTGAATATGCCATAAGTTATCTAACAAGCATTGCTGCTTGTCTGTAAGTTTCATTCCTATGATAGGACGAAACTTTTTACTAGAATCTGTGCAAATCTGTAAAGCATATGTTCCAAATTCTAATACCGGTTTGGGTATAGAATTGGTATGCAAAGTGCGTTTTTCCCTTGACTGTGTAAACTGTTTTTGCTGTCTATAGAATTGTGTAATTTCATCTGGTCTTATCACTAACTGTGGTAGTGAGACTTGAGATGAACTGTGTATTTTTTCTATTGACTGTTGATATATCTGTTGAATCTGTTCTTCTTCTTCTGTCAAAGATTTATCCTGTTTAGGATATATGATCTTTGCCTTTCCTTTATCTTTTTTCCTGTTCATCTGAAACAAACCATTTGTTTATATTTCGAGATAACATATCTGCTATCCCATTATTTTTTCCCTTTATATGTTCAAAATTTATAACATAACCATTTCCTTGTATAACATTTTGTAAATTGACCCATCTTGTTCTGTTTATCTTTTTACTTTGGTCATTTTTTATAAACTTAACGATTGCTTCATAATCGGTTCTGACTGTAAATTCTTTATTGAGAAAGATTTTGAATTTTTCTAATGCATAGATTAATGCCTGTATTTCAAAATCTATTGTATTCCAATTTGTTTTGTTTTGAAAATTACCGCTTGTATAAGCGCAAATTTTCTCTTCTTTCTTTGTACTGTATTTACTTGGTTTACATAGAAGGACTGCTCCCCATCCTTCTTTGCATCCATCTGTTTCAATGATTATATAATCTGTAACTAGGGGTAATTCTAGGGGTTTTATATTTTTTACCGCTTCTTTTATTTGTTTAACCAATTTAATATCTTCTTGGTTAAAATACCTTTGACCATTCTTTGTAGTTTTACTGTATATTGATCCAACTAGTTTTGACAAATTTGGGATAAACTTTCTAGCATAATTTACCAGTCCCAAAAATGCTTGTATCTGTTTTAAGTTTTCAAATTTTTCTCGAATATTTAGAATTTTTGTAGAAATATGTGGCTGTAATTCTATTTTTCCATTTCCGATTTCTAATCCTAAAAAGGATATTTTTCTTTTGAATAATTCCATTTTTCGTTTAGAAATGACTATACCATTTTTTTTTATTTCTGTAAAAACCTGCTAGAGATGTCTTTCATGTTCCTGTACTGTATTACTTGCAACTAAAATATCATCAATATAAACTAAGCAAAATTCAAATTTTAAGAATATACTGTCCATAAATCTTTGGAAAATTGAAGGCGCATTTTTTAGTCCAAAACTTAGGACATTCCATTCATACTGCCCTTCAGAACATGTAAAAGCTGTCCATGTTTTAAAACTTTCTTCTAGTTTTAACTGATTGTATCCCGATTTTAAGTCGAATTTTGAAAATACTTTTTTATTCTGTATAAGATTTAGTAAACTGTCTTTATTAGGGATATTATATCCATCATCTATTGTATTATCGTTTAACCTTTTATAATTGTAAACTATCCTAGCCTTTCCTCTTTTTATTTCACTATGGTTTCTTACTAAAAAGGCTGCAGATCTGTGAGGATTTTCTGATTTTCTAATTAATCCTTGACTTATCATTTCAGGGATTTGTTTTCTAAATTCCTCTTTGTCTAATGGGCTGTATTCTATGTTAGCTGTTCTAATTATTATATCAGGATTTTTTAATTGTATTTTACAAGTGTAGCTTACTTTCGCTTTTGTTATGTCTTCTCCAATGTATCCTATTTTTTCTAAATGTAATATCATAGGATGATTTATACTCTTTGTAATATCCTGTCCTTTTTCCATATCATGGCTTAAGAAGTCTGTCAGAAGTTTTAATGATTCATTTTCTATTAAGTTTTTTCTATTGTATGTTTTTAAGAAGTCTAAATTTCCTTTATCACCTCTTTTTTGAACAATTTCTGTTGTATTAATGTATCTAAGAGTTGGAATTGTATATAACTGTTTGCTTAATGTTATAAAATTTTTTGTAATTGTTACTGCCCCATTTAATCCTAATATAAAATTTAATCCTATAACAAAGTCTTTGGATTTTATATTTGGTGGATTAATGTTTATTTGTGGCATATCGTATTTAATACTGTAATTATTTGCAAAATCTAAAAACTGTATTCCTACTGGTTCTAGATAATGTGTAATGTCTATTAGTCTATCTTTCTATGGTATTCTACTGGTGCTAAGCTGTATGAGATCAGACTTTTTGTGGCTCCGGTATCTACTAATGCTTGTAGATCTATGTATTTGTTGTTATCTAACCATAAGCGGCTTTGAATAGTTATCATGTTTGTTGAACCCTGTGTTTGTATATAGGTTTGTTCTTCTAACTGTGTTGTGGCCATTTTGCTTACTTCCTCTGGTTTAACTATTTTTTGTATTTCTTCCATTTTATTTTCTAGATTTTTTATTTTTAAACTATGTAATTCTAATGAAAGTTCTATTTTTTCTATTTTATCATTTTTGCTATCTTTGTTAACTGTTTTGGATGTCGAAGCTATGTCCTGGTTGTAAATTTCTTTAAGGCATTTAAAGCAAATTTCTTTAAAGCACTTATTACACTGTGATCTTTTTTCTATACTTGGGTAATATCCACAATTATAACATCTAATGTGATTATTTCCCTTATTTTGTATCCAATTATGTTCGCAAGCTTCTTCTGTATTCATGTATGTATATGCTACTTTCACTGTTGGGTTCTCATCTTCGCTGTATATACTATATACTGACTCATTATCAGACTCATCATCTGTTTTTATAGTTTCTATTTCGTAATCTTGTAATTGTTCTATTAAGTTAGCTCTTTCTACATTCTTATTCCTGTTTGTGCATTTATTGGCTAAATGTGTTGTTTCTCCACAGATAAAACATCTATATTTTCTTGACTGTGGTTTTTTAACATACCTATTTGTATTATTTTTTCTGTAATTTTTATTGTATGTCATACTCTTTCTTATCTTCTTTCTCTTATTGTATACTCCATAAGCCTGTGGTGTATAAATTGTTGTTTTACAAAATGCATACGCATTTCTTTTTAATTGTTCCTGTAATGCTACTTCTTTGCATTTTTCTTCTAAAATACTAAATGTATAAGTTATTCTAGGTCCTATTCCTAGATTCTGTTGTGTACCGTAATTTGTTTTCCATGCTTCATGTATAGATTTTCTTAAATCTCCTGGTAATTTTACAAAGTATTTATCACAGAGATTATCATCCATAGCTTTTCCTGTCTGAGATAATAATCTAGTGAAATCTAATGTGAATTCATTTATGTATTTCATGTCTACTATACTTAACTGTTCTAAATTTCTTATGGCTGTATCTTGTATTAAACTGTTGTTTTTCGCTGGATCAACTCCTAATATAAGAGTTCTAATTTGTGATGTAAAGTTGTAAGGATTATCTCCTGATGATTTAAGATTGTTTATTTTTTCTGGATTCTATGTTTTCTTACTTTGCCATATTCCTAAGGCTATTGGTCCTAATGTTGTTTCTAGATATGCAAACATATCCATGCTGTCTTTCTTATTTGTTTCCCACAATCTTACTACGTTCTGTTCCCATGTTAATACTTCGTCTATCCATAACTGTGGTTTTTGTTGTTCGAGTAACAACATATTTGTACTGTATATCTGTCTTATAGGCAATCTTTTTCCTTTTCCTATTAGACTAAATTCCTGTTGATAATCTACTGTTGGTTGTTCCCATGGTTCTCTTCCATGAGTTTCTTGATGTGTACCACTGTGTTCTCCTACCCATTCTATTTTTGGTCTTTTTAAAGGGTTATGCATCTGTGCATCCATGAAAGTTTGTTCTTGTTTAAAGAAATCTGATATCATGGTTTTCCCATTTGTAATGTCTTGTACTAATGGTAAATTGTAGTATTCCTGTAATTTTTTATAGCTTTCTTCATAAGTCATTCCTAGATCTAACATGCATTCTACAATCATGTCATCTACTTCCTGTTGTATGTTTAATTCTGTAAACTTTCTATCTATAATTTTTTCTATTGTTTTATTTGTTTCTTCTAATTTAAAACAATCTGTAGACTCTTCTTCAAAGTCTAAAAGTGTGTAATCCATTGTTTCTTCTTGCTCAAACTTTAAGAAGTTTGTATCTAATATTTCATCATCTGTATCATATTCATTATCTGTATCATATATTGGAAGTGTTTCTTCTTCCTCTTCTATATTCATAAAATGATATTCTTCGTTATCATTTTCTTCTGTTGGTTTTTCTTTAAAGTCTGTGAATCTTAGTTTTTGTTTTCCATCAATTTCTTCGTATATATAACTTTTCTTTGGTATTAAGACTGTATTATCTTCATTATCCTGTAAATCTTCTAGATCCCATTCTAATCCTGTTAGCTGTTCTGGGTCTATTTTTATTGGTTCTATCATCTGTATAGATTTTGAGACTATTGTTTTTACTATTCCTTCTATGTTTACTTTGTATTTCATTCCTCAACTGTTACTAGCTTTTCCTAGTATTCCTATGCTTATTACTAGATTATTTCCTTCGTAATCTTCATATCCTTTTGTTTTTAAGGCTATTTTAATGTTCTGTAAGTCTTTTGTATCTTTTAAAATATCTGGTGTATAATAAAATATTGCTATATTTTGACTCAGATCTACTTCCATACCTGAGATTATAGCTTTTTTCACTTCTGTTTTTCAACTTTTATCAAGTATTAGGGCTAAAAGTTTTGTTCCTAGGTTTTTTCTTCCTAGTGCTTTTACTCCTATTACTATTAATCCTGTGTGTACGAAGTTTTTGTTCTGTTTTTAATTTTTTCTATAGTTTCTGGTGAAAAGAGATCTAATGTGTGTATATATATATATATATATATATATATATATATATATATATATATATAGGAGTAGAATCTAATATAAACACTTTTTTTTATAAAATCAATGAGAATCAATACATTTGTGCTAAGTGGATTACCTGATCATGAGTAAGGAGGGTTATATTAGGAATTGTAAAAAAACTTATATTTAGCAACCCCTTGATTTAAACATAAAATAATTCAAAATTTTCCTAATCTATCTTTTAACAATATTCAACATAATAAAATTACGATAATTTCAGCGGTTCGAAATTCATAATTTTATTTGATTCTTCATCCTCCGCCACTTAACAATGTGAAAATAATAAATTTACTACTATCATATTATTAATGATATTTTCGTGGTATCAGTGCTATTTTCGTAGTATCAGTGATAGTATCAGTGCTCGTTTCGTAGTATCACCGCTATATGGATAAAATTAATCAAAATATTATATATTTATATTAACATATTCAATAAATACCAATATTTACCCTTAATTTTCTTAAATCTTTATTATTACACATTTTAAACTCATTTTTATAGTGATTTTTTATTGTATTTTAATGTTGATTTTTTTATTTAAGTTTATATCCAATTGAGAAAAGGTTATAAAAAATATATAATCTACAATACTTTTCATGAACTTTGTTTTTGAACAAAGCCTAAGAGCATTCACAGCAGGCTCTCTATAAATCTGTGAGTGTGTTTTCTATATTATAGAGAATGGTTATTAGTGGTTGTGAGTGGTGGATAGAGAACATGTTACTGTTCATCTCTACATTTGATAAAACACTGTTCATCTCTATTAATTTTTTAATATTTGTTGAAAGTGGTTGTGAGTGGAGGAGAGAGAAAATGTAATGATAAAAGTATAAAAAAATATTATTTTATTAAAAAGTAGAGAGAAAAAATAGTGGTTTTTAGTGTAATTATAGAGATGGAGATGAAGGGTGAGTTGTGAATGCTCTAAGGCCCATGATAACTATATCTTACAATTACAATTACTAAAAAATAGCATAAATTTTTGAATAAGACAATATGCATTTAAAAGTGGACATTAAATGACTTCTAACATGATTCCCTTCTAGTTAAATAGTTTGTTCTGACCCATTTAAGATAAAACACAACTCTAAACTTGTCTAGACCCACTCGTAAGTAAACCGGTGAAATTGTCACCTTTACCCTTATAGGCTATATATTCTAAATATGTATGAGACACATGACCTTAATCTTTTGTATATAAAGTCAAATCTATGGTGTAACCGGTCAACACAGGGCATGAGGTCATGAAAATTCTGTTTACATCCAGCTGGCGACACTCCTTCCTCTAACCGACTATTTGATGCTATAGTGAGCCACTGTGTACCTGTGATCGTTAGCGACCACATCGAGCTCCCTTTTGAGTCTAAACTAGATTACACCAAGTTCTCACTTTTCTTTTCTGTAAAAGAAGCATTGATTCCAGGTAACATGGTTGAACAGCTAAGAAAAATACCTGAAAACGAGTGGCTTAAAATGTGGGCCCGGCTCAAAGAAATAAAGCACCATTTTGAATATCAGTTCCCGCCAAAGAAAGATGATGCAGTTAATATGATATGGAGACAGGTTAGGACTAAAGTTCCTGCTGAAAGACTTGCTGTGAATAGGAAACGAAGATTGAAAATCCCAGATTGGCGGTGATTAATGTCAACATTTTCATAGCAAACTGATGTTATCAATCTTGTAGGTTTGGAAGAAAGAGTTGGTAACATGAATGAATTTTGCACAATTGGGTAAGATGAGTTGGATTTTAGTTAGCACGTTTAGTTTGTATAATTGGTTACCGTATTGATAGATTTACAGTTGTGTTACATAAGGCATATATAGTCTCTTTTTTAACTTGGTGTTTCTCTTTTTTTTTAAATGAAAAGGGACAAAATGATTATTCAGTTGGGACTGAAGGCATGCTTTCTTTCTAACAATGGTCAAAGTCTCCACGGCCTTTTCACGCCCCTCTGACACCATGTTGATAGGAATCAGCAAAGACCTTCTTGTACACGTCCTCGAGGGCTGCATTCATGGCAATCATCACTAGTAAAGGTAAGATGAAATTGTATGTTCATTCTAATAATAAAAACAACATATCAACCAAATAGTTCATAGTCAACAGTTATCTTTTGTTGTTGATATCAAACATAGAATATGCAACACTTTACCATCTTCAAAATACTCTTAGTACGTGCCTTGTATGTTACACCCATTGACCCTATACAAGAATATAATTTTCAAAAATATTCACAAATCACGTACATCAATCTATAATTTACAGTGCAGTTGGTATGTCACAGCAGGTGGAAAACGCAACAATCATGGGTTGCAGTTGAGTCCAAACGGTATGACTATCACTTCCGTTTAATCTCGTACCACCATTAACCATGAAAATCAATTGATAATGCTATTGTCTCCACTTCTTTACATTGTAACTAGTGGCTAATTAGATTCATTTTAATAAACATGTAAGCCATAAGTCAAGCCATAAGTCAAGTAGATTTTGAATCACAACAACTCATAAGAAAGGAAAAAGCATTCCAAGTGTTCCTTCTTTATGGGATCATAAATATAATAAAGTCGCATATGTAGAGGAGATGAATCAAATTTAAAGAGTCAAGGAAAAAAAAAACAGAAACATAAAGAATATGAAAAACCAACTTTTATCTTTTTCTATTTTTACAACACAGAGCTTGATGCATGTAATACCATATGTGTATAACCACAAGTCACAAACACTTCATTGCTTGCACCAATCAATGGAAACATAATTATCCTTGACATAGAAATCAGAGAGCAGTTGAATGAAGAAAAGATCGGATTCTTTGTAACAGCTCAGCTTTCACTGAATCAGGAACAGCAGCTGCAAAATAATAGATTTAATAATTATGACACTTGGATCCATAAAGATGTAGAAAAATGCATATCAAATTTCACCAACATAGGAGTGAATATCAGTTAGAAGTTAGAGTTGGCATAAAAATTGATTCTGGCATAAACAGCAGGATTCAAATTTTGTTTTAATCTCTATCAGGTCACACATCTAAGATAAAAAGAAAAAAACTTAAAATGAAAGTCGTCAAAAGCGTGCTTAATTTTAATGCATAAAACATCCTGAACAGTTCTTTTGAAAAATAGATTATTACTGAATTAATGTAATTTTTGCAATCATCTTTGACATGCTATGAACAAAAAAGTTAAGATTTTGGTAAAAAGATTTCGGGTCAACCCACCACAAATGGACCTGTTAACAAACCTGCCCATCTTACCATCTCTAACAACACCATACATATGACATACCCCATAAAAGTTGCAACAATCTCAACTTTTTGGTGTCACACATGAAATTGCGACAGCCTCTTTTGGGAAGGTTTAAAAATATAAGTTCTGAAAATAGCAGCAGGACCATATATTCAAAATAGACCGTCAACCTATGGAGATGTTTAGCTACAACATATTACAGAAACAAGAACACGTAATGTATATCTTTTATATTTCTTTTGAGTTACAAAGAGTCAGTGATTTAAGAGCAGTAACCTAATAACATTATAGCCTCAAGTGAAGGAGACAAAACCCACCAACAATATATATATATATATATATATATATATATATATATATATATATATATATATATATAGGGGAGGGATCAAATGAAAACCATGCTTATAATTGAAAACCGTGAAAACCACCACTACCCAATCACATAATTGATAATTGATTTAACATTTCAATTGTTTAAAATATATTTGATTAAAATTCAATCTTATTTTTTGATGTCATTATATATTTTTTAGTTTAAAATCCAAAGAACGACAATGATGACGAAACGACTTACGTATACGTAACTTGTATGAGTTACATGTACACAACACGTAGTTGTACACTTGGTAACACGTACTTACATATACATAACCCCTATATATACGTAACTCTTAGTTGTACACTTTGTAATACGTATTTGCACATATGTAACCCATAGTTTTCATGGTTTTCATTTATAATAAGGTTTTCAAGGGATCCCTCCCCTATATATATATATATATATATATATATATATTTGCCTTTTAAATGATTTGATTAATTTTAAAAACAATTAACATGTAAGGAAATTATATACTAATGATACCATTTTTATTTTTTATTTTTTGAAAAAAAAAGTATAGGAGCTTGTAAGCACCTAATTAATGCCATAGATTACTTTTTTTTTTTTAAGTATCCATTAAACCTGCTGGGCGCTGGCTATAAAATAAACTGAATTGACATGCTTTCACATAAATAGGTCAGAATTTCCCCACTAGCTCAAATAATCTTTTTTCTAGTTCCACATATACCATCTGCAATCAACATAGTCAGAGGCCAATAACAGGTATGCAGTATGCTATATTGTCCACCTTTATTGTGCGCACCATAATATGGATAAACTAATTGACAGTCGAGTCAATTAACACCGTATAAATTTTTTTTTTTTCCTTTGGCTATTTTGTTCTTCACGATCTAACCATTTTTTCTCCAACAATCCTATTATCCTACTTCCTAGCCACAAAGAAAACAAATCAAAAAACTTCCTTGATCATTCATTCTAATGCTCATGAAAAACAAATGCATCAATAAATGTCTCTTTTTGATCAGGAAGTAAGGCCAGTGGACATACGATGATTAGAACACAAGGTAAAATCACCAATTTGCCACATAAATATATTCAGTATCATAGTGACAAAACATACTACACTGATGAAACGGTTGGTTAAAAAATATATATATAGAATAACCCACCTCTGCCCTTGGGGGTAATGAGATGAACAAGGTCATCAACAGTAACATTATTCCTTCCTTTTTTCCTTGTAAATGACCTGGCATTGACAAAGCCGTGTCAGCACAGCAAAGTCTCAGGTTAAGTACAATGTACATGGATTTTAATCATATGTTTCATAAAACTTATTTTTAGTCTCTAATTTATGATCCTAAATGTTGGGAGGATACAAAAGCGATTCATTAGTCTCTGACAAAAGAAACTGAGTTTCACAGTTGAGTGTCAAACTGGTTACACCCTTTGTCATGAAAAAATTGCAATGACTTATAAACTGGAATGTGCTGTTATTTATAAGGGACATGATTATTAAAACAGCTTATCAGCTTATTGTGTTTAGAAAAGGAATTTAGAGTGTTTGGATGAAAGCAAACTGCTTATTTGAGAGCGTTGCTTATTCAAACAAGTTAAATGATCCTGATTATTATGCTTAGTTACAGCAAAAACAAATCCAAACATGATCTCCAGCATTGCTTTTAGTTACAACTTATGGTATTTTGGTTTCAAAAAGCACAAGTGGTTTTTAATAAGCAATACCAAACATCCAAATAAGCAGATAAAGAATTCGAGCAAGCTTCCAATCTTCAATAAGCAGATACTCATTCATAAGCAGTCACTTAAAACTGCTTATATGCAGTATATAATCAGTTCAGTAAGCAATCCCAACCAGCCCCCGCATTTATGTAAATTTACAAAGAGGCAGTGATTGAAAATAAGAAGCAACCTGCAGAGAGACTTCATTTCATCTTTCCAGCCACACTCATTGAGCCTTTCCCTCAGAAGCTCCTTCAATCGTTCTTTCTCTCCGCTCTCAATCAACTACGACAGTTAAACAAAACCCTAAGTGCTTCCGATCGAGCAACATGAGATGCAGCTAAGAAAAAATAATTGAATGAAATGGTACTTTGATGTTGATAACTTCTTGAAGGGTCGGCTCTCGATCTTGATCTTGATCTTCCTCCTCCTCTTCCTCTTCTGCGTCTGGAGTAGGCGGGCGTTTGATCGAAGCCCTCCTAAGATTCATACATAATAATAATAAACACAATTAATGAATCAATTTGCTTGCTTTAAACTAACAACACAAACATTCAAATTTAGACTACATTTTCTTGTTTTGAAGCCCTAGAACCAACAGCCGAAACCAAACTCAGTGGCTTAAAAATCAATACGCCTATGTTTCTTTGTGTTCTTGCCAAAACCACTTAAACCAGAGGTGTACAAACTTTTTTTTTTTTTCCCCAAACCCGTTTGGTTTTTAAACCGGATCGTTTGGTTTCAAACCGATTTTTCATCAATAATACTCAAACCATTCAAGTCGGATTGGACCGGTTTGTAAACCGGTTTCTTTAAGAAAAAACGGCTTTTACACCGGTTTTTTAATAAAAACGATTTTGGATGCCGGGCTACCAAATCGGTTATACAAACGCCGGTTCGAGTCGGGCTAGAACCGGTTTGGCTCAAACCGGGTTTTTTTAAACCGGTTTGGTACTTCTTACCCGTTTTTTTTGTTAACCTCTAGTGCATGCTACTAAAAAGAACATAAATAATAAGAGTTAATTACATAATTGGTCCTATGAGATCCTGATATTGCAATATTGGCCTCAACTTTTAAAAAATTACATTACTGTTCTTAACGGTTTACCAAATCGTAACATGATTGGTCATTGGAGTAGATGGTTGTTAGTTTTTTTTGTTAAGTTTTTAAAAATGACAATTATACCCTTGTATTATTAATGTTATTATTAGCATTATTATTATTATTATTATTATTATTATTATTATTATTATTATTATTATTATTATTATTATTATTATAACTGATTAAACACCACATCACCATAGCCACCATATCACAGCCACGCCACCACCGTCACCATATCACCGCCACGCCACCACCATCACCATATCACAACCACGCCACCACTGTTACAATCATCGGCCTAATCGCACCATCACTGAGCCACCGTCACCATAGCTTAACCCAACATCACCATAGCCTGACCACCATCACCATAGCCTGACCACTCTCTTGAAACCCAACAAATCAAACCCAGATCGAGCAAAAGAAGAATCCAAGACATCTCAATCACGATCTCACACCCCCCAATCGATGACCACCACACCGGTGGTGGTTCATCTTCTTTAGATCCAATGGTGGTTGGCGATCAACACCCCTAATCAACAACCACATCTGTCCAATATCGCGCGACGCGATGACTTGGGTGGTTGTGAAATGGTGGTGGCAGATGAGGAGACAATAGAATGGTGGTAGGAATAGTAGATGTTGGCGTGAAGATGCACTGCGGGGTCTTGGTGGCGGGCGATTGTGGTAGGCATCATGGCTGGCGGAAGGGAGGTGGAGGGGAGGGTTGACAAAAGTGGTGTTTTATGGTTTCACGGAGGCAGTGGTGTTCTAGGCAATGAACCAATCAACCAAAGAAGATGATGGTATAGTTTTAAGAAAAAATTATAGAAAACGTCCTTTATGTTTATCAAAAGTTACGGATTTCGTCCTTTATCTTTAAAGCACTTGTTCTCAGTCCTTTATGTTTACAAAACGTTGCCTGTTATGTCCTTTAAACAAGCGTCCGTTAAATATTGTCGTTAACTTAGATCATGTGAGAAGCACACGAGGGCAAAACGTCCGTTAAATTCACAGGTTGTTGAAAAATGCAATGTGGTCATTGTTTGAAATGGTCATAGCTTGTTCAAAATGGTAACTTCATTTGACTTCTAACAAATGAATCACAGCATGTTCAAAATGGTCACAACTTCGAGTAGTTCAAGGAAAATCATGAATAAATACCATGACAGCTTCTTCAAGCATACGATACAACAGTTTGACTTTAAACCATACCATTTTGTGTAGTTAGACTTCAAACAAAAATTCCATACATCAGTTTGACTTTAAACAAAATCATACATCAGTAATCAGTTTGACTTCAAACAAAAAAAATACATAAATGACATTCAGCCAGTTCAAGCATCCATGACAAAAGTACCATACATCAACTACACAAGTGACATAAAATCCATTACATAAAACTTGGAATAGCAAAAATTTAAACACCATACATAAATACGAAACACAAGTTCTACATTAGACATTTTTTAAAAGAAACATTTAAATCACCAAATTGGGCATAAAGCTTCATCCATTAATAGTCAAACCCGACTCCTTAATTCTCCAATTACCCTTTGCAACTTCTGATATAATGCCCCTGGTTCTTATACTTACCATAATTAACACACTTTAAGTACTATTTTTCTTGAAAAGGCTTCCACCTCGTCTCATATCTTCAACAACAGATTTCTTCCTTTTCTTTTTTGGTCTTCCCATTGGCGTGTGATGTGTTGGTGGGGTGATTATGGTAGGTAGTTGTGTTCTTTCCCACAAGTGCATTCCATTAATGGGAAGTATCTTGAAACTATAAATATTCTTTCAAGTCTCCAATGTGTGATGTGTCATGTCTTCAACCCAATGTTTTCATCAGACTCACAATCACTATCAAGTTCATCATTTTCTATTACCTCCAACTCATCTGCTTCATTCACACCACTATGTAGTTCATTTTCAACATCAGCATTTAACTTGTTGGCCAACATGTCAGCTTTTATGTCATCTACCCTGCTTTCATCATCTACATCAAATTCACTTTAATCACCACCAAGTACTTCACCTTCAACATCATTCACATCAAATTCACTATTAGCATAACTTTCCTCTTCATTTCTCTGTTTTACAAAAACATCAAATTCCCCAATACCTTTTGATACATGACCTGTGAGTTTCGATATATCTTCATCATTATTCAAACTCTAAATTCCATTTTGTAAATCACGTCCGGGTATTAGGAACCAGTAACTACTCGAAACATAACCCATCTCTTTTCTAACATCTTCCAATTCTTCCATACAAAACCTATTTCTATCAAAGAAATCGGCCATATTTACATGTCCATTTTCATACCTACGATTTGGAAATTGGTGAAATACCCACCGTGATTGGCATTAAGTGTGAAAAGCTCTAGATACGTATCTGCATTTTCAAAACCATACACAAAAATTAACAACCAAATGAAGAGAGAATACATATTCAATGATAAACGATAAGTTAGAACATGAAAATACTGCAAATTTCTTCAAGATCATAGTCATCTTCTTCACTTCGAATGTCAAAAGTTCCCATTTATGAGGGGTTCATGCATCGGGAGTTTGATTTGCAGGTAGGGTTTTTTTCTTTTTAATTTGAAAGGGGATGGATGGATTTCTTATATAAGGGTGTGGAAAGACAATTTTACCCTCATGTGCTTCTCAAATGATATGAGTTAATGACAAAATTTAACGGGTGTTTGTTTAAAGGACATAACGGGTAATGTTTTGTAAACATAAAGGACTAAGAATGAGCGTTTTAAGGATAAAGGACGAAGTCCACAACTTTTGACAAGCATAAAGAATGTTTTCTGTAATTTTGTTTAGTTTTAATTATTTAGTGGTAAAATAGAATTTTCACAATCACTTAACTGAAAACTTAACATAAATTAATGTCAAGTATCAAGCGTGTTACAGTTTGGCAAACAGTTACGATCAATAATTTAATTTCTCAAAAGTTAAGATCAATACTGTAATATAAACATACCACATGAACCAATCATGTAATTAACTTAAATAATAATTTACAACGACAATAAGAAAAGTACAATTATTGAAGTGGATGTGATATCATTTAACCAGTAAAATTAGTTGGGTATCCACTTATCGTTCAATAAAAAAAGGATGAAACATCATAAACCTTTTATATAGAGAAAATTACATAGATAGTCCTTATAGTTTGATCAAATTGCACTCCTAAAGTTTCAAAATTACAAGAATAGTCCAAACATTTAAGGTAGGGTTACGAATTTGGTCCCTACCATTAAATCTAGTTAGTTTCTAACAGAATTTTACTGGCATGTGATTAGCATACGAGGACAGAGTCTTTTTAAATTTAAACCCTAAAAATGATACATACACTTCATACATACGTTATCTTCAATCATCACCTTCAAAATTCAACATTGACGAGAATGTGAGCAGGAGTAATCGAACAACGGCATCTTTTTCATCTTGGAGGAAGGTTTGGAAACATGAAAGAGACATAATGCGTTGGGTCTCTGGGGAATCAAGCACTGAACTTAGTGTTTTTTTAGTGGAATTTGATATGTGTCATGTAGTAAGTGGATGGGTTGAAATTGAATGTTATTTATGGGTTGAAATTATTTGTTATTTATGAGTCAATTGGGTTGAATTTACATATGTGGTGTAGGCTGGTGTTAACAATTTCACTTGTGAGTCAACAAGCTTGCTGATACATGTAGTAATTTGATTTCATATTTTAATTATGCAAATGGATGTGAGTAGGCTGCCAAACCCCACAATGGTCACCTGAGCTAAGGTTGATTTAGAATGTCTACTATTGGCATTGTGGTTAAAGGAAAAAGTCAAAATTGATAATGAATGTGAATTAGATGTATTTGAATACAAGTGAGAGGAGTGTCATTAGCACTGAAGATGAAGTTTGGTCTTCCTTATTTCTGAAGTAGTTCATAGCCATTTGAATGTAGAATTGGAATGTTAAATATGATTAGTTAGTTTCAGTTAACAAAATGAGTGGTTTTTAACAAGTGTTTTCGATGTAACTTTTATATATAAAAACATGGTTTGAATCCATGATTTAGTATAAAACAAGCCCATTTGCAAATATAACGATGGAAAGTAACTTAATAGTCAGTCACATTATCAAACATTACACCCAATCACTCAGTTTGTTCACAAACAATAGTAGCACACACGTACGATCACAGCTTCAAATGTTAGACCCGTGGCAAAACCAAGAAACAACACCATAGCAAGATGGGCAAGCTTGATATCTGCTGCCAATCGGAGGACTGTTTTCAAGTTTAAGGGGTTCAATGGACCACCTGTGTTTTTGGATATAGTCTGGCATTCCTTTGAAACTTAATGTACCCAATACCCAAAACTTCTATCCATATCAAAGTGCTCATGGAAGATAGCACCAAAGTAAGATGATCCATCAAGTCATCGATTAGTTCCACCTAGTAAAAATAAATTAAAAACCATATATCTAATGCCATTAGTTAATTTATTATATGTGTGCAAATCCAATGAAGTTCAAATTAAGTTGGGAGATATGTATGTCTTAGCTTGTGTGTATCTATAATATTAATATTACTATACATACCAGCTTTAGTTTGTGTTCTCGTTAAAAAGAAATAAATAAATAAATAAATATGATGTTAATACTTATAGACCTTGCTACGGTACCTTTTCAACTTCTTGCCATGTAACACCGGCAGTGAGTGTGCCAAGGGTTGCCGACATACCCCACCTACCGTTGATTCCTAAACTTCTGAAGCCCAAACACCTTGGTGTATGGTTGGAATGGATCATGTCTTCGCTTCAACAGCATATACGCTATTCCAGCATCTATCAATAGCAGCTCTAATCTTCTTTTGTTTACAGACTTGTTGAATAACAATCTCCCAAGTGGATGCTTTTGGTACAAGATACTTTTGGAGCATCACTGCCATAATATTACAAGCTCCAACAACTCTCTTTCGCTTATGAAGCCTAATCACAAGCTCTTCAAGAAATTCACTCCCATCGTGTTGTTCTTTTAATGCTTTCAAGAAAATGTTACACGTAACCGTATCTGGATCACACCCGCGATCAAGCATGCAATTTAGCAGATCAATAGCACGGGAAACACAGCCATTCTTACATAGACCATTTAAAAGTATATTATAAGTGACTACGTCAGGCTTACAGCCTGGCCCTTCACATGACATCATCTGGTTAAAAAGTTTCAAGCCTTGTTCCACAAACCCGTTATTGCATAACCCATGGGTTAACGAACTGTAAGCAATAACATCAGGTTTATAACCTTTTGATAACATATTCTCCCAAACTGTGATAGCTTCCTTTACCTTGCCATTACTGCACAGCCCGTGAATAACTACACTATAACAAACTTCATTCCGCACACAAACATCAAGCTCAACCTCTTTCCAAACATCAAGGGCTTTATCAGTATTACCCGTATCGAAATAGCCCTTCATGAGTGAGCTATATACAAAAGCATTTGGCTTGCAACCCATGTTCTCCATTTCACTTACAATATCCCTTGCTTTATCTGGTTTCATATCTCGGCATAAACCGTCTACAAGAGTACTATAGAGTACAGTATTCGGTTTCAAACCCTTGCTTATCATATCTTTCCAGATTTTCAATGCCAATTCAGGTTTCCCCTCTCTGAAAAACCCGCTTATAAGTGTAGAATAAACATACTGATTAGTTTTAAGTCCTCTTTCTTCCAAGGAGGCTAACAAGGTGGCGGCATCAACGGCCCTCCCTTGCTTTACTAACCCATTGATGATGGTAGCGTAGGTAACATCATTAGGAATGCATTTATTAGTAACCATTCTATACAGAAGGGTAACCGCTTTGTCTAATTTACCCTTTAGGCAGAGACCATGAATAAGAGTGTTGTATGTTACTTGATTTGGGGTACAACCTTTCAGAAACATATTTTCTACAACCTTGGCTGCGCGAGCTAAATCGCCCTTCTTGCATAAGCCGTTGATTAAAACATTAAAGGTTACAGCAGTGGGAGAGCAACCCTCAACGTGCATCTCATCCAAGAGACAAAGGGCCTCATGGATCCTATCTTGTTTGCACAATCCATCCATTAGAGTAGAATAAGTAAAGGCATCCGGTGTGCATTTTCTAAGAGGCATCTCCCTAAACAAGTCAATAGCTCTGTCTATCAGTCCTAATCTGCATAGCACTTTTAGGATGAGATTGTATGTTAAGAGGTTTGGTGAAAGACGTTTCTCCTGAATGATAACACGGGAGAAGAAATCAAGAGCGTCGTGGAATAAGGCCTCTTGTATAAGCAGACTCATGACGGAGTTAAATGATCGAACAGTTGGTCTGCATTGGTAGTGAAGCCACATTTGATGAAACAAGCGTAAGGCTTTTTGGGGTTGGTTTGCTTTCCGATAAGCCTTAAAGGCCAGAATAAAACTGGGCTCTATAAAGACTCTTCTTTCATGCTTCATTTGACGGAAAAGGGTCTCCAAGGATGACAAATCTCCTGCTTCTGCAAAGTTTTGAATGAGGGAGTAGAAGGTGGAGTCACCGACTCTAAAGGAACCGAATTTCTGACCTGACGAGAATATGTGGTGATGAATTGGCGCCTGTTCCTTGACGGAAAAGTATCGAATTTGGAGGAAACGAAGGCCTTCCCTAAACATCACCGACACCTAGGGTTTTCTCCAACACTCCACTCCAAGCCAAGGTGGTTGGTTACGTGTACTTGATTATGTAATGGTTACTCCACACATAGCATATAATCTTTCTACTCTAATAAAAAAATAAATGATGATGTCACGTGTCAGCATCACATTTATTATTATCAAATTTTTTCTGATTTTCTCTTCTATTAAATAACCATATTAATTATCAATACTATTATTTATTTTTATATTATAATTAGTTTTTTAATAAATTAAGAAAGAGAACTTTTTATTAATGTTATTTCTATATAGATAGTATTTTATAAAAAGAATTTTTTTAAAAAAATAAAACTATTTTTATGTAATATTTTAAAATTGGTTTTTTTAAAGTTAATTTTTTATAAAACAAAAATAATTAAAATAGAGTTATAGTAAGGAAATTTTTAAAAATGAAAAATTTTTAAAATGTTATTTTAAAACAAAATGTCTAATTTATCTTTGAAAAAAAAACAAAAAAAAATTAAAAAGTTCATATTATTGTTTTATTACTTATAGTTATTACTTATAATTAATAATTTTTATTTTATTTAATAATTTATTTATTTAACCTGTGTAATACACGGGTTTACTAAAACTAGTAATAGATATACATGATTCTGATTCTGATTCTCAACTGTGAATATGAAATGGGGAAAGGAGAAGAGAAGCAGGCCTCGAATGGAATGGACCTGACCTCTTAAAGGGGCCTTGAAAGCTTAGTCAACCGACCCAGAGTAGACAACCAATGGCAAGTGACCGAAACACTCCACCAAAACAAATTGTCTTCAACCCACTTATATCTTGTAAAGTTTTTATAACATTGTGGAACAGAGAGAGAGAGAGAGAGAGGAGAAAGAAATTTTAAACTAATTATTATTATTATGAGCTTAGGTTAGGGGGTGGGTAACAATCAAACTTAAAGATCTAAATATAAACGTAAAGGTAGAAGATCATGTGAGCCTATCATTATCCTTCAAATCCTTGGCGTTGAACTATCAATCGCTCGCTGAAAACAACCATCAAATAAAAGTTTTATGTTTGTTTCATTCTCTACAATCTACTACGTCGGTTGCAACAAACCACACCAACATTATCTATCATCAAAGAATCAATTCATAATGCACAAGACCCCAACCCACACCAAATTCTGCATCCTATTTGTCGCCCTCGCTGTTATCTGCGCCACCTTTCTCATTTCAAATTTCATTGGCGTCGGTGACACCCCTCTTTTCTGCACCGAATCCATCTCCGATGTATTCATTCCCACAACCACAACCACCACGCCGATGCAACTCGACGCAGTCCTCCACTACGCCACCGCTCAAGTCGTCCCGCAACAATCCATCGCCGAGATCACCCTCTCCTTCAACCTCCTCCATACCATTTCCCCTTGTAATTTCCTCATTTTCGGGTTAGGCCACGACTCCCTCATGTGGGCTTCATTCAACCCAAATGGCACAACTTTATTCCTCGAAGAAGACTTCATGTGGCTCCGAACCATCCTGAAAACCACATCACATCTCAATGCCGCCATCGTCAACTACCGGACGAAGCTTGCGGAGGCCGACCACCTCTTGAATTCGTATCGCTCTGAACCTGAATGCAGTCCCTCCAAAGCTTATATTCGAGGGAATACGCAGTGCAAGTTAGCAATCACGAGCCTACCTGAGGAGGTGTACAATAAAGATTGGGACATGATAATGGTTGATGCACCTAGGGGATATTTTAATGAGGCGCCCGGGAGAATGGGGGCCATTTACTCGGCTGCTGTAATTGCCAGGAATAGGAAAAAGGCGGGGGTGACGCATGTGCTGTTGCACGACGTTGATCGCAAGGTGGAGAAAGCTTACGCTGAAGAGTTTTTGTGCCGGAAGAATTTGAAGAAAGCTGTCGGAAGATTGTGGCACTTTGAGATACCACCCACCCACAATGCCACCAACAACAATGCTACATTTTGCTAGGATCACAAGCATTTTTATGGTCAGCAAATTTATATTTTTAGAAGAAGAAATTATTTTATGTTGTACTGATATTGAAAAATGTTTGATTAGAAAAAACAAACTGAACAACAATAAGGTGAAAGGATCCAAAATTAACATCATCTAATCAGGGTGACAATGATAATTAACAATAAGGTGAATGTCACATGTGAATATATATACATAAGTGCTACAGAAAGTATTTCATCCGATCATCTCTCCTCATAGCATTGTATACAGCTTGAACCTGGAAGTCGAAGACAGTAGTTAATCATAGATTTACTTGAATATCTTCGAGTTCAAAAATGAAGTAGAGAAATACCTGCTCACTGGAAACAACTTGAACTGGTCCAATATTCACAGAGACGTATTTCCCACCAGATGACATTTTCTGCTTCACGTGACCCTGTTGCACACCGTAATATTAAGTCCAAACATGCATTGCCTAGTTACACAAGATTTTATGACCACATAACTTTTATTATTGGTCAAATCACATTAATAACAAAAATGAGGTGACACATAGTTGCAGGATGCAGGTACCTGTGGAATTGAATGTTGAACTACCGACTCAACAGCAATTACCATAGCTTGCACAAAATCATCACCACCAGTTCCAATTGCTGTAAACCCTCTTACAGTTGGGTACGTATTTACCTGTTTAGAGGAATCATTTAACCCAGAAACAAAATGTACCACCAACATAGCAAATCCTTTAACAATACATAATAACAATCCGTAGTGTGATGTTGAAGTGAAAAATTACCACCTTCCCTCCAAAGTTACTGCAGGATTTTGTTTTTGACTTCTCTGGTCAAATGAGTTGATATTCGGTGTAAAGTACGTCAAGAGTCAAGGCTACCAATGAATTCAATATTTCTCATTAAGGCCGCACGCATATTGAAACTACTTTATAGGCCACCAAAATAAGTATGTGGTTAGTTTATACCAAGTTCACTCATGAGTGACTATCTTTGGAAAACAAAATAAAGACTTATTGATAAGTTAGTCGGTGTAAACAACATTACGGTGTTTAGATCATCATTTTATAATATCCCAACATGTTTTTTGGTGGATTTGGAACAAACAGAACAGGATACTTACTTGGGTAGTCTATATATATATAATAAATGGTTGGCCTAAATGAAATAGAAAGATGCAATTTGTTATCTACATGATTGATTGTTTAACCACCTCTGCATGAGTTGCTAATGAATTTGGTTTTAGCAATAATCAAGTGTGTGAATGTAGTGGAGAAATCAGAAATATTAAGATATACCTTTTGATCAAGAGTTAGCCACTCATCAGTTGAATCATGGGTGACTGTACCTCCAAGGACCATGTTTGTGGTCTGTCCAACTCTACCTTCGGTCTTTGAAACTTCTGAATCAAACCCATTCCGAAGTTACTTATTACAATAAAGAAATAAGCAGTTGGAGAGATTAGTGTTTGGATGTTTGTTTAAACGGAATAGTGGATGATTAGCTATAATGAATCTGGTATTGTGATTATAACATCATCTGAGATTCTAAGTTAAGTGATTCAGACATCAAGTGAAAGGCACATCCAAACAGCAGGTAGTTGTTGGGGGGGTGAGATGAAGTTGAGATTAGTACCTGAAATAAGCTTGAGGACGGCTTCTTGAGGGGGTTCTTGGTCGCTGTCAGTTGAGGAGGAGGAAGAGCAATTAAATGGATGATGATGAATTATTCTTCTTCTAGTGAATCCACCACGTCGGGAATGGGAATGGGAATGGGAATGGGAATGGGAATGGGATAGTGGTTTGTGATTGAGGAGTGATAAGGAAAAGTAGTTTGTGGGTTTAGGGCATACGTCAGTCAGCATCACACTTCGGAATACTAGCCTGCACGCCATTCTGATTGAATCACACCACGACGACAAGGAGGAAGGAGATATTTTGGAACAACAACTTTCTCTTGTAACTTCAATTCTATTCGATTCAACGAACAACGCTTGCTTGCTTTGTTTGCTTTATCCTACAACTTCAAACAGCTAACCCTATAATTTTTTATATTTTTCTTTAACTCAACTCGTTTGGGCCTCAGTCAATGATTGAGTTTGGGCTTCATTCATTCTAAATTTCTACTTCACCATTGGGGTTTGGGCCTAAGACTTCGCATATCATTTGCCATTTATCGCAAGGCATCTTGATTCTCGTTTGGGCCCCAACTCACTTTGCACTACTAGACTAGAGTAGAGATGCCAAAACAAAGGTTTCCAAACCGGCACCAACAACTTACAACCCCACCTGACCCCTTTAGCAAACCGGTCTCACTTCAACATGTAGCTTTGACATACATTTGTAACCCTATTTATTGAAACCAGTTTTAGTTTTAATTCAGTACACCCAAAATGAATCAGTTTCAACCCGACTCAACTTTGATTTAGTCCCAATCATGTCCCCCAATCAAACTAGCTTCAACTAGTACCAGTTTCAAATAAACAAGTTTTTACTTTACTGACCTAACCCGAAATGGTTTCAAACCTAGTTTCAACCTGATTTTTACGTCGCTACTTTGCACTATGGAATGGACTAGAACCGAACTAAAATAGAGGTCTATTGACACAATCCCGTTTCTTTCTTCCTTTCTTTTCTTTCCCGTTGGTCAACAACCAACAAAAAAAATCTTTTAGTTCTTCACTACTCATACAGAAATGCCTCTCTATATGGAGGGAATTCTTTATTCTCAATCAAGATCACATCAAGATAAATTCACTTATTTCTTGCGCAAATACTATCATATTTTACTTTCTTTCGCAATTCTAATAGGACGTTTTCTAGGAACGGACTACTCCACCTATTTACTTTATTCTAGATGTTTATTGACCGGTGACCCGAATATAGTGGCGGATCTAGAAAACTATTTTAGGGGTAAAGTAATTCAAAATTTTTTTCAGTACATTAATACAAATAAAAGAAAAAAAACATGATAATAAAGAAAGTTAAACAAATACCTAATTGATCTCAGAACTCTCCTATTCGGTTTTTCATAGCTTGAAAACAAAGCATTACATCCTCATTTGTTACTTCGTCAAACATTTCCCTTTCAACCGCACATACTAGAGCATTGTTCAAATATTCCTCCCCCATTCGATTTCGTAAATCCGTCTTGATATGCTTTAGTTTAGAAAAACATCTTTCAACGGTTGCGGTTGCAACCAATAAAATCAATGCTAGCTTCAATATCTGATAAAACAAAAAAAAAAGATAGATTTTTTTCCGGTTTCCACCATTAGTCAAGTAAGGTGACACATTCCATTCAAATTTGTAAATCTATCATCTTCTTTTACTGAGTGATAAAACACCTTAAGCTCACCTAAAATACATCCTCTTTCATTCATATTAAAATTAACCAGATACATCTCAAAAAAAACCACTATTTTAGATATATCAAACTTTGAAAATCCATTACAAGGATTTCAACATGACATATTTTCTACCAATATAGTTTATACCTCATTAAATCGATTTCTAAATTCTTGAATTTGCATATCCAAAATCATATTAAAAATCTCAACCTCAAAATGATGTCGATTAGTGATGACAGTCTTTCGGTTTCCTGGGTTACCATAACTTTCCATCATATCCAACACTTTAATATGATTTTTATCACAAAAATAAGTAACTTTTTCCTGCATAGCATCAAACCTCTTTTGTCTTAAATCATTCAATGCTTGTTTTGTTTCATTTATCAATTTGCATGCTTCTAATAAGTCTTGACTTTTTTTTTTTGAAGATGTTTAGAGAGAATATGTGTGTGGTCCAAAATATGTTCCATCAAGTGTGCATAAAAAACAAACTCAAATTTTTTAAAATAGGATAGAATACCTTTTGCACTAGTTCGTTGTTGAGTGCTATCTCCTTTTCTTTAACATAATGAAGCATGTCAATAATTTTCGGAAATAATTTGAACACACTTATGATTGTTGCAAGATGAGAACTCCATCTTGTATCTCCGGCTCGTACTATGGAACTCTCTTGGTTTAATCATTTTCCGGTCTTAATTTCACCTAAAAGAATTCCTTCCTCCGCACTCTTTCTTTTTGCCTCCCATAACATATCTTTTCATTTGCAAGAAGCAAAACCGTATTAACAACCATGTTAAGGTAATCATAAAACTCTTTAACACCTTCATGCTTTTTTGCAACCGCCACAATCACTAGTTATAGTTGATGAGCAAAGTAATGTATATAATATGCTGATGGATTATCTTTCAAAATTATAGTTTTTAAGCCATTAAACTCTCCTCGCATATTGGTTGCACCATCATAACCTTGACCCCTAACCTGTTTAAAAAAAATGAACAATTACACAAAAGCAATTAATTTCTATTAAAGTTTAATTGTAGAAAGTATAAAACTTAGTACTTACTTGATCTATACTCAGCTAGTTATTTGCTAACAAAGAAAGAATGCCTTGTTTAAGAGTAGAAGAAGATGTATCTTTCACGTAAGCAATTCCAATAAAACTTTCTATAACAACCCCAAGTTTATTGACGTATCTCCAAACTATTAGACAATACTATTAGGGTTATTAGTATGACTACCGCCATTTGTTGTTTTAAAGATACGTCACTAGAATTAAAACAGGTTGAATACCGCCATTTCTTAACAACACCGAGTTTTAAATTTTATTTATTAAAATGTCTTTGCCCACTAGAATACTCTTTGAATGGAAATTTATGATTTCGTGGTTGAAAAGCCTTTTTTTTAACAGGATAGTGTCTTCTTATGTCATCCATTTGATTAGGATGATAACTAGCAATAGGAGGCCTATCAAAGGGGTACGAAGGAAGATCATTTAAATCAAATCCATTTGAGATCGAAGGAATTGAACCCGAAGGAATTGAAACCGAGGGAACTGAACTCAAAGGAGTTGTTGATCCATTATCATCATCATTATTAGAACCAATATCCTTCTATTGAATTTTTTTTTTAAAAAATTGCCAATAAGAACACGTTTTTCTTATTTCAAATCTCTAATTTTATAACAAATAACACAATAAGATTACAAATAACAAACCCATAATTTCACTATCATCATCTTAGATTCATATTTCAAATCCCTACTTCATATATCTAATTACATCAAATCCCTAATTTCAATATCAAATCTTTAATTTATAACACAATTAAAATCTCTAATTTCAATACAAATCTATATTTGCCAATAAACCCTAAAAATTAAATCAAATAACTGTTAATCAATCTCCTACTCTTGAAATTTTGCAAATAACACTTAAATATTATAAATTGAAATAAAAAAACCTAGAAACTAGTAAGTATACCTTGAAGCTGGAAGCAGCAGCAGCCTAGAAAGAGGGCGGACCGACGGAGGACACCAGGGCGGTGGCCGCAAGGTCCACAGCAGCAGCTGACCGGCGACTACAGGTCCGCGGCAGCACTACAATAGGATTTGGCGACAGCAGCAGCAGCACTCCAAGCTCTAGAAGGATGAAGGCAGCACCGCAGTCGTAACTCGTAAGGTTGGGATTGGGGGGTGAGGGGTGGGGGGGTGGTTTGTTGTTTTTAAGTTAATTGGGTTTTTGAATCTAGGCTTTTAAAAATTAATTGGGCTTAATTAAATTTTGGGTTTTTTTTTGGGTATTTTTGGGTAATTGTGTTAATTTGTTATTAATGTTTTTATAAACGGTAATATTTTTTATAAAATATTAGACTAATTTTTATAAAATTTAAAATTTTCTATAAAGTTTTGAGTTCAAAAAATTTTTAGGGGTAACGTAAAACCATAAAAAATGTATTTTTACGTAAAAACGTATTTTTTTTAATTTTTACACTACACGTAAAAAGTTGAGGGCTAGCGGAGGCTACCCCTCCACTCCATGTAAGTCCGCCCCTGCCCGAATGCCAACATGATAATCCTACCGCTTATTAACCATGACCGTATAAAAATGAATGGGAACCGATAAGAATCACCGGCTAGGGACCGGTTACCGAGCTATCGGTCAGAAACTTGTTAGCTTTTTTTTCTATATTATTTGAAAGAAAATACTTTATTTAACACATAATATGATGTGTATGCTAAATTATTTCTTTGTTGATTCAAAATAATCTCGTAATTATTGATAATGTCAATTAAGTATCTAATTTTATTTATTTCACTTCCTTTTCAAATACAGTAATAGCATTCGTTTACACGAATATAGATTAAATTTTAAACTTTTTATATATACACTGATCACATTTATTATTAATGTTTTTAGTGTAATCATGTTTTGTAATTTTTAAGTTTCAAAACAAAGAGAAAAAAAGAACTTTATTAGGTTCATTTTATATGATGCGTATCTTTAAACAACTGGTAAAGTTTTTATTTTGTTACCCTGTAATTGTGGGTTTTAGCCATGAGAAACAACTTCTTGCACAAAAATAAAAGGTAAGATTGCGTAAATCAGATTGTTTCGCGATCCGGCCTCTCCCAAGAACATGTGCAAAGCGGGATATAAGTCAAGGACCGGGTACGCCCTTATATATTTAGTATTTAATTGACTTCTTACTAAATTTATTATTTAAAAAATAATTGGTTATTCCGATAAACTGGTCCGATGAATAATCTAACCAGTTTGGACGGTTAATTAGGGTTTTGCAATACTAAAAACTGGTTATAACCCGAAGCGGTTATGGGAGAAAACCGTTTTGATAGAAAATTAATTAAACCGATATGGTTAATAACTAAAACCAACTTTTGCAAATTAAGTAATGATTTATGTTGGAAATATTGGTGTGTGAATGAATGTGATGTGTGAATGAATTGTGGTGTATACTTTGCCCCACATTGGTGTGGGAATAAAGTGAGGTTTGGTTAATAAGAAGGTGCATTACCACTCTAATGTATCATTATGACTAATTTTGTCACAAGTCCTACCCGCGTGAGGGGGGGGGGGGTGCAAAAACGGGTTTTCGGTTGGATTTTCGTCGAACTCTTGCATGCCCGCACATCCCACGGACACGAATGCAGCTCCAAAAACCCGGGCTCGCGCGAGGCAGTGTTTTGAACTCGGTTTTGAATTTTTGATGTAACTGATGCTCGTTTGAATGATCATTATTGTCATTATTATTTTCGGTTTTGTTTGCATTAATAATGACCGTTATTACGCACTAATGATCATAATCAAGTATCAATAATGGTTATAAATCGGTTATGAATTTATGGCTATATATACCAGTTCAAGTCAAAGGTTTTGATACACCAACAACACACGAAATTCTTCCTCTCTCGATTTCTGCTACAACATCTCCGTTTACGTTCAGGCAAGTGCTCAAGTCTAGCAGCGCCGTTTGCTGCTTCGAACCGGCGTACTCTAGGAACAGACCAAGAATCTGTTTAAGGGAATTGTGTCAAACACAAGCCCGGTTCATATTAAATTGCTTTTGTTCTTTCTGTTTTCATATTTCTTTTCAAATTGCTTTTTCATAACAGTACAGGTTTACTAACAATTTATACATCTCTAGAATGCACCACCCTTACATAAAAATATTCTTAAAACAATATGTTGGTATTAATTTAAATGCGATTGCTGTCGGCTTAGAGTAAAACATGTTGTGAATTTTCATTTGATTAGTTAGAAATAAGCAACAATAAATCTGTTTTTGCTTAATTATTTTTCAAATGACATATTTATATGTATTGATCAGTTTGAGGTGTCATTTCTTGAAAACGAACAACAAAAAAATTATTAAACTGCAATACTACGTAGGTTTATATGGATAAATATGTTTGGTTTATGCGTTACGTTTTGGAATTTTTTTGGGCAAATTAAAGGAGCTAGAGATACCCAAAAGATTATGATCCTTGGGTGCTCTAAAGGCTCTTCCGAGGGAGTGGTTTGACCAGTCTCGCCTTGTACTCAAATCCCCATAAGAGGTTGATTTCGGCCGGTCCCCTCCTTTTAGATTTTTCGGTTCATGGCCCTGGTTTATATGAAGTCGGCCATTAATCAGATTCCCTTAACCTTTTGCGTTCACTAGGCCTCCGGACATAATTAAGGCTATTATTAAAGTTAAAACATCTTAAAATGAGCATTAAAGATTGGATGGTTGAAAAGCGAAACAAGCTGGCTAGGAGAATAGTGGAAAAGATGACGTACTCATGCAATTATTTAAGTCTCATATATATTGTGGATCTGGAAAGCGAGAACCGGCCGGGAAATTAAGGCTGCGTTTGGTTGGAAGGAATGGAATGGAATGTAATGGAAATGAGAAACTAGTATAATTTTCAAGTAAAATTGTGTTTGAGTGAGCAATTAAAAGTAAACCCAAGGGAATGTTTCACCTCAAATTCCTTTGGTTGTGGGATTTCAAAATCCTTCCACCTAAAGAGGGAATTTGAAATCCCACAACCAAGGAAATTTGAGGTGAAGCATTCCCTTGGGTTTTACATTTTATTACCCACTCAAACATAATTTACTTGAAAATTATACTAGTTTCTCAATTCCATTCCATTCCATTCCATTCCTTCCAACCAAACGCAGCCTTAGTGTTTATGCAGGGAGGATTCTAAGATTCTTTGCACAACTTTGTAGATTAAGTCTAGAGTGCTGCTGCGTCGTATGTCTCTTAACCCGCCCTTTGTTGGTTGAAATTTCGTTGTATGTTTTCCATTATATGTTTTTTTCTTCTTTTCATAGTATTTTTAGTTCCTTATTAGCTACCTTCTATAAAAGTTTGAGATTAAAACAAAATGAGAGAGATATATATATATTTTACATGAAACAGTATGTTCCCTTGGGGTTGGGGATGATCAGGGGTGGAACTATGCCTAAGCGAACGGTGTCAAGTGACCCATTGATTTTTAAGCCGTTAGTATAACGCATAATACCAAATTTTTGAGTGAACCCATAGGCTTTCAAAAGATGAATCCTTTAGTATTTTTACTTTCAAATTATAACTTAAAAATGTTCTTGGTTTATTGGTTAACAAGCGTGCATTTTAGGAGGTTGCAAGTTCGAGCCTTGCAGGATGCAAGTCTACTATCCTTTTCTTTTTTATTATTATTTAAATTGTAAAATCATAATTTTACCCTTAACATACTTTATAACCCTAACTCTAAATACCCCCAATCGACCTCACTGCAGCCTCCCAAGTCCCAATCTACCCCATGCTACTGCTGCTGCTGCCATTGAACCTTCCCCCTACCCCCATCGACCTCACGAGTCACGACTGCTATTTCCATTGAACCTGCAGCAGCCGACGATCATCAAATCCGGCCAGTTGGCGAAGCTTTTACGTTTTTAAGGTTAGTTTTCTAATTTTGTTTCGTTCTTTGTTTATTTGTTCATATTATAAGATTAAAAACACTACATTTTGTTTTAATAATTTTGATGTTTTCATTGTTGTTTGTTAATTTGTTTGAGTGATTTTAGTATTTCATTTGTGTTCAAGTCCTAACTCATGTTTGAGTGTACCTGATGTTTGTACCATAATCAAAACCCAAAACTAAAAGATGCACAAGACATAACAAACTTATAACGATAAGTTTAGGACCCATCTTTAGAAGGCTGATATTGTTCATAACAAACCCTATTTCCATTTCCACAAATAAAAAAAGATAAACTAGACTGCTACTCTCAGATTATTTATAAATATTCTTAGGAATTTCTTACTGTTAATTGGACAAAATATAAGTAAACTTGTTTTAGTCAACCAACCTCCCTAGTACTTATTTATGTAAATTGACATATATGATTTGTTTTTATAGTCATTAAGGATTGTAAAGGACCTAATGCTTAATGGTACGGAATGTTTTTACTTTACAAATACTTAATTGAAACAAAAATAAAATGTTATATAAGAGATCTATTGTAAAAATACACTATTAAACTCTAACAATTGACGTATTTCTTCGAAAGTAAAACAACAATTCTTAAGCTTTGCTAGAATTACATAAGAAAAGATTACATAGTATTCGCCAAATTAGGTACTTAAATTCACCAACACCTACCCTTCCTCAAGGCTTCATCAGAAACACTTAATTGGATTCAACCCACTGTTTTATTGCTTGACTTAATCTTTCCATGGCTTCCTTAATCACTTTGGTAAGGAGCTAGAAGTGTTCAAATATCATATATAATAAATTAATTTCTCAACGGAACCAAGGTTGGTTTTTTTTCTAACAATAAATTGAATTAACCTTGATTATTAGGAACAACTACAAAAATATAAATTTTATTTATTTTTTTTGTTATTGTATTTTTATTAACATTTTTAATGCAATTTAATTATGTATATTCTGATCCGGCCCGACCCGATCGGACAACCTGGAAATTTTTATATATGTTGTTTCGTTACAAATACAATTACTAAAAAAATAGAGACCCTTTAAGAAAATATTCCTGGTTCCATCACTGAGGATGATATATTTCAGATTTGAGCTCTAGAGAAGATAAAAAGATTTTTTTTGAACAGCAAATCTACCCTACTCCTACTCCTAAACTACTCCAAATTACACCATTCTTGGGTTTGAATCTAGGACTTCCTCTTTAAGAGGCAAAACCTTTATCAAGTGGGCTAGCCCCACATTGATAGAAGATAAATAGATAGATAGATAGATGTGAAATGTAAAAGAACAGTCAAATGAAATGATATGATATATGATGTCGAAAAAGAAAAAGGGCGGAGTAGATTTAATTTGTATGAGAGCATCCACAATGGGACATTCTTGGGCATTTTTAGAGTTCACGTGGCCATTCTTCATCTCTCTCTCTTGTATGGCATCATTTATAAGAAAAGTATTTTTGTGGATGAACATTAAAGAATGAACAAAATGTTAGATTTCACATGTGGGTGGGGCCAAGGTTTGGGAAAAAACATATTAATACATATATACTATTTCCGTTCAAAAAAATACAAAAAATATTTAATTTTTAAATTTCACCTCCAACGGAAAAATATCAAACTTTTAAAATTTATAGCTTTTAATATTTTCATAAAATAAAAAAAATTTAATTAATCATCTATATATTTTATAAGATAAAAGGTTGGTAATTTAAATAAATTAAGGTAAAAGATGGTGATGATGTGGCAATGTTTTTGGGTTTTATTATTAGGGGGTTTTTTAAAGATTTTGAACAATGAGTATTTTTCTGATGTGACAGCTGACTAGGCATGTTTTTAGAAGTTTTTAAAGCTTGTTATTGGTGATTCTCTGATGGTGGGTTGCCTCGGGAGTATATTTAGGTAGTTAGGATAGGATAGGATAGGATATATATGAAGTCGGTGGTAATTAAAGATCTAGAGACAAGGACGCCGCATGCAGTGCAGCTGGCAGGTGGCAATGGCGTTATTTTCATGATCAAATACGTACGTACATTAACTCCATTACACACCCAACCAACTCCATTAATCATATCCCCCCCTACCTCCATCTCATGCATCTAGCTTCAAAGCCATCCACCTCCCCTCCTACTTAGCACTTATCTCGATCTCGATCTCGATCTCTTATTTATAAATATCTGTTTTTGGGCTAATAATATAATATTATATTGTATGAATGAAAATGAGGTTACAAGTAAATATTGATGATGTTAAGTGTTATTGTTTGATGGTGGTAGTCTGTATGGTGGTATGTCGGGGTGGTTTGGCGGAGGAAGCTTCACTGGCGGAGCAGTGCTCGACGAAGCTACCGGAGGTGATGACGTGCGTGGCGTTTGCTTCGGGGAAAGAATCTCGGCCGCAGAGCAAGTGCTGTGATTCGGTGGAGGGGATGAAAGAGAGTAACCCCGCGTGTTTGTGTTTCCTCATTCAGCAGATCCACAACGGCACCAACCCCACGCTGCAGAAGATGAACATTCAGGAGGCTCGTCTTCTCCAGCTGCCCCACGCCTGTAACATCGCTAACGCAACCATCACTGACTGCCCAAGTACGTAATCCTATCCTCCATCTACCTCCCTCCCTACCTTATTAATTCAGTAACTTTTATTTTATATATACTCATATATATATATATGTAGAGCTCTTGAAGTTGCCTCCAAATTCACCGGATGCCGCAATCTTCAATAATGTTACAAACACAGTATCTACACCAGCAGGAGCATCTGCCTCTGCGACTCCTTCACATGGCTTCAAACATGAAGCAGCATTAATGACACCCATTATGCTACTCTTTTTCCTTGTTTTCTAATTCATAAGTGACATTTAGTTTAGTTAATTTGTGTTTGCTAATAACTTTTTATGTACGCGCGTATTTCATGTAGCCATCCACTTTCTTTCATAATTATTAATGTACGTTTTTCTTTACCTATATAAAATATTGCATTGCATACGCTACCTACCTCTAGGGCTGTTGATCGGGTTGGTTAATCGGTTTTCGGGTTAATCGGTTCGGGTTTTTTAATGTTGAAAGTCTACCTGAAACCCGACCCGAATAACAATCGGTTTAATCTGTTTCGGGCTGTTCGGGTAACGGGTTGTTCGGGTCGGGTTTCTGTTATTAAACAATAGACTTAATTTAGTTTATTTTAGTAAACCATTTAAATTTTGAAAGGATACAAATTTGCGTTTAAAAAAAAACCATATAAAATATAATTTAGAAAATTTTAGTTTCTTTAATTATCTAACGATTTAAATTTGGAAGATATTTAAATCTGTAGCTTTCTAAAAATCAATCCTATAAAATATTAACTATAATTTTGAATCTCTTTAATTATCTAAACAAACTATATTAGTTTAAAATCACAGTTAAAAAAATAATTTGTAAACTTTAAACTAATTTCAACCATACAAATTAGATTTTATGTTTTTTTAAACATACAAACATGGAGAAATTAAAAAAAACATCGTAAAAATATCATGTACTAATTACAAATTATGAATTTTCTTAATTATGTAAACCATTTAAATTTTGAAAAAATACAAATTTGCGGTTTGAAAAAACCATATAAAATATAATTTAAAAAATTTTAATTTCTTTAATTAACAAAATGATTTAAATTTGAAAGATATATAAATCTGCAGATTTCTAATAAAACAAATCCTATAAAATACCAATTACAATTTTTAAATCAACTCAATTAGCTAAATAGACTATATTAATTAAATCAAAGTTTTTTGCGTTACCATTCATACAAATTATTTTATTTTACATGTATAAAATTTTTATATTTATTTGTATAATATTATTATTCGTATCACGTATGTTACACGAGTTTATAGGCTATTAAGTATATAACTTCAATTAGAATAATAATAATCATACACTAAATGAAAGGAAGAGAAGAAGTAACTTTTCATTGACATAATCTTTTCAACCCCAAAATTTTGTTCTTCTCCCTTATCTTTACCCAACTAAAATCACCAAAAATCTGACAAATTCAATCTGAAAACATAAATTATAAATAAATGGATCTCTAATCAGAATTCAATCTTACACAAAACCCTAGCAAGCACTCCCTCTCATCACCTCTGATTCAATCTAGCGAGAAACCGTTGTCGAACACCATCACCTCTGATTTGAAGTCGCCCAGATCTAGCTATTGATTCCGTAATTGATCAGGTAAATCAAGCAAACCAACAAATGACCTACTCGCATCGAAGGTAACAATCGATATTTTCTAAGTTTTTAATGCTGGTTTGTGTCTGTTGATTGTATTCCTGCCAATGGACTTCTTTTTTATTGGCATCAATTAATTGAGACATCTTTTTATTTAATTACTTCAGACACTTCATAAATTAATCAAGGCATGTAGAATTCTAGGCTCGAACCAATTTATATTATCATTCTTGTTAATCTCAAACAATACAAATGCTTCCAACCTGCTGTCACTTTTTTTTTTTCTTTTCCAATTTAAGTGATCAAAATATTAAGGACCGTAGGTTTTTAAATTTTGAACTAAACTATTCTAATCACCCTGTTAAACTTAAATTTTATAGCTCCTGTTGTTTTTGATCTTTTTACAGCATGTTAATGACTCTTGTTGTATCCATTCTTTTCCATATCTACTGATTTCAAAAGCACGAAACTTTTACCAAAAAGCTAAAATTCTAAATTAGTACTTGTGCCTAGGTCCTTTTGTTCTGTTAATATTTTTCCTATTGTTTTAGCATTCCAATTTGATCCCTAAATGAACTCTTACTCATTTGTTAAATATCAAGGAAACTAAGGGGTTGTTTGGCAACTTTTGAATGGTTAAGTGCTAAACCATTAAGAGGTCTGAACTATTAAGTGATAAACGAGTAAGATGTCTGAATCATGAACAGCTAGTGTATTGTTTAACTATTCAGAGTCAAATGTCTCACCAATTCAGATTAGAACTCTTAACCATTCAGACTTAGTATAACGTTTAACCATTCAGATATAAAAGTGTTTAACCATTTAAACATCAGCTCACGAAACAAACACTTTAAACCATTAAGTGGTGAACCATTCAATCATCTGAACCATTAAGAGGTCGAAAGAAAGAGTCCCTAAGTCTTTCACTCATTGTTAAGAGGACATACCTTGAATCCATGGGTTTGATGTTTGATTGGTTTAATGGTTTAAAAAATAAATCTAGTCGGTTAATTTCAATTAAAACACTTATTACAATAATAGCTTTTAACCTTATTTTAGGAGTCATTGTTAGTTTCTCTAATCACTGTACTAAATGTATAGAGTTCATAAGATGAAATAAAACAATAATCGAGTTCTTTAAATTAAGAGCTACTTAAACTATTAGATAAATAAGTTTACCAACTCATGTAATAAAATTACAATATCTATTATGGCTACTTAAACTATTAGATAAATAAGTTTACCATCTCAAGCAATAAAATTACAATATCTATAAAGTAATTGTATACACTTTAATATAAGAGTATAAATATAAAAACCAATAGTTATAGCTAATGATGAATATATTCGCGGGAATTGTAATTTTAGATGAAAAAATGGCAGGACCATTAGTTAATAATTCTAATTTAGAGTTCAAATTACTTATTGTAGATTTGTGAACACGTCGGTGGAACTTTGAAACATTAGAAGCTTAGACACTCATTCAGGTACGGATGTTTTGTGTTACTTTTTTTATGTGTTTTACTAAAACTATGTTATTTTTGGAATCACTCTATTGATCTAATACTCTCTCGTATTATCCGCTTCATTCTGTTAAGCTACTCTGATGTGTGCTATTGAGTTATTTTTAAAACCATTGAGAAAAATATATTTTTATGATATGATGGTGAACGCTACCGTGCGTGTGCCATTGTTTGATTTCATTTAATTTAGGATTTTTACGCATGATAAATATATTTGATGCAGATTGGATTATATGTTCTCTCATGTGGTCATAGAACCCTAGATTTGTAGACATGAGATAGGGATACCGAGTCAATTACCTATGGATGTACCATAGGCTTGTCGTTGTGGTTACCGACGACATAACACTATCCGTGGTGGTGTGATCCGTTTACGACATCTCCATTTTGTTATGTGATCATGATCGCGGGAGAGTTTTTGGATAATTTTCCGAGGCGTATGGATGCATCCTAGGATTTTGATATGATTTGAGTAGTTCGCGATCGAGTGGTGTAGTGCCATACACACCTTTTGATTTAGGGGTGCACTAGAGTCGCTACTAGTGTGCCATTGTGATTGTGTTATGTGATATGATATATTGGCACTCTGGGCGTGCATCGTGGATATTGTTTTGTAGGCTACTCGGTATCAACAACCCTAACCCTTCATTGCTTCATCCTTTATTCTTTGATTTATTCTGGTGTATGTGGTGGAATTCGATGGAAATGCTTTAAACTTAAAAATTTGTTTTCTTTCTAATCCGTTGACATTATTATTCGATACATATATATACCGGGGAGAGATCCCTTGAAAACCATGTTATACATGAAAATCATGAAAACTATGGGTTACATATATGTAAGTACGTATTACGAAGTGTACAACTAAGAGTTACGTATATGTAGGGGTTATGTATATGTAAATACATGTTACCAAGTGTACAACTACGAGTTGCGTACATATAACTCATATAAGTTACGTATACGTAAGTTGTTTTGTCATCATTGTCGTTTCTTGGAGTTTAAACTAAAAAATATATAACGATTTCAAAAAATAAGATTGAAGTTTAATCAAATATACTTTAAACAATTAAAAGGTTAAATCAATTATCAATTATATGATTAGGTAGTGGTGGTTTTCACAGTTTTCAATTATAAGCATGGTTTTCAATTTAATATATATATATATATATAGGATAGAGAACGAATGTTAACCCTTGTTTATTACGATAACCCATTAACCAAATTAGTGGTCCACAATAGGGCACGTCATCACTGTAAGTTAGAGTTACAGTAGTAAACTAGTGATCCACAATGAACGTTAATTTTTTTTTTTTAAATATAGCAAGACTATACTTGAATTAAATATATTAAAATGATCTATTTAAAGGTTTAATTTGTATAAAAAAATAACATCATACAAAAAAGTTTAGACGATTTTAAAAAAAAGTTGAAACTTTTTAAAAAATGAAGGGAAAATTATTAGATCAGTGGTGTAACGCGGTGTAAAACTTAATTACACTACATAAACATGGTGTAAGTGTTTGTTACATTAATGTTAACGGGTAATCGCAATAAAGGTGGGTTAACAACCGTTCCTTACCCTATATATATATATATATATATATATATATATATATATATATATATATATATATATATATATATATATATATATATATATTGTAGTTGAAACTTTTTAAAAAATGAAGGGAAAATTATTAGATCAGTGGTGTAACGTGGTGTAAAACTTAATTACACTACATAAACATGGTGTAAGTGTTTGTTACATTAATGTTAACGGGTAATCGCAATAAAGGTGGGTTAACAACCGTTCCTTACCCTATATATATATATATTGTATATTGTGATCTACATCCATGCACTGAGCTTGTTTTCGTAGTAGATAATCAGGGCTGATTGGGGTTGTGTGATGAGAGCTAGTGGGAGTTTGGAACATATATTTGAAGACTTATTTCTTATAATTTATAAGACTTTAAATTTTTGACTTAGTATTTATTTTGATGGAAATTTTAGACTTTATAAGTTAATGTTTTATTTTAGGCTTCGTAATTTAAGCATTCTTTTGGACTTAAAATATTCTGTTAACGTTTGACATGATCTCCTATTTCACGTTAAGATGGGGGTGTTACATAAAACCTAAGATTTGCTCTTTGTTGCCCACTCTTTATCGAAACGGGGGTGTTACATAAAACCTAAGATTTGCTCTTTGTTGCCCACTCTTTATCGAAACTTTGATCCGAAATTGAGCAAAACGCTACAAATAGTGCCATGAGTTCAGAAGTGAAGTTAATGAATAAACCTTGTAGGATGAGACACAATTTGATTTTCTTTGTTCTAATGTTATGTGGTGTTTGGTTGTTTTGTAGATCGTCAAAGACTTAGCTGCAATTTTGATATAGAGCGGCACTACACGTATATTTGTACAAGTTCTAAAAAACAATATCAAATAGTATAGATATGTATATGTAAGTACGTAACAGTTAAAATGCATTACTAAACAATACGCTTACATGTGTCGATATGTATAAATTACAGAGAGAAAATAAAGAAAGTGAATAGATGGGGCATCATTCACTAGACACATAAAATACTTGTGCTCATTTCTATACATGTTATTCATAAGACAATTATGTAATTATCTCTTTCTCTCTGCCGCACATCCAAGAAACACTACATAAAAGGGTTTATTATGGTTTATGTGGTTCTCGACTAGTAACTGCTTCTTAGTAGAATGCGCCCTATGTGTATACTGTTGGAAATTTAGTAAAAAATTAATTTTTTATACTAACTTTGAACACTGATATATATTAGTATTTGTTAGTAATATGATCATTATTTAGTGGCTTTGTGAGAGGTTGCACAACAAATCAAACTATATCCAAAACGAAGATAGAATGAATGAGATATAGATGCTCAAAGTTGATGGAATAAGTGGAAGTGGTTAGTAACAAATACTAATTTATTCCAAGTATTTCACAGTCTCTATTATCCCCTAGTTTGACTGAACCTGCTCTTTCAACTTTAAGATCAGATTATACCTTTTTAATTGGGGTCATGTATTAAGCGCAACAGGAATCCAACACCCTGATTCATGTCAGCCTTAATAGCTATCAACACATCTACCCATTTGAGGTTTCATTAGTGTGAGTGTAATTGCTTGAGTTCTTTGGCCCACTTGATTCAGCCTGTTTCTTCTTCCATTAAGGACAATATTTCTTTAAGTGCTTTTTTGAGTGACACACATAACACTTTCTTTTAAACTTCGACTTCGTTCAGGATTGCCTTCTTGACTTGTTTTTTTGATCTCTATGATCTGATCTTCCTCTAACAAAAAGGTCTTCTCCACCTTCTTCTTTTAGATCAGACCTTTCCTTTAACTTTTTTGATTTCAAAGCTGCTAATTCCTCCTCTATTGACATTAAATCTCTTTCATAGAGCAATGTATCAACAAAGTGTTCATTGTGTTGATGTAATGAGGTCAAGAATATTATTGCTTGATCTTCCTCATCTAACTCAATCTCTATATTCTCTAAATCCAATATGAGTTTATTGAATTCATCGATATGGTCTTCAATAGACCTATCTGACCTCATATTAAACGTGTAAAGCCGCTTCTTCAGATAAAGTCGATTGGCCAAGCTTTTAGTCATATACAATGACTCCAACTTAGACCAGATCCCTATAGCCGAGGTTTCCTTTGTCACTTCTCAATGAACTTGGTCACCCAGACTCAAGATGATGGCACTGTGAGCCTTCACCCCCACCTCCTACCACTTACCAACAATCTTTTTTCGTTCTCTGTCTATTACACCATTCGGGATCTTTGCATCCCCTCCGACTAATGCATCCGCCAAACCTTGGTGAAGTAACAGAGCCCTCATCTTCACTCTCCACAGACTGAAATCAATTTTTCCGTCAAATTTCTCAATCTCAAACTTAGTGGTGACTATCGTCTCTACAATCTCACTTTCGATTTGGAATCAATTCCTCAAATTGAGCCTAACCAGGCTTTGATACCACTTGTTACGAATTAGAACAAGAAGGAATTGATAACGCAAGATCAATAGATGAAAAACAACTCTAAAATTCCACTCTACAATGTGATTACAAAGAAATTGGGAAGAAGAATATTACAGCCGTTCACTTAATTGATCAACAACCCTTATATACATGAATCTTCTGTTAACATCAATTAACAAACTAATTTCTTCTTACGCACATGACACCCTTACACTATTACACATGACAAAAACAGCCCATGTTCTTAAAAGAAAAACAAAGAACACTAACATAAACTCCTCTAGTTGACTAATGTTGATTTACTAAAAATCTTAACTAATTAATATTTAAATTTTATGTTGAACATTACTAATTATGTTAGCTAAGAAATTTGGTGTGATGAATAGTGTTGGTGTAAATGGGATGATGAATGGTGTTACATTAGAATTGCACCATTTCAGCGTCTATGTCGAAGATGATTTGCACTTAATCCTAAATATATTGATGTTTGGTGTGTCCATTGATCAAAGCACTTGTTAAGCTGATTGATTGCTTGATTCTTGAAACTCAACAGGGGCAACATGGATTTTTCTTAGAAGAGATCTCTCATAAGAAAAGCATGTTATATCTGACTATTTTTTTCATGCTTTGAAGCATATTATACTATGCTAGTGTGCTACGATCTATTTGTTATTGTTTCAAAATTCCAAAAGGAACATGAGAAAACACATGGGAATGCCCAAATGTGGAAATGTTAATTTTCGTTTTAGAATAGTTTGCACATGAGGAAATGCAGTATGCCTAAGCCAGGATCCCAGGTTTGAGAATCTGTCTTTTTTATGAGTTTCATTTTTGGCATACTAAATCATTTTGAACTATGTTTTTTTTTTTTCCAAGACTATTTAAAATTATATTTTTATGGTGTTAATATGTAAGCTGCAAAATCAAGCAAGAGTTCTAGTAAGTAGTAGTTCTTGTTTGTATCTGATTATCCTTAGGCCTCCTAAATCGAGCGTGAAATGTTTTAGTAACCTGTTTTTGGTCATGCTTGGTTAAGTTGGCTTTTTGATTCGTTAAAGACAGACAGACCTTTGATAGGTCGATCTCAAGAAAATTTCAAGATTTCTACCATTTGTCTTCTTTGCACACGTAATAAGGACCAACATTTGTGTAAGTTTAAAAGTTATAGTGATTGCGGTCACAACTAGCTTAGTCTACTACCCTTATTACCTTTAAAGAGCCCATCAAAGTCTTGGCACCATAGTCCCCTTGATGTACACTATTCATTTATAATGTACATGTGACCATGAGATTGCTGCTTCGAATTGTCTTTATGCATGATGCAATACAGGGTCTCATAGCATTGTACGGTGTTTGTAACCATGTTAAACTTCACAATCATGTGGATACACATGCGCATTTTGTAATACATGATTAGAACTGGATTGATTATTAAACCAAATGTTCCTTTAGCTGTATTTTGATGCAACAAATAAGCCATTTTGAAATGGTTACTTTCTTTTGAAGAAAGAATCTATGCAAAATGTTGACCAAGGTATCACGAGTACAATGTTTACAAGCCTACCAAATCACCGACTTTTGAGTTATTCGATCTTGTTGGAGTTGGGTATTTATTGAGTTCGTTCATGAGTAAAAAAGCAAAGTTTTGAAGCATATAACAACCCAAACTCAAGCATACAACTTGATGTCAATATGAGCAGAGCCAACCCAACCCAACCCTACCCAACGGGAGAGTAGTGATATGTGAATGTTGATTTACAACTTGGATCATCGCTAGCTTGAAAGCATAACCTTGTTGTCTGATACATAGATAGGTTTGGACAATCAGTATTAGTAAACCGAAAGCAATCACAGGCAGGAAATTATTTACTTCGACTCCTACTCCCTGTATCTACTACTAAAATTTGCAATAGCTAGGTTTACGTTTATGGAAAGAAAGGAAGTGAAGCTAAAGCGGAAAAGGAAAAGTTAGCACAACTACGGAAACGTTTCCTTTTTGTCCCTTGAAGAAAAGGAGGTTGATAACAAGACTCCATAAATATTCATTTTCCAAAATGACATCCTTTTAAAGGCAAACAAACATGCAGGAAGCATAGGATAGGAAGGAGTACACGGACCTAATAAAGCTAGTCACTAATTTGATTGGAAACAAACAATTAAACATGCAGACCATACTTGTAATATCAACTTACCACGTGAACCATCCTTGTCATTAACTCTAAAAATTTAACAAAACTTCTTTTAAATCATTCTACAATACTTAAATGTGTCATAGTTTGAGTTAAAAATGACATAAGTTGACCACAAAAGAAGAATTTTTACCAAAACATCCCCCAACATCCTGAAATAAGAGTCTAAATTTGGATCCAGCTCAACACAACCCTTTGGAGCCTTTGCAGATTTTTCACCCGTAAGCAAACACGATGGTATTTGATGAGAAAACACCAACATTTCATTTTCCAATATTACCCTGGTCTCATTCGGATCCATATGTCGGTAAAACACAGTCTTAAAAGCCGTTAGTGATTGACGATGGGGAGTTATCATCATATTCAAGCTGAACTGAGCCATCTTGAAAAGTTTATTTCTACTTTATGTTTTTATTTATTTATAACTTGTCAAAGGATCGAATTTTGATTAGTGTAATCTAATGTTAAAAGGGTAGGATTATATAGAGTGTTGGTGAAGGGGTGAGAAAAAGTTCAGTCATAGGAGCACACATGTGAAAAGATATCAGCCCATGTGTTAGAAAAGCCTTATTGGTTCATTAGATTCAGTAGAGTATGCAAGTTAATTGGATCATCTCTGTTAACACTATAATATATAAAGACGAGTAAGTAACATCAAATACAGTAGTTGCAGGAGGAAATGAAGAGCATGCAGGAAGCAAAGCTGTTGAAATTTTATATTCTCTTGTCAATGTTGAGCAAGTCGATTTTGAGATCATGTACGGGTGTGGACTCGATGAGGTTGCTAGTAATGGACGTCTCTGTATCCTCTTGATTAGCATTTCCATTTGGTCGGCGGGGCTTTACCACACTCTTAAGCATGCTGCCGATGGATCGAAAGGGGTGAGTCACTCCATCTTTGAGTTTTAAGATTATAGAAACCTCTGATATCTGCCAGGCAACTGTCAGAACAATCATCACAGAAATAAGGCAGTGTGTTATCAGATTTTGTCTTTGAATTTTCTTAAGCTCTTTCACAATCCTTTCTTCTTCTTCTTCTTCTTCTTCTTCTTCTTCTTCTTCTTCATGTTCTGGTCTTGAGATGTTGGTTGTGTTCAATAACTCAGGTGAGCCTCCCTCTGCTTCAGCCTCCAACTATGTGTGTGCATACATATATATGTATATATATGGGAGAAAAGAAAATTTAAAATCAAGGATGTCCTAAAGTATTATTATTTGTTATTAAGAGATAAAAGCAAAAGTTAGTTGGTGAGCCCTTACCTTGATCATACAAATATGTATACAGGGAGGGAAGGTTTCAAGTATGTTAATGTTGGATAAGGTATTATGGTATGGATAAAGTAAAAAGGATTGATAATTATAAGCAATTAGTTAGGTGGTTATCAACAAGAGGTGAGGGCTTGAAGATTTATTTCAGTATTATGTATGATTTTAGTCTATGGATTGGCGTACAAGATAAGATTAGAAACAGTGAGCGATGGTTGGTTGTTGATTGAGAATGATTAATTGATTACCTGAGCCATCAATTTGGAGAGGAGCTCGCGGCGGTGGTCGTCGTTGTCATCACTTCCGACCACCTCTTCCATGAGCTGCTTTATCACTTGTACTTTTGACTCCATCAATCCAATTCCATCCATTTCCATTTCCTACTCTTCTCTTCTCTCCTCTTCTCTTCTCTTCTCTTCTCTTTGTTGTTAAATGCAAATATAAAACAAGAAAATAAGCAGCAAACAAAACTCAATATTATCAATTGCGGAATGATGTATCGGATTATACAGAGATTTTATGATAGAGTAGAAAGAGTTAAATGAAACCATGACGATTCATTCTTGTAATCGTATGTTCTTTCGTTTTTCCCCGAGAGGATAACAAGGACAATCCTTTTTTCCTTTTAATTTGATCGACAGAACCCCAAGCGAAATGCATCATTTGGTCAAACTTGTTTTATGAGCCAAAAACTAATTATTTGAGCCCAAACCCAATGTAATAAGTTAATTTTCAATCAGCCCATAAAGCAGCCCATTCAATATTAAAATTAATAATGTAATCTAATGAAAACCAAATAACATTTTTAATGAAATCAAACCCACACTCCCACGGCACCTAACTCGTTTAATCTCTAATGTTATTTTTTTGATCAACAAATTAATCCTATACACTAAAATATATATTGATAACACTATAATTACTAATCAAAACATATTGAAACGCCTTTCCGCACCTATAGATTTGTTCTTATCAGGATGAAGAGATAAAGCTAGCTTTCTGTAATGTGTCCTCACAGTATCATCATCTCCTGATGGGTTCACACCAAGTATTCCATACAAATCCAATTTCCCGTTTATTTTGTTTTCAGAAGCAACATAAACGTCTAAAATTGCTAAAAGTTGGGAAATACCATCAAGACCAGGGTACAAACTTTGGGCCTTTAATGCAAATTTCTTTGCACCCGTTATGTCTTTTGTAGAAAACTTACTTTCAACAATTTCTTTCGCCCTCCGGGCTTCATCTCTATTGCATTCCATTCTTTACTTTATTGGTAAAAATCTACTCCACCCCTTCTCCTATAGTGTTACCACATTAAATTACCTCTAACCATAAATGAATATACTTCTGCCTAACTTAAAATAAAAGTTGATTGGTTAGTTGAGAATAAAGATTAACAAGAAACAAAATCTAGAGTTGAATCATAAGACTAAAACAATGTTGATAATATATAGATAGAAGCTTTATTACAAAATTTATCATCTCTCTTGGAAATGCATTAGTACAAGGCACGTGTATTAAAACGTTAATCACCTAAAGTAGAATACCAATATTCATATTCATATTTCATACATTGTAGCCTAAATCACATATAACTTATAGAGTGACACGTGCAAAAAAGGAAATGTAGGTTGTTTCAAGCACATAGAATAACCAAAGGTGGTCTAATATTCATTTTTAGGTATCACACTAAGAATCCAAAAAATATAAATACTTATCCTAATGATAAATAATCCAATCATCCTCAAGATAGAAAGGATAATAAATAACGGGTAAAGATTAATAATAACGATTATTCAGAATCGAAATTTTGATTTAATCACACATCCCAACAATGGCAAATCCCTCCCCCGGGTCTTATAATCCTTAACAGATTCAATCAACTAACGATACAACTCATATAAAAATTGCTTATGAAAGCTGCAGGAGGATCAATCAAGGTTATCAATCACCTTTATTTTAAGCGCAATATTCAGTTTGGGAAATTTTTTGCACATTAAATTACAAATCATTTGCGAGGCAATGTGGAAGAAAAACATTGGAAATAAACCAAGATGCACCATCTCATACTTTAATGTCACAATCACCAAATCAATCTCCCTTACTTCAAAGTTAAATCAATCTATCTAGAGAACTTGTATCACTACCTATTCGCAATTGTAAGGCAGTCTATTTATAGAAATTACTTCAAAGTCCTTATATTAGTATTAGTGTTTTCAATCGGCTTTCATCTTTCAAGCTGTTCATGAATAGCTCTTAAGTCATAAACATAGAAGCTAGTGTCAAATCACAACTTAAAAAAAGTTGCAATTTTTAGAGTTTGCAGGTTACAGGGCACGAGTGTTAACACATAAATCTAGGCCATGTTTGGGTAATCAATTTTTTGATCAACTTTTGACTTATTAACTTGTGAAAAGTCAATAAGTTTTTTAGTATATTTAGCAAAACTTTAAAAAGTTGATTTTTAAGAAGAAATAAGTTACTTTTAAGAAGTTAAAATAGTAACTTTTGAATTGAAAAGTTACTTTTCTATCAAATAAGCAACTAGAATTCATGTAGTCAAAAACCCTTATAGCATATGAAAGAGAAGGTACAGAAAAATTAATTTGCAAAAGCTGGCAACATCCAAATCCAGATGAAGATATATAGGGTATGGTTATGTAAAACTTGGACATCAGGATTAAGTCGAAAACCAGATCTTGAATGAAAATAACTAGCTAGTAACTGAATTGAATTGAAAGATGATGAAAAGTTGGACGAAACGTACGTACCAAAGGCGGAAGATTTGAAAAATAATAGCTACCAGCAGTACGACACCATCGAACAATCTGGAATTAGAATTTTTTGAGTTTAATTTAGTCCCTCTGCTTCTACCACTCTTTTCTCAAAAACTCCCATTTCGCTTGTTTATATTTATACCTTTGAACCCCAACCCAAACTCATATTCAAATAACCTAACCATGGTTACATTATTTAACTCTTGTTGTGGTTAACTAATCTTAAACATGCTCTTTTGGCTAAACTGTTTGCGATGCTCAGGATGTGTATTGTGACATTATTTACTTTAAAGCAATCACTAAATCCATGTCGGGTAAAGTCATCTATATGTTAGATATTTTAGTGTAATTAGATTGACTAACGACCAATTTGATCATAATATCCATCAAACAAGTTAAGAGGTGCGGGGAGTGCACACTTGTTTGAGTTTATTGTGATTTTGAAATTGAAAACCTTATTAGGGGCGAAGCCCCTAAGCGATGGGGGTTCCAAGGGGGCAATACCCCCTTGGCGGGGGTCTGGGGGCAGCGCCCCTGGGAGCGGGGTCCAAGGGGCGGCAGCCCCTGGCGGGGTAAATGCGCTAGAATTTATTTTTTCCCGAAATTTCACATGTGAAACTTCGGGGTAAAAAGTGTAATTTCGCTTAAAGAAAACCGCCTTCAGCAGTTTCCCATCGTTTTGTGGTCGATCTTCTTCATATTCTTATTCTGGTTCATGATCAAGAACACACACAAAAATCATACTTCGATTTCTGAAACTTGAGTTTTATCCGATTGAATAATTGGTGTGAACCCCAAATAGTTTCAATCTGAAAGCGATTTGCGACTCTCAAGTTTTTCAAGAAATTATTACGATTTTTCTACACTATATGGATTTGAAAAATATTTCACGAGTTGTAAATTTGGTCACAGTGTTCACTTCCAAAAGGTATCCGATATTCTTCCTTATACACTTGTAAATCTTTTATTAAACTCATCTGAGTAGGGCCGGGCCGGGCCGGGGCTATATATTTTATTTCGATCGAGACAAATACATATTTCTTGAAATCTATTATTTTCATCACATCTTACATCATGTAAATGCATAATGTGGGGATAACATAAGCTTGGAAAGTAATTAATATATGGGATCGAGTGAATAGTGGGTCTTTGTTAAAACATGAAACCGTTTCTTGCAATTAAATCTGTTAATTTTCTTAGTAAAGTCTAGTGTACGTGACTTTTTTTAAAGAATTTTAGCGTACCAATTTCCTTTCTACAACCAATAGCATCGGTTTAAATAGACAATCCCTTATCTATCAAGTGAAATAAAATAGCATTCATTATTACATACTCCTTGATCTCTCGTTTCTTCATCTTTCTCGTAAAATCTTGAATAACTAGATTTAATGATTGTAGTACACTGAATCTCGTTACATATAGTAGAGCTCTCATATAGGTTTGTTCATTACAATGTGTCGTGATTTTTACCCTTCATTTTTCTCGTTGCCGTTACTTTGTTAACTTTTTGTTGATAAATATAGTCGGCTTATTTGGATTTATCATTGAATTTATTGATGACTTTACTCATACCGAAGATCTATTTAAAATATACCATCAAATTTTTACAATTTTATGATACAAGTGAATCAACTCAAAGTTTATGCAACAATTTCTTATCATTTCAACAATTAGTTACATATCACAAGTCCTTATACTCTTAACAAGACGGAGTTGCTAGGCCAAAAAAAGTTCTCAAATTGTTTACGCCTTATTATCGCTTGATCAATTACAAAATAAATATATTTTGGTGATGTTTATACTACAAAATCCTTCCTTACAAATCATGAGTTATCCCAATATGTATTTGATGTGCTCTAAATTATACATAAAAATCCTATCAAAAGCACATCAATTATTGCTTAATATCTTCCTTAAAATGATGATTATATACTTAAAATTGTTAAATTGTGTTTACAGGTGTTCAAAAGGGCAAGATGGACAAAAGAAGCATATTTAATAAGAATTTAAAGAAAACCGAGCTTTGGAGTCCAAGCATGAGGCCGTGCCTCATTAAGCACGCCCCCATTACTTGTTTGAAACACACCCCATGCTTAAATTGGCACACCCTCGTGTTTGAACATCTGACAATACAAAAAATACTGTCCCCCAAAAGGAGTCACGGGGTCGTGTGTGACAACCTCGACTTTTGGGCCTATAAATTTTTTTTTAGAAACCTTAAATGGGCCATACTTAGGGAGCCCTTGAATTAGGTCCGACAGCCTTGGGCTTAGGCCTACGTTAATACACACACCTACATGGGCTTTGGCCCATCAAACCCTAATTGGGCCATTGGGCCATAATACCTAATGGGCTTTGGCCCGCAAAACCAATATGGGCCAGTGGGCCCGCACACAATTATGGGACATGCTGAACCGACCAAATGGGCTTCGAGCCCAACAAGCTTAGAAGACAAAAAATATATATATATATATATAATTTAGTAAACCTTAGCCAATAAATCCGATTAGTGAAGCCTTACCGATTAACTAAACTTTAAAGCCATAAACATCAATCCATCCAAACAAAAGACAAATAAGCGAAAACGTTTGTTGCAACCTCGATGAATCAACTAGCAAACATAACTTTAAAAATTGTAAAAATATCAAATAACAAAAGATGAACTCTTAAGTTTTAAAAGCCCATAATTATGAAAGAATAAAAGACTCAAATTTTATAAAAACATAAAAACATCTTGCAACAACTAATTAAGTAATATGTCACCACATATAATTACATAAAATAATAACTAAAACCTAAATAAGTGAAATACATGATAAATTACATCATTGGATCCTCTAACATTATCCAACTAAAACCCATAATAAGTTAAATGTGTTATTAATACTAAATATAATTTTATTAAACTCCTAAAATAACAGATAAACACATTCATATACAAATATATATAAATACACACACATATTACACTCTTGCACTAACCAATTTAAATAATATTAATAGTAATAAAGGTAGTCAACCATGCATACATTAATATATATAAACATTCTTATAAACACATACATACATGTATATGAACACACACACATGATATATATATATATATACACACACACACACATACGTACGGGTGCATGCACCCGATCCACACACTCACCCGACACACACACACACATATATATACATATATATATGAGTTGACACACAGATATACCAGCCATACATGTTTGATTTATAAAAAATATATATATATAAAATGCATGTAAGCTTGGTCAAATCACCACCCAAGCCATCCAATGCATGGAGAGTTCACCTAGGGACCTAGTTGCTTGCTTTAGTGATCATAATCCTCCATAATCTCAGCCTTAATCTTGCAACATCCAAGAAATTGAGACTTCCAACCCCCCCCCCCCCTAGAACCTCTCGGCCGAACCCCTTTTACACCACCATCTTCACCCCTCCATTTCAACTCCATTTCAAATCACAACTCTCACAAAACACTCTCCACTCCCTCTTGGTTATTCTTCTACTCTCTTACACTCATTAAGCATCTGATTCCAGCCATCTTGAAGCCAAGAACAGCCAAACTCAAGCACCATCAACCTCAACAAGTTAAGGTAAGCACCACTTGAACACACATCCACACATCTTCAAGTTCACATCTCCATTTCTTTGATCTTATGACCTGCATTAGCCCACCATTTTGAACAGTCTTCTCTCACTTTCTCAAGCAGCCCACACGCCCATCTCAACCCCTCTCACAACAGGTAACTAGTTACTACCCGAAAACACGCGAAACATCGCATATCGTCACGAGAGTGACACAACAAACCCCATGACACCCCAGCATCTTATGAACCCTCAAAACACTCTGTTTTTCAGAAAGTAAAAGATACAAAACCATTTGCAAAACTTTCTTTGATTACAAACACGGTTTTAGCTAAACTAGCCTACCCAAAAACCCGGTTTTTCGTAAAATATGAAAATATATTGTAAAAGCCCAAAATCTATGATCTAAATGTTTTTGAAAGTTTAAATAGATCATATCATGACATAAATAAATTTTCATAACTTAAACATATGTATTTAACATTTTATGAACAAAACAAAATGTTAAAAATGAGTATTTTTAAGAAAAATAAAAGAAATAAGTTGGGGAAATTAAGTTACTAAAATTATAGTGTTATTTAGAATTACTTATGATGTTAAAATGTTTGAGAAGGGAAAAATCAGAATAAAACACTTAGAAATTCAAAACCGAGACTTAACCGGGACTTAACGAGACTAACCGAGCTAGGTAACGGAAATGATGAATCTACAAAATTTTGATTGTACAAAAAATTCCAGTAGACTTAAAATAGTAACAAAATCCTAGAAATCAAATTTCATAATTTTTAAAATTTATTTCATTGGTCAACAAAAATACAAAGGATATCCACTTTAAAATAAAGAAAATTGTTAAAAAACGGGTTTAAGTGAAATAATAGTGAAGAATCCAGAACTTAAAGATGATTATAAGTATTATAAAAACTTACATGGAAAAAAGTTGACCCAATTCAACCAAAACCAAAAACCCGTTAAAAACCGAAACCCGAACGTTAAAATATCAAAAATCAGCAAAGCACCTCAAAATAATGAAGCCACAGTAACTAATGGCCTAATAATAATAAAAATAAGTTAAAAACCAAATATTACCATTTATAGAAATTTTTAGAAATTTATATAAATTTTAACGCTAATATAAGTTAGTTAACGATTCGCTATAAAGAAAAATACTAAAAATATATAAAAATCTTTAAACTAAGATAGTCAACATTTTACAGTAAAATATGACCCTCAAACTTAAAATAAATCAAAAAATTTAATAAAACCAATGAACTTAAAACTTCAACGCATAACACACCCGAAACACGACCCGATACGCGTTTAAAAACCCGATACCCAAATCACCAACCCCATGAACAAGACCATAACATTTCAGAGACTAAGTAACACTCTAGATAAGATATAACCAAAGACAAACAACATTTGGAAATCCTAACTACTTAGTTTGTGATAACCCTAAATTCCTACTTCTCGAAACGCCTAACTAGAAAATAAGCCATTGAACACGTAAAGAAAAACCCAAAAGACACAAAAATAAATTTATTTAAGTAACCCAAATATATTGAAACAACAAAAGTCAACATAATTGATTTAAGTGTCAAATTCCAAATTTTAGGGTAAAAATTGCCAATTTAGCAAAGTTGAGAGACCAAACTTACCAACTAATGAAACCTTGCTGTTTTGGTAACCTATCACACTTATAGAAATAATAATAATCTGAATTTATAAGATATGAGATTTAACTTAAGCATCACATAAAGTCATGAGCACAAAACCCAAGACCTAAAACAAGTTTACACATACGAATTGAAAATCATCAAGCCATTTATGACAAATGTAAAATATGAGGGTTTGACTTAATTGATAACTTAATAAGGTACTAATTAACTTGAAACAAACATAAGAACCCTCCCGGTCGGTAGCATCCAAACCTTACAAGCAACCTCTTGATCCACCTCCAAGTGAGTCTCATGACCCACTTTTTACTTTAAAACTTTTGGGGTGAAATACATACTCGTTGTTTATTATTGTTTTGTGGTGCAATACTACCTATTATTGTCCCCAGATGGAGCACAATCATTAACTCCATTAGGAGCCACGTGGATAGTACTATTTGAGGAATCCTCCGCACACAATGGGCCCTTTATGCAGGGAAACCCCCCATTGAGATTCAATAATCGTTGTGTCACAAATTAGTGTCATTTAACCGTGCTTAGCAGGGCACAAGTAAACCCAACAATCTAGTAGTAACGGGTTAGGGGATTATTTTTAGCACCGGGGCGGGTAAGTCCGGGTCAAGCTTGATTGTGATACATTTTATTGTGCACCTTGAATATTATGTCATTATTGTAACAATCAAATTTATTAAATGCTATGTTTATCATGACAAGTGACGTGTCTTAAACTCATGAGCTCACCAACATATTGTTGACGTATTTTGGGTGTGTATTTCTCGTGAAGTTAATTGATAGATGTCGAAAGGATAGGTGCCGCCTTAGATGGACCACTTGGAGAATTAGCCACCGCCCCGTCCCTTTTATTTATCCAAAAACAATTAAATTTTATATTTTATTTTCGGATATTAGACAACTTAATTATGAATATTTTAATTGATGTAATGATTTAGTTTGGTTGCCTTTAATTTCCGCTGTATTGTGATGATATCAGTCAGTCACAACCAGACCCAGTCAACGGGGTGTGACATCATGCGCCATAAGTCACAGGGTAGTGCCCCACCTCAAACATAGGGTCGTACCCCATTTAACACGGGGCCATGCCCGACACCCTCTGCATGTACGAGCCGACCAACTTTCGTAAGCATTGTACTAGCACGGGGCCGTGCTTAAACACTCTAGAAAGCCTATAAATAGAGGCCTAAGTTCACCATTTTGGAAAGCTTTTGGTGGGAGAGTTACTCCGCTGAATTCTCTCGGGAATCAAGACTTAAAGTCAATTTGGAGGCTCGGGAGGTGCATACAACACTTGGAAGAAGCTCGGGATTATCTAAACATCATCCATTATGGATCACCGATTTGATTGTTTCATTTCATCGATGATTTCATATCTATCTTCTATGTTACTTGTTGTTATGTTCAAGCTCATTATGAGTCTAAACTCTCATTATCATCCTAATTGGATGAAATTTATGTAAATTGTGAGGAACTAATGGTGTGATTTATATTATGTTAATGTTATGGTAATCTTGGGAAAACTTTTGATGGGTAGCATCTACATTTGAGCGGGAAGTTATAAACTTATGATTTGTAATTGTGAATGTCATATAAGGTTGAAAAACGTATGAACTAACTTTTATTCGCGAAACCGGTCTTCATAATAAATCCATGGCTATTGAACTAGAAATGGTTATTAAAAATCATATCACCTTAACTTTCTGATCATTTGCGGGTTCTCTTTTATTAGTCTGAGAAATCTATAGTAATTGTTATGATTTTCTAAAATTAATGGTATGTTAGAAAGGAACCTAATCAACTCTTTTTTTAATGTTAAATTATGTTTTCAGAAATCGTATGTCAAAAGGTTACAGGAGATTCACTTACATTACTAGTGGCTTTGATTTATTCAACAAGTTACCCCTGATGATGTCCTAGTCACTACGGAGCGGATAGACGAGAAATCACGCCGGCTCACGTTTACAAACATTAACATAATTACTTTAATCACACCACCAAATCATCACAGTTACGTAGGTGTAATCCAATTAGGATGATAGACTCAGTTCTTACCGTCACCATATTACCACACGACAGGTACACTTGCCTTTTGTGTGTGTGTGTGTAGTTAGTATTAGTAATAACCAATTAAAACTGAATCTGTGCAAAAAACATTTATATATATATATATATATATATCTTTCACACGCAACCAGTTGCCTTATCCCTATATAGATTTCTTTTTGGTTTGAAATGTGATTTATTACTTTTCTCCCTTTTTATTTTCTTTGTTATCATTTAATTGAGATGTTAAACCTAATAAACTATCTTCAAATCCATTCTTTGCATAGTTCTCATATATGCTCCTAACAACAAACGATACTTATGTTATGATTCTCACAGATCTGGTACATACACTACTCAACATGTGTTGTTTCATGTCATTTGATGTTATTTACCATTCTTTCTCCCTTTTTATCATTGTCCTACCTATGTTTTTTATTACTCATACTTTTGACTAGGGATGACCTGGGTACCGTACCTGTACCAAACTGGTACCGTTACCGAAAGTACCCGGTCCCGAATTTTATAAAAAATGAGTACCGGTAGCGAATTTTACCGGTATTCCGGTACCGGTACCTCTTTGGTACCTGTTGCCTACACAACATTATTTTTTAGACTTATTACATGGTGCATGTTTGGTTACGATACCTAGTACCTGTTTTTGTACCTGTTACCGGTACATGTTTGGTACCCAATACCTCTAAAAGTTTATAATAACTAAACAAAGCAAAATATCAAAAAAGTATCCACATAAAATGATAGTTTATTTACTTTTCTAATTTCCTACTAACTCAACTTACATACTAGTCCACCATTCGTTTCTATTAAAATCATAAATAATATACCTTTTGATATTATAGTGAAGTAAGAAGAATGATATTAAAAAAATAATAATAATAACTACCTTTAAAAGGCAAAATAATATACTAGTTGACGGGGTGAAAAATATTACCAAACAAAATATTCCAAAATAACATATTCGTATTCGAGTACTAGCGGGACTATACGGGACTTTTGGGTAAAGTACCGGTACCGGTCAGCATGGTTGTGAAATTCGCTAGGCGCTCCCTAGTCGGTCAAGCGGGGAGTTGAGAGTACTTGGCCTAGGCGGAGAGTACTCGGGAAGTACTCGGATATGTTAAATTATAAAGAAATTAGTTTTGGGAAATTATATAAATGTCAAATAATGTAAATTTACTAATATTTATAATAAAATACATGAAAATGATATTCATTCTTTGATATAAGAGGCATAAAATTATGTTATACTTTTGTTAAAGTCAAACTCAGCCCGAGTTGACCTACTAAATCTGATTCTGGCCAAGGTTGACCGCGTTTGATCGATTCCGAGTAATTAGACGGTGTTGAAGAAAGTCGCTTTGACAACCTACTTTGGAACGATTACTCGGCTTTGTAAACCTTTTTTTACAACCATGCCGGTCAGTACCTAACCCGAAATATAAGAAAATCAAGTACCGGTACCTTATACATATTTTCGATACTAGTTGGGTACCGGTACCGGTACGTGTATTGGGTACCAAATGCTCATCCCTACTTTTGACTCCTATATCATGCTAAAAACTTTCCGTTATACTCAATCTTGATTTCATTCTACTTCCTTATATTTCCCTTTCTCACTATACATTCGCCTTCTCGTTCTTCCCATCATATGGGCACTAGAGATTATAATCATGCTCATAATTCTATCACACTTTCTTAACAAGTTCTTTTCATGTTCTTTTTGCTCGTAATTTCTTTAATATCCTTCAATTTATTTTCATGCACATAAAATTACAAGTATGACAGTATGTCATGCGAACATAAGTTGATGCTCTATACTCTAACCAAAATGCGGTCTTAATTTATGTTCATCCCTATAGGGAGTTCATTTGATGAAGTTTATTTATCTTGACGGTAGGCAACTTGACTTGGGTTAATTTTCTAGGCCTTGCAAAAGCTATAGTTGGTAAGGGCCTGTTTGATTACACTGACTCAGTAGGATCTGACTGAGTCAGAAGCTGACCCAGTTAGAAGTTCTGACTGAGTCTGCATCTGACTGAAACTTGGCTGTTTGATTCAGTATCTGATTAGAACAAAATTGATTCAGTAATATCTCCCCCAACACTCACCACTATCATCATCTTCATTATCACCACCATCAATGGAGCTCTAGTTCATCACCATCGTCTCCGTCTGCATCGCCGCCGTCCTCCACCAACTCCTCCGCCATCCACCAGGCCCCTCCCTCCTCTCCTCCACCCTCCTCCTCCTCCTCACCACCTCCCTCCCTCATCTCGAACCCACCCTCAAAACCCTTAAATCCACCTACGGCCCCCTCATCACCCTCACCATCACCAACCGCCGTTCGATCTTCGTCACCCCCTCACTTCACCACCACCATGGCCTCCATCACCCTCAAATCCTTCACCGGACTTCGCCAATCACCACCGCAAAACCACCACTCCACCACCACCACCAAACCCCTCCCACCCACCCAACTCCACCGCCGCCCTCTCACCGTCACTGCCGCCAAAATCACTGGCCGTAACCTCGAGTGCAGGGGTGGAGGAGAAGCCAGTCAGCTCGGGTTAGCATCTTGAAATTTCAGGTCCGGGTCAGATGTTTTAACCCGGTCAGCTCGGGTTTTACACGCATCAAACAGCCAGTCAGCCAGTCAGCCAGTCAGCCGGGTCAGCCAAAATCAAACAGCCCCTAAGTAAGTCCAAAAGAATACCAAGTGACATCAGATGAGCTACTTTTTAGTTTAAAATCTTGAATAGTTGTAGATGGTTATTTTGAAGGAATTGTGCAAGATTTGAAGAATAGGGTTCGTAACTACATTCAAAAGGTGGATCACAAATTTAGTTAGTACTAAAAGAGAGTATATAATCATCAATTTCTTGATGCAGCGAAACTGTATTATTTTGCAATTTCACTTGGTAATCAACATTTGGTTGCATTAGATGTGACGAAAATGTCTCATGAAGTTGACCTCACAGGTGCATTTCTATTATTTGCAAATTTGCACATTGTAAAATGCTTTATAGTTGAAAGTTATAAGATTTAAATGCTATTAGAGTGCTTTACCAAATTTGATTTGATGGGTAAGGATACTTAACTTAATCCGGTCAAATAATATGTAGACTATTGTTGAATGATACTATAATGGGATTTAACTTTGATGCATATTCATATTTTCTTACTTTTTTTAGATTTTAAAAGGAAAATCTTTCTGTAAAATTCCCATGGTTTGGGACCATTGATTTTTCACCACAAGATATTCATAAAAGGGTTTTTATGGTTTAAAAAATCAAAATACAATTCTTTCGCCAAATAATACAAGCATCTGACTTCAAGAATGGGTTTTAAATATCTTGCACAATTTCTCTAAAAGATTAAAGAATCAAAAAATTATAAAGACATGTTCCTGGAAATGAATCTTTTAGTTGATATATGACTTCAAATGCTATCTCTGCATTTGGAAGGCTTGATAAAATCCCAAATTTCAGGCATGCAGTTATCAATCAATAAAAGTTTACCTCATATTCAAGCTAAACTGAGCCATCTTGAAAAGTTTATTTATACTTTGTGTTTTTATTTATTTATAACTTGTCAAAGGATCGAATTTTGATTAGTGTAATCTAATGTTAAAATGGTAGGATTATAGAGTGTTGGTGAAGGGGTGAGAAAAAGTTCAGCCATATGAGTTGAATGCAACAGGGAATGCCGGTTTGGCAAATCAGGGAAGACCAACCTATGTGGCAATATTAGGGGAGTTGAGCCCAATAAAGACTTTCCGTCTTATCTTTCTTTTGACAATGGTAACAGTCAAACATTTCTTTACTACACAGTAAGAACTCAAAATATGGAGATAAAGGAGAGTTTATTTTATGTTCAAATAGCAACACATGTGAACACTGTTGTTATACTAGCATTAGTGAAGAATAAATATTAGTTGGTGTGCTATCATAGGTAGACCACACATGTGTTAGAAAAGCCTTATTGGTTCATTAGATTGAGCAGAGTACGCTTAATTGGATCAATCTCTGTTAACACTATAATATAATAAAGACGAGTAAGTAACATCAAATATAGTAGTTGGAGGAGGAAATGAAAAGCACGCAGGAAGCAAAAACTGTTGAAATTTTATCTTCTCTTGTCAATGTTGAGCAAGTCGATTTTGAGATCATGTACGGGTGTGGACTCGATGAGGTTGCTAGTAATGGACGTCTCTATATCCTCTTGATTAGCATTTCCATTTGGTCGGCGGGGCTTGACCACACTCTTAAGCATGCTGCCGATGGATCGAAAGGGGTGAGTCACTCCATCTTTGTGTTTTAAGATTATAGAAACCTCTGATATCTGCCAGGTAATTGTCAGAACAATCATCACAGAAAGAAGGCAGTGTGTTATTAGATTCTGTCTTTGAACTTTCTTAAGCTCTTTCACAATCCTTTCTTCTTCTTCTTCTTCATGTTCTGGTCTTGAGACGTTGGTTGTGTTCAAAAACTCAGGTGAGCCTCCCTCTACTTCAGCCTCCAACTATGTGTGTGTATACATATATATGGGAGAAAAGAAAATTTGAAATCAGAGATGTCCTAAAGTATCATTATTTTTTATTAAGAGATAAAAGCAAAAGTCACTTGGTGAGCTCTGACACCCCACCCGTTACCCGGTCGGGCGTTCACAATTGATACAACTTACAGCGAAAGAAAACTGAGTTTACATTCAAAACTTACAACATGTCGACTACAATACATTATTTAATTACGATATGAAACAACTAGAAACTTCTATAGCTTCAGGTTCTATTGTCACCTCATTGTTTCTAGACTAGTCTCACTGATTACCTGTGATACATATACTCAAAAATACGTCAGTTAATGCTCGTGAGCTCATGTTATACAGTTTACAAAATTAACCTTGACATGCATACAATATGGGTTGTGATATTTGGGTCCATAGGCACAGTGCTCTCCCTGGTTCTACCACAAGCACCGACAACGGGTTTGTTAGACCCTCCCGGCCGTCAAATAGGTATGCGCATGTGTCTGATGCATACAAGGAACCCTATCCTATTTTCAGACAGTTTGACACACCCCATTAAATATATCAGGATCCTGTATACCCCTACCGACCCGTGCATACTTGTAAGCATTATAATTGACAAAACGAGTATATTATCACAGTTTTGAAAGCAGTCATGATAACTCACCTTAGCTTTTGGGTGTTACTGATACGGATAAATAGTTTCAAAGTTTGATTCCTGGTTAGAGTTGACGCAAGTCTTAGTTACTAGTTAGGTAACAAAATACAACCTAGTAATAATCATGATCGGTTTTGGATTGTACTTACCTTGTTTAAACATGGTTGATCAGTGCATGTCTAATCAAGGTTAGACTATCCAACACCTATCCTGATTATGACCCTAAATCCTACTTTTAATAATATATTAAATCTTACAATTTAAGCTTAAAAGATTATAAACTTAGATACGTACCTGGAGAGTAAAAGATGTTTACAATTATGCAAACTAAAGTCGTATAATGTATTCGTGAGTTTGTATATGAACAGAATGAAATCATTATGAACACAGTTGCTAAACACGTATCATCTATATGGATACACATGCATACATGCATCACACGTTGCATACATACGTGCATGAATTCTAAATTTACATATTATATTATTATATTATTATAATTAATTTAGCTGCTTAACTCGTTATTCTCTTATAAATTTTAAAATATAATGTTCTATAAAGTACTGAATATATCATTGAGACGAGCTCATTTTTCTGTACGAGTAGACCTAAGTTTCGTTAAAAACTGAGCACGTTTAAATATAATATATTATTATATCTAAATATTTTTAAACGGTCTTTTACGATAATAAAATTCGTCTAAAAACTTAAAAATTTAAATAAAAATTTTACTTGTTTGAAAAGCTTCATAATTCGCATATTTATAACCATTACACTGAGATTGGGGTATTACATGAGCCCTTACCTTGATCATACAATATGTATACAGAGAGGGAAGGTTTCAAGTATGTTAATGTTGGATGAGGTATTGTGGTATGGATAAAGTAAAAAGGATTGATAATTATAAGCAATTAGTTAGGTGGTTATCAACAAGAGGTGAGGGCTTGAAGATTTATTTCAGTATTATGTATGATTCTAGTCTATGGATTGGCGTACAAGATAAGATTAGAAACAGTGAGCGATGGTTGGTTGTTGATCGAGAATGATTAATTGATTACCTGAGCCATCAATTTGGAGAGGCGGTGGCGGCGGAGGCGGAGGCGGTCGTCATCACTTCCGACCACCTCTTCCATGAGCTGCTTTGTCACTTGTACTTTAGACTCCGACTCCATCCATCCAACTCCATCCATTTCCATTTCCTACTCTACTCTTTTCTCTTCTCTTCTCCTCTCCTCTCCTCTCTTTATTGTTAAATGCAAATATAAAACAAGAAAATAAACGCCAAACAAACCTGAAACTTGTTATCAATTGCGAAATGATTTATCGGATTATACAGAGATTTTATGATGGAGTAGAAAGATTTAATTGAAACCATAAGAATTCATTCTTATAACCGTATGCTCTTTTTGTTTTTTTCCTGAGAGGATAACAAGGACAATCCCTTATTCCTTTTAATTTGATCCACAGAACCCTAAGCGAAATGCATCCCTTGGTCAAACTTGTTTTACGGACCAACAACTAATTATTTGACACCAAACCCAATATAATAAGTTAATTTTCAATCAACCCATAAAAAAACCCATTTAATATTATAATTAATAATGTAATCTAATTAAAACCAAATTACATTTTTAATTAAATCGAACCCACACTCTCACGACACCTAACCCGTTTAATCTCTAACGTTATTTTCTCGATCAACAAGTTAATCCAATACACTAAAATATATATTGATAACATTAAAATTACTTACAATCTTCTCCCGCATGATTATACTTACCCTTGCACGTGCCCGGCCCAACATTCTTTAAACACGCAAACACCATTCAAACCTATGAACTATAACATTTTCACTCTGATTCATCTATTCTATGACATCTATAAATTCTTTTTTCTAAATATTTTAATTACCCCGTCTTCTAATGTACTTATTTTTTATTTTTGTAAATATAACTAAAGTATTCTATGTAATAACTCCAGATCGGAGAACATTAACAAATATATTCTCAAAACATTTATAAAGTAATATATATATATAGGGGCAGGTTACTATACAAAGTTTAGTTTTCGAGCGAAGCGTACAAAGTAATCAGAGTGTGACACGTGTATTTTAGAGTAGGGGTAGTTTCGTCCGCGCTACAATTACGCATAAAAGTTAAATAATTACGCAAGTTATATCTATTATTACGCAAAGAAAAATTACCCAGTTATAAAAAATAATCACGCAAGTTATATTGATAATTACGCAAGTTATATGATAATTACGCAACTTATGTTGATAATTATGCAGTGAATAATCACGCAAGTTATACGCACATCACATAGACGTTTTCTTAAAAAAATGTTGTTTCTTAAAAAAAAAAATAGCAATACTATACTAATATTAAAGAGGATAAAATGCTTGTTTTATGGTGTATTTTTTAAAAAAAATAATGTCATATGAAGAAGTTATATATGTTTAAAAAAATAGAAGAAAGTTAAAAAAATCAACAATTGTAGGCTATTACCAATTCTACCCCCTTCACGAATATTCCTTGGGTGATTATTCCATCTTAAATATGAACCGTTCATCTCTTAGATCGATGTTCCTTATTCATTTGTACCCTTCGGGTTTTATGTAAAAATTTTGTATACCAAATTTTTCTCTTGCATCTTTCAATGCTTCAGAGAAGTTTGTAAAACCTTTCCAGGTTGCTCCCCCAGGGACATTTGTTATATGAGGGATAACACTGTTCCATTTGTTAAAAATACCAATTTTTGTACCTCTGTATATGACATAATGTGTAAAATTTGGTTTTGTTTTAAATTGTCTTTAAGGGGTTTTCAAACTTTGTTCCTGAAAGTAAATGCTTAGAGCATTTAGGACCTGTACTTTAAAAGTTGATGCTTGTGGCATGGTTTGAATATGCCATAGGTTGTCTAACAAGCATTACTGCTTGTCTGTAAGTTTCATTCCCATGATAGGACGAAACTTTCTACTGGAATCTGTACAGATCTGTAATGCATATGTTCCAAATTCCAATACCGATTTAGGTATGAAATTGGTATGCAAAGGGCGTTTTTCCCTTGACTGTGTAAACTGTTTTTGCTGTCTATAGAATTGTGTAATTTCATCTGATCTTATCACTAACTGTGGTAGTGAGACTTGAGATGAGCTGTGTATTTTTTCTATTGACTGCTTGTATATCTGTTGAATCTGTTCTTCTTCTTCTGTCAAAGACTTATCCTGTTTAGGATATATAATCTTTGCTTTTCCTTTATCTTTTTTCCTGTCCATCTACAATAAACCATTTGTTTATATTTCGAGATAACATATCTGCTATCCCATTATTTTTTCCCCTTATATGTTCAAAATTTATATCATAACCATTTTCTTGTATAGTGTTTTGTAAATTGATCCATCTGGTTCTGTTTATCTTTTTACTTTGGTCATTTTTTATAAATTTAACGATTGCTTCACAATCGGTTCTAACTGTAAATTCTTTGTTAAGAAAGATTTTCAATTTTTCTAATGCATAGATTAACGCTTGTATTTCAAAATCTATTGTAGTCCAGTTTGTTTTATTTTGAAAATTACCGCTTGTATAAGCGTAAATCTTTTCCTCTTTCTTCGTACTGTATTTACTTGGTTTACATAGAATGACTGCTCCCCATCCTTCTTTGCATCCATCTGTTTCAATGATTATATAATCTGTAACTAGAGGTAATTCTAGTGGTTTAATATTTTTAACGGCCTTTTTAATCTCTTTAACCAGCTTAATGTCTTCCTGCTTAAAATACCTTTGACCATTTTTGTAGTCTTGCTGTATATTGGTCCTACTAGTTTTGATAAATTTGGGATGAATTTTCTGGTATAATTTACCAATCCCAAAAATGCTTGTATTTGTTTTAGATTTTCAAATTTTTCTGGAAAATTTAGAATTTTTGTAGAAATATGTGGTTGTAATTCTATTTTTCCATCTCCAATTTCTAATCCTAAAAAGGATATTTTTCTTTTGAATAACTCCATTTTTCGTTTAGAAACGACTATACCTTTTTCTTTTATTTCTGTAAAAACCTGCTGAAGATGTCTTTCGTGTTCCTGTACTGTATTGCTTGCAACTAGAATGTCATCAATGTAAACTAAACAAAATTCAAACTTTAAGAATATACTGTCCATAAATCTTTGGAAAATTGAAGGCGCGTTTTTTAGTCCAAAACTTAGGACATTCCATTCGTATTGCCCTTCAGAACATGTAAAAGCTGTCCGGGGTTTAAAGCTTTCTTCTAGCTTTAACTGATTGTATCCTGATTTTAGATCGAATTTTGAAAATACTCTTTTATTCTGTATAAGATTTAGTAAACTGTCTTTGTTAGGGATATTATATCCATCATCTATTGTATTGTCGTTTAATCTCTTGTAATTGTAAACTATCCTAGCCTTTCCTCTTTTTATTTCATTATGGTTTCTTACTAAAAAGGCTGCAGATCTGTGAGGGCTTTCTGATTTTCTAATTAATCCTTGATTCATCATTTCAGGGATTTGTTTTTTAAATTCCTCTTTGTCTAATGGGCTGTATTCTATATTAGCTGTTCTGATTACTATGTCGGGGTTTTTTAATTGTATTTTGCAAGTATAATCTACTTTTGCTTTTGTTATGTCTTCTCCAATGTATCCTATTTTTTCTAAATGTAAGATCATAGGATGATTTATACTCTTTGTAATGTCTTTCCCTTTTTCCATTTCGTAACTTAAGAAATCTGTGAGAAGTCTTAATGACTCGTTTTCTATTAAATTTTTTCTGTTATGTGTTTTTAAGAAGTCTAGATTTCCTTTATTGCCTTTTTTTGAACAATTTCTGTTGTATTTATGTATCTAAGAGTTGGTATTGTATATAATTGTTTGCTTAATGTTATAAAATTTTTTGTAATGGTTACTGCCCCATTTAATCCTAATATAAAATTTAATCCTATTACAAAGTCTTTTGATTTTATATTTGGTGGATTAATATTTATCTGTGGTATATCGTATTTGATACTGTAATTATTTGCAAAGTCTAAGAATTGTATTCCTACTGGTTCTAGGCAGTGTGTAATATCTATTAATCTATCCTCCACTGTTCTTGTGCTTAATTTATACGAAAGCTTTCTGTGATATTCTACTGGTGCTAAGCTGTATGATATTAAACTTTTTATGGCTCCAGTATCTACTAATGCTTGTAAATCTATGTATTTATTGTTATCTAACCATAAGCGGCTTTGAATAGTTATCATGTTTGTTGAACCTTGTGTTTGTATATAGGTTTGTTCTTCTAATTGTGTTGTGGCCATTTTACTTACTTCTTCTGGTTTAACAATTTTTTGTATTTCTTCCATTTTATTTTCTAAATTTTTTATTTTTAAACTATGTAATTCTAATGAAAGTTCTATTTTTTCTATTTTATCATTTTTGCTATCCTTGTTGACTGTTTTAGATGTCGAAGCTATATCCTGGTTGTAGATTTCCTTAAGGCATTTAAAGCAAATCTCTTTAAAACACTTATTACACTGTGATCTCTTTTCTATACTTGGGTAATATCCACAATTATAACATCTTATGTGATTATTTCCCTTATTTTGTATCCAGTTATGTTCATAATTTTCTTCTGTATTCATATATGTATATGCTACTTTTACTGTTGGATTTTCATCTTCGCTGTATATACTATATACTGATTCATTATCAGTTTCATCGTCTGTTTTAATAGTTTCTATTTCGTAATCCTGTAATTGTTCTATTAAGTTAGCTCTTTCTACATTTTTATTCCTGTTTGTGCATTTATTAGCTAAATGTGTTGTTTCTCCGCAGATAAAACATCTACATTTTCTTGACTGTGGTTTTTTAACATACTTGTTTGTATTATTTTTTCTGTAATTTTTATTGTATGTCATACTCTTTCTTATCTTTTTTCTTTTGTTATATATTCCATAAGCCTGTGGTGTATAAATTGCTGTTTTACAGAATGCATACGCATTTCTTTTTAATTGTTCTTGTAATGCTACTTCTTTACATTTTTCTTCTAAAATACTGAATGTATAAGTTATTCTAGGTCCTATTCCTAGATTCTGTTGTGTACCATAATTTGTTTTCCATGATTCATGTATAGATTTTCCTAAATCTCCTGGTAATTTTACAAAGTATTTATCACAGAGATTATCATCCATAACTTTTCCTGTCTGAGATAGTAATCTAGTGAAATCTAATGTGAATTCATTTATGTATTTCATATCTGCTATACTTAGCTGTTCTAGATTTCTTATGGCTGTATCTTGTATTAAACTGTTGTTTTTTGCTGGATCAACTCCTAGTATAAGCGTTCTAATTTGTGATGTAAAATTATAAGGATTATCTCCTAATGCTTTGAGATTGTTTATTTCTTCTGGATTCTGTGTTTTCTTACTTTGCCATATTCCTAAGGCTATTGGTCCTAATGTTGTTTCTAGATATGCAAACATATCCATGCTGTCTTTCTTATTTGTTTCCCACAATCTTACTACGTTTTGTTCCCATGTTAATACTTCGTCTATCCATAACTGCGGTTTCTGTTGTTCGAGTAACAACATATTTGTACTGTATATCTGTCCTATAGGCAATCTTTTTCCTTTTCCTATTAGACTAGATTCCTGTTGATAATCAACTGTTGGTTGTTCCCATGGTTCTCTACCATGAGTCTCTTGATGTGTACCACTGTGTTCTCCTACCCATTCTATTTTTGGTCTTTTTAGCGGGTTGTGCATTTGTGCATCCATAAAGGTTTGTTCTTGTTTGTAGAAATCTGCTATCATTGTTTTTCCATTTGTAATATCTTTTACTAATGGTAGATTGTAGTATTCCTGTAGTTTTTTATAACTTTCTTCGTAAGTCATTCCTAAGTCTAACATGCATTCTACGATCATGTCATCTACTTCCTGTTGTATATTTAATTCTGTAAACTTTCTGTCTATAATTTGTTCTATTGTTTTATTTGTTTCTTCTAACTTAAAGCAATCTATAGACTCTTCTTCAAAGTCTAAAAGTGTGTAATCCATTGTTTCTTCTTGTTCAAACTTTAAGAAATTTGTATCTAGTATTTCGTTATCTATATCATATTCATTATCTGTATCGTATATTGGAAGTGTTTCTTCTTCCTCTTCTATATTCATAAAATGATACTCTTCTCTATCATTTTCCTCTGTTTGTTTTTCTTTAAAATCTGTAAATCTTAGTTTTTGTTTTCCATCAATTTCTTCGTATATATAACTTTTCTTTGGTATTAAGACTGTATTATTGTCGTTTTCTTGTAAATCTTCTAAATCCCATTCTAATCCTGTTAACTGTTCTGGGTTTATTTTTATTGGTTCTATCATCTGTATAGATTTTGATGCGATTGTTTTTACAATTCCTTCCATATTTACTTTATATTTCATTCCTGAACTGTTACTAGCTTTTCCTAGTATTCCTATACTTATTACTAGATTATTACCTTCATAATCTTCGTATCCTTTTGTTTTTAGGGCTATTTTAATGTTCTGTAAGTCTTTTGTATCTTTTAAGATATCTGGTGTACAATAGAATATTGCTATATTTTGACTCAGATCTACTTCCATACCTGAGATTATAGCTTTTTTCATTTCTGTTTTCCAACTTTTATCGAGTATTAGGGCTAAGAGTTTTGTTCCTAGGTTTTTTCTTCCTAGAGCCTTAACTCCTATTACTATTAATCCTGTGTGTACAAAATTTTTGTTCTGTCTTTTAATTTTTTCTATAGTTTCTGGTGAGAAAAGTTCTAATGTTACTGTGTTGTCTACTACTCTTAAACTTTCTTCTCTACTACTTCTTATTAGTGTTGTGTTTATGTTTAATCTTCCTGTTTGATATAAAATCCTTGGATTTAATATATCTAACTGGTGCTGATTGTATAATTCTAGATTTCTGTCTAAATCTATTTCTTCTTCAAGCTGTGTTATTTGTCTATTGCTATTAGATCCTGATCCTCTTCTAATTATTCTGTTTAAGAATCTATCTGATGTAATAGTATCCTGTATATTACCTGTAGAATTCCTAGCTTCCTGTATAGTTCTACTTCTTCCTAAGAAACTGTTATTATTCATTTTCTTGGTTGCCAATGTGTATAAGGTATAGGCTTTTTATTTGTTTTTAATTTTTGTAATGCCTCTGTAATTTTTTCTACTTCTAGAGCTGTATTATTTTCTGTATTACTTTTGTTTGTTTCGTTTATTATTGTATTAGATTGATTTTTTATATAATCTAAGTTTTGTGATATTCTTCTAATTTCTGTTATTAAGCTTTCTAATATCTGTTTATTATTTGTTACTTCTTTCTGTAAACTAATACTTAAGTTAATAAGTAAATCTACTAGAGTGTTTAACTGTGAGTTGTTTGTGTGCAAACTGTGTTCACAAGAGTCCTTAATATTACAGACTAGAGTGAAGTTATCTGTTTTAAGACAGAAAATTCTAGATTTAGAAATTCTAAGCGTTTAATGGTTTGTGAGCTACCGATGATTATTAAGAATACCTACTCTTTAACTCTTTTTCTCCTTATTCCCAGTTTTATCTCTTATATATTTTCTTATATCCCAGTTTAATTAGAAAGACAAAGTAATATAATCACATATTAAGAACTAAATATTTGTACTAAAGAAACCCTTTCGTTTATAAAGTTATCAAAGCAACCTTCTTTCCCATAATCCTCACCTAAGAGAGTTCTCCAATATAACACACGCATAACACGCCATAAAATGGAGCTTGTCTTAGTCTTTTAGATTGTAAGAAAGACTTTGCTCTGATACCAATATATCAGAGGGGGTATGGCAAAGTTTCGATTGCCATAAAAAGAGGGAGATTAAAACAAAAAACTTACGGGTGAAGTATGCACAGTGGATGGTTGGTGTTGAGACGAGAGTATGCACAGCGGTTGAAGGTTGTACAGAAAAGGGAAAATCTTTTTGTATTTTTTTTTTTTATATATATGCTGGGTATAATATGAAGTGCTGGAGATAACTGGGAGAGTTAAGGGAGTAGAGAGTTAAAGAGCGGCGAGGAGTTTAGTGTGCACTGAAAGTCATAGTATTATTACTTTCAATGGTTTTTCTCCGTGTGTTTACAAATGAATTACAAATGCCCTTATATAGGCAAACGAATCTGCTAATCTACTAAATTCAAAAGACTATGAGCCTAAAAGTCAAAAAGGCTATACATTAAAGTCAAAAAGTCTAAAAAGAAAAAGTAAAGCTTGTCTGCCATGATTGTCTTCCGATAATTGCTGCTTGCGTCATGGCTTACGTCATTGTTTTTGTCTTGTGTAACCTGTCGTCATTGCGTGCGTCATGTCTTCTAGAAGTCTCTGTGTGTGCTGTCGATTGTCTGTGGACTAGAACAATCCTGTTCGTCGTCTCCGTCTTCTAGGTTGACGATATGATCTAACTGTAGAGTGTCTCCTTCCCCTGCAAATGGTGGAAGCATACTCCAATTTGTTTTTGCATAAACCTGTATGTAGTGTCCTTCTCCTATTAATCTGTATTGTTGCCAAGGAAAACAATCAGGAATTTCTGGAGTTTCCTGATGTTTTTTGACAAACTGTTCGAAGCTTGTTGTAGGCTGGCTGTGTGGATCATCCATCCATGGTAAATGTGCAAAGTCTATGTTATTGCCGGGCTTTGTCATTGCTCTTTGTAGAAAGACATCTGTTTTTTGTTTATTGTGTTCGATGAATATTCTTTTTCTGGCTGGTCTGTATGTATAAGCGTCTGCAAACGGGAATGAGGAAATAATTTTGCAACCAATGATCGGTATTGTAGATCTTGCTGCAATATTTCCTGCTGTTAGAATGGTTTTTTCTCCTAACTGATTTAAGAGATCTTCTGTTCTTCTGTCTAATTTTACTTTTAAGTAATCAATCATACCATGATGGTAAAATTGAATTATCTGTTCGTCTGTTAGTTTTGTAGGGTGATGTACTTGAAGTAACAAGAGGCCAGTTCCCTCTCCATCTTCGTCTGTTCTTTCTACTACTGCAAATCCTTGAACTTCACTGTCGAATCTGAAGGCCAAGTCTATGAGCTGCTGCTGTAGATTGTACAGAATTAAAGGGAATTCTGCACAAACTTTTTGTGAGACAAGATTCTCAAATTCTGGGAATCTTTCTGTAACTGGTTTCAAAGTTTGCCACCAGGGTGTATCAAGAATCCTTATTCTAAAAGATTCAAAAGTTCTATATACAACTGTTTTTTCTTCTTTTTTCTCGAGCCTTTGTAATAACTGTGTATTTTTTGCTTCGAGTATAGCAATTTTCTGTTTTAACATGCTATTTTTGATTTTTATCTGTATATTCTGTGTATCTTTTGCTTTTTCCTCTAACTGTGATTTCAATGTTGAAATCATTTCTTGCTGAGCTTGTATATACTGCTCAGGGTTTTGTTTTGCAATTTCAGAAAAGCTTTTAACCTCTTCGGGTTCTATGTAAAAATTTTGTATACCAAATTTTTCTCTTGCATCTTTCAATGCTTCAGAGAAGTTTGTAAAACCTTTCCAGGTTGCTCCCCCCGGGGACATTTGTTATATGAGGGATAACACTGTTGCATTTGTTAAAAATACCAATTTTTGTACCTCTGTATATGACATAATGTGTAAAATTTGGTTTTGTTTTAAATTGTCTTTCAGGGGTTTTCAAACTTTGTTCCTGAAAGTAAATGCTTAGAGCATTTAGGACCTGTACTTTAAAAGTTGATGCTTGTGGCATGGTTTGAATATGCCATAGGTTGTCTAACAAGCATTGCTGCTTGTCTGTAAGTTTCATTCCCATGATAGGACGAAACTTTCTACTGGAATCTGTACAGATCTGTAATGCATATGTTCCAAATTCCAATACCGATTTAGGTATGAAATTGGTATGCAAAGGGCGTTTTTCCCTTGACTGTGTAAACTGTTTTTGCTGTCTATAGAATTGTGTAATTTCATCTGGTCTTATCACTAACTGTGATAGTGAGACTTGAGATGAGCTGTGTATTTTTTCTATTGACTGCTTGTATATCTGTTGAATCTGTTCTTCTTCTTCTGTCAAAGACTTATCCTGTTTAGGATATATAATCTTTGCTTTTCCTTTATCTTTTTTCCTGTCCATCTACAATAAACCATTTGTTTATATTTCGAGATAACATATCTGCTATCCTATTATTTTTTCCCCTTATATGTTCAAAATTTATATCATAACCATTTCCTTGTATAGTGTTTCGTAAATTGATCCATCTGGTTCTGTTTATCTTTTTACTTTGGTCATTTTTTATAAATTTAACGATTGCTTCACAATCGGTTCTAACTGTAAATTCTTTGTTAAGAAAGATTTTCAATTTTTCTAATGCATAGATTAACGCTTGTATTTCAAAATCTATTGTAGTCCAGTTTGTTTTATTTTGAAAATTACCGCTTGTATAAGCGCAAATCTTTTCCTCTTTCTTCGTACTGTATTTACTTGGTTTACATAGAATGACTGCTCCCCATCCTTCTTTGCATCCATCTGTTTCAATGATTATATAATCAGTAACTAGAGGTAATTCTAGTGGTTTAATATTTTTAACGGCCTTTTTAATCTCTTTAACCAGCTTAATGTCTTCCTGGTTAAAATACCTTTGACCATTTTTGGTAGTCTTGCTGTATATTGGTCCTACTAGTTTTGATAAATTTGGGATGAATTTTCTGGTATAATTTACCAATCCCAAAAATACTTGTATTTGTTTTAGATTTTCAAATTTTTTTGGAAAATTTAGAATTTTTGTAGAAATATGTGGTTGTAATTCTATTTTTCCATCTCCAATTTCTAATCCTAAAAAGGATATTTTTCTTTTGAATAACTCCATTTTTCGTTTAGAAACGACTATACCTTTTTCTTTTATTTCTGTAAAAACCTGCTGAAGATGTCTTTCGTGTTCCTGTACTGTATTGCTTGCAACTAGAATGTCATCAATGTAAACTAAACAAAATTCAAACTTTAAGAATATACTGTCCATAAATCTTTGGAAAATTGAAGGCGCGTTTTTTAGTCCAAAACTTAGGACATTCCATTCGTATTGCCCTTCAGAACATGTAAAAGCTGTCCGGGGTTTAAAGCTTTCTTCTAGCTTTAACTGATTGTATCCTGATTTTAGATCGAATTTTGAAAATACTCTTTTATTCTGTATAAGATTTAGTAAACTGTCTTTGTTAGGGATATTATATCCATCATCTATTGTATTGTCGTTTAATCTCTTGTAATTGTAAACTATCCTAGCCTTTCCTCTTTTTATTTCATTATGGTTTCTTACTAAAAAGGCTGCAGATCTGTGAGGGCTTTCTGATTTTCTAATTAATCCTTGATTCATCATTTCAGGGATTTGTTTTTTAAATTCCTCTTTGTCTAATGGGCTGTATTCTATATTAGCTGTTCTGATTACTATGTCGGGGTTTTTTAATTGTATTTTGCAAGTATAATCTACTTTTGCTTTTGTTATGTCTTCTCCAATGTATCCTATTTTTTCTAAATGTAAGATCATAGGATGATTTATACTCTTTGTAATGTCTTTCCCTTTTTCCATTTCGTAACTTAAGAAATCTGTGAGAAGTCTTAATGACTCGTTTTCTATTAAATTTTTTCTGTTATGTGTTTTTAAGAAGTCTAGATTTCCTTTATTGCCTTTTTTTTGAACAATTTCTGTTGTATTTATGTATCTAAGAGTTGGTATTGTATATAATTGTTTGCTTAATGTTATAAAATTTTTTGTAATGGTTACTGCCCCATTTAATCCTAATATAAAATTTAATCCTATTACAAAGTCTTTTGATTTTATATTTGGTGGATTAATATTTATCTGTGGTATATCGTATTTGATACTGTAATTATTTGCAAAGTCTAAGAATTGTATTCCTACTGGTTCTAGGCAGTGTGTAATATCTATTAATCTATCCTCCACTGTTCTTGTGCTTAATTTATACGAAAGCTTTCTGTGATATTCTACTGGTGCTAAGCTGTATGATATTAAACTTTTTATGGCTCCAGTATCTACTAATGCTTGTAAATCTATGTATTTATTGTTATCTAACCATAAGCGGCTTTGAATAGTTATCATGTTTGTTGAACCTTGTGTTTGTATATAGGTTTGTTCTTCTAATTGTGTTGTGGCCATTTTACTTACTTCTTCTGGTTTAACAATTTTTTGTATTTCTTCCATTTTATTTTCTAAATTTTTTATTTTTAAACTATGTAATTCTAATGAAAGTTCTATTTTTTCTATTTTATCATTTTTGCTATCCTTGTTGACTGTTTTAGATGTCGAAGCTATATCCTGGTTGTAGATTTCCTTAAGGCATTTAAAGCAAATCTCTTTAAAACACTTATTACACTGTGATCTCTTTTCTATACTTGGGTAATATCCACAATTATAACATCTTATGTGATTATTTCCCTTATTTTGTATCCAGTTATGTTCATAATTTTCTTCTGTATTCATATATGTATATGCTACTTTTACTGTTGGATTTTCATCTTCGCTGTATATACTATATACTGATTCATTATCAGTTTCATCGTCTGTTTTAATAGTTTCTATTTCGTAATCCTGTAATTGTTCTATTAAGTTAGCTCTTTCTACATTTTTATTCCTGTTTGTGCATTTATTAGCTAAATGTGTTGTTTCTCCGCAGATAAAACATCTACATTTTCTTGACTGTGGTTTTTTAACATACTTGTTTGTATTATTTTTTCTGTAATTTTTATTGTATGTCATACTCTTTCTTATCTTTTTTCTTTTGTTATATATTCCATAAGCCTGTGGTGTATAAATTGCTGTTTTACAGAATGCATACGCATTTCTTTTTAATTGTTCTTGTAATGCTACTTCTTTACATTTTTCTTCTAAAATACTGAATGTATAAGTTATTCTAGGTCCTATTCCTAGATTCTGTTGTGTACCATAATTTGTTTTCCATGATTCATGTATAGATTTTCCTAAATCTCCTGGTAATTTTACAAAGTATTTATCACAGAGATTATCATCCATAACTTTTCCTGTCTGAGATAGTAATCTAGTGAAATCTAATGTGAATTCATTTATGTATTTCATATCTGCTATACTTAGCTGTTCTAGATTTCTTATGGCTGTATCTTGTATTAAACTGTTTTTTTTGCTGGATCAACTCCTAGTATAAGCGTTCTAATTTGTGATGTAAAATTATAAGGATTATCTCCTAATGCTTTGAGATTGTTTATTTCTTCTGGATTCTGTGTTTTCTTACTTTGCCATATTCCTAAGGCTATTGGTCCTAATGTTGTTTCTAGATATGCAAACATATCCATGCTGTCTTTCTTATTTGTTTCCCATAATCTTACTACGTTTTGTTCCCATGTTAATACTTCGTCTATCCATAACTGCGGTTTCTGTTGTTCGAGTAACAACATATTTGTACTGTATATCTGTCCTATAGGCAATCTTTTTCCTTTTCCTATTAGACTAGATTCCTGTTGATAATCAACTGTTGGTTGTTCCCATGGTTCTCTACCATGAGTCTCTTGATGTGTACCACTGTGTTCTCCTACCCATTCTATTTTTGGTCTTTTTAGCGGGTTGTGCATTTGTGCATCCATAAAGGTTTGTTCTTGTTTGTAGAAATCTGCTATCATTGTTTTTCCATTTGTAATATCTTTTACTAATGGTAGATTGTAGTATTCCTGTAGTTTTTTATAACTTTCTTCGTAAGTCATTCCTAAGTCTAACATGCATTCTACGATCATGTCATCTACTTCCTGTTGTATATTTAATTCTGTAAACTTTCTGTCTATAATTTGTTCTATTGTTTTATTTGTTTCTTCTAACTTAAAGCAATCTATAGACTCTTCTTCAAAGTCTAAAAGTGTGTAATCCATTGTTTCTTCTTGTTCAAACTTTAAGAAATTTGTATCTAGTATTTCGTTATCTATATCATATTCATTATCTGTATCGTATATTGGAAGTGTTTCTTCTTCCTCTTCTATATTCATAAAATGATACTCTTCGCTATCATTTTCCTCTGTTTGTTTTTCTTTAAAATCTGTAAATCTTAGTTTTTGTTTTCCATCAATTTCTTCGTATATATAACTTTTCTTTGGTATTAAGACTGTATTATTGTCGTTTTCTTGTAAATCTTCTAAATCCCATTCTAATCCTGTTAACTGTTCTGGGTTTATTTTTATTGGTTCTATCATCTGTATAGATTTTGATGCGATTGTTTTTACAATTCCTTCTATATTTACTTTATATTTCATTCCTGAACTGTTACTAGCTTTTCCTAGTATTCCTATACTTATTACTAGATTATTACCTTCATAATCTTCGTATCCTTTTGTTTTTAGGGCTATTTTAATGTTCTGTAAGTCTTTTGTATCTTTTAAGATATCTGGTGTACAATAGAATATTGCTATATTTTGACTCAGATCTACTTCCATACCTGAGATTATAGCTTTTTTCATTTCTGTTTTCCAACTTTTATCGAGTATTAGGGCTAAGAGTTTTGTTCCTAGGTTTTTTCTTCCTAGAGCCTTAACTCCTATTACTATTAATCCTGTGTGTACAAAATTTTTGTTCTGTCTTTTAATTTTTTCTATAGTTTCTGGTGAGAAAAGTTCTAATGTTACTGTGTTGTCTACTACTCTTAAACTTTCTTCTCTACTACTTCTTATTAGTGTTGTGTTTATGTTTAATCTTCCTGTTTGATATAAAATCCTTGGATTTAATATATCTAACTGGTGCTGATTGTATAATTCTAGATTTCTGTCTAAATCTATTTCTTCTTCAAGCTGTGTTATTTGTCTATTGCTATTAGATCCTGATCCTCTTCTAATTATTCTATTTAAGAATCTATCTGATGTAATAGTATCCTGTATATTACCTGTAGAATTCCTAGCTTCCTGTATAGTTCTACTTCTTCCTAAGAAACTGTTATTATTCATTTTCTTGGTTGCCAATGTGTATAAGGTATAGGCTTTTTATTTGTTTTTAATTTTTGTAATGCCTCTGTAATTTTTTCTACTTCTAGAGCTGTATTATTTTCTGTATTACTTTTGTTTGTTTCGTTTATTATTGTATTAGATTGATTTTTTATATAATCTAAGTTTTGTGATATTCTTCTAATTTCTGTTATTAAGCTTTCTAATATCTGTTTATTATTTGTTACTTCTTTCTGTAAACTAATACTTAAGTTAATAAGTAAATCTACTAGAGTGTTTAACTGTGAGTTGTTTGTGTGCAAACTGTGTTCACAAGAGTCCTTAATATTACAGACTAGAGTGAAGTTATCTGTTTTAAGGTATTTTTGATGAGCTTTCTCAGAAAATTCTAGATTTAGAAATTCTAAGCGTTTAATGGTTTGTGAGCTACCGATGATTATTAAGAATACCTACTCTTTAACTCTTCATTCTCGTGCATGCTTAACATATATGTACCAAATACTTAAATAATATTTTAACAATTAAAATAGCAAAAAAAAATTATGAATTTTGTTATTGGTTTGCGTGATTTCTTTGGTTTTCACATAAATATTGGTTTTCTCATAAACCTTCCCCTATTTATATATATATATATATATATATATATATATATATATTCAGAACCAAAAGAACCATTGGTTTACATAAATGTATATTACGAACCACTGATTCACATATATGTAAATTAAAACCGGTGATATTTAGTTATTTTACATAGTTTATTGTTCATGTCAGATATACACATATGTAAAACAACTCAAGTAACATTAGACTTAAATTACGTTTATGTAACTCAATGGTTCTGTGATTCTGAAAATAAAAATTTGTTCTATAATGATCCTAACCCTATATATATATATATATATATATATATATATATATATATATATATATATATATATATACATATATATATATATATATACATATACATATATACATATATATATATATATGTATATATATGAGTTCATATATAAACCAAATGAAATTAAGTAAACCAATTAACCAAATTAACCAATTAAATGATGACAAGTGTCATGTTTAGAAAAAATATATTTAAATGGGTAAGGGCATTATAGTCATTTCTTGTAATTTCCCTCCTTTTATCAAGTGTACTTACCTTAATAAAATTATGTGGGATTAGACATCTTATTAATGATTTGATGTCTACTTTATAGTTGATGATTATGCTTATGCTTATTAACCTTTTTGAAATTCAAAATCCATCTAAAATTACAGTTTGTGTTTGTGCTTTTTCCCTCCAAACGATTTCCATATATACATACATCAATTTTCAGAATTCATTCCACACATACACAACCATTCTCTTTAAGATAAAATAGGAGGTGAAGGGAATCGAGCCAAGGACAAAGGGAAGGCCCCGTATGTAGGTGCGATGGATGAGTACATCGATCATCTTCCTTTCTCAATGCGTGTTAGTTGTTCATTGAATCCAATACAAGGTTTGTGTGTTTATCTTCAGAAAGCTTGTTTTAGAACGAAAAGTAGTTTGTATATTTTCTTCAGGAAAGTTAGTAGTTAGTGTGAAAGTATTCAAACACTTATGTAAATTACTGTAAATGTAGGAACCAAATTTTTTTAAGTGTTTTTGAAGTGCTAAAGAGAGTGATTACTTTTTTCTCAAACTTATAAATGTGTGTTATTGGTTTTCTAAGTTTATATTTTTTGTTCAGATGTGTATGAGGTGTTGCACTTGACAGAAATGTGTAACAGGTTATTAGTATACGTGACAACAATATTTTGTCCTATTGGAAAAAGATATTGTTCTAAAAAGTCCGATAAATGTGTTTTTACGTATATGCATTAAAAATATTATGCACTCACTCCTCCATTGGTAAAAAAATAGTTTGTAGAAAAGTCAGATAAATGTGTGTTTGCAGATATGCGTTAAATATTTTCTATCCAATATGTGTAATGAAAACATTAAGACATATGTAAGAATTATTTTGAAAAGTCAAACCCATGGTATTCAGGATATGTTCAAAGAATTGAACACACTTGCAAAAAAGCACTAAAAAACTAAACACATATGCTAACTTTATTGTACACTCTGACCAATTTTTTTAAGAATTTCTATTCACATTCTTAAAGAATAATATAAAATTTATAAAAATATAATTTTACTAGACCAAACCCCCCCTGAAAACTTTAACACGTGTGTTATCTATATTCAGTACTCGATACACCCCCCCCCCTTATTTTTAAATAATCAATCTCAAATGCTTAACACATGTGTAAGAATTTAAAAGGCACAAAAAAAATTTAAAATATGTGTTAAGTATATTTTGCACACTCCCCATCATTTTGTATAGTAATATAAATAACTATTTCTGAAGTTTTTAAGAAGTACTATTTACACGTTTAAATAAATAAAGTTTACAAAAATATATTTTTAAGGGGGCAAAAAGTTTAACACATGTGCTAACAATATATTTCAGAAGAATTGTTTTAACATGTTTAAAAATACATATTTTACAAACTTTTCAATTTATTTGAATATTTAAAAAACAGGTTTGCTCTCTAACACGGAACTAAATTCCCCAAATGGCACTAGATATTGGCGAAGAAAACAAATTGTGAAATCACACATAGGTATTTATTGTGTGGTAACGCTGAAAACCAGCAAAGCAGAACGTTGATACAACAGACTCCGCTCTCTCCGAAAAATATCGTTCTAGATGGTATAAAGTGACCGATTGTCAAGCTCGGTTAAAGTTGAAACGTATAAAAGGTTCTGCGTGCGTTGTGGTGTATGGCTTTATAGAATGTCACAATTTTGAATTAACATCTACTTACTATTCAGACTTCATGCGTAGCAAAAGAAAGTTGGGTTTCTCTAATCAACAGTTTATACAGAAACTTAGCTTGCAGAAAATCAGGCCAACTGTCGCTCATCGCCTGCAATGTTCACTTAAAGGGGGGCCTGAAAATGTTAGAGGCACATTAGGAGATTACAAGAATTTCAGTCGACACTTTCGGATGTTTATTGGTGATGGAGATGCTCAAATGTTCGTGGAGAAGATGGAAGAGCAAGCTGCGGTGTTACCGACTTTTTCATTCGAATTTTGTGTAGCTGATGGAGAGTTAAAGTCTGCCTTTTGGGCAGATGAGGTTGCAAAAATTAACTATGAAACTTTTGGAGATGTAATAGCCTTTGATGCTACTTATCATACTAACAGGTTTGTTGATAGATTTATTTTGATTAACACTAAAATTATTTACTTAATATCAAAGTTTTTATGTTGATTTTATTAATTGGTTAGCTATGACATGATATTTGTGCCATTCACCGAGTTGACCATCATAAAAAGTGTTATTTTCGGTGTTGGTTTGTTATCTAGTGAATCTATCCAATCCTACAAATGGTTGCTTAATTGTTTTGTCAAATCACATCCCAAGCAACCCCTTCTTGTATTAACTGACCAAAATCCAGTAATGAAATAGGCAGTTCAATGTGTTTTTACCGAATCTAGACATCGTCTCTGTATGTGGCATATTACAAAAAAGATACCTGCTAAGGTAAGAAATAAGTATTTATTTCAAATTATTTTTGTTACATTCTATTTGTATGTAAATTTTGTCTCAATAGTAACACATATGTTATTTTGTTGTTATATTGAAAGTAAGTACTATCTAACACATGTGTTATAAGCAAAACATTAAATTAATAAACAAACAGTAAATACATGTGTAAACAGAATATAAATGCTAGGTTTACATTTTTCCTTAGAAGCCCCATGCTTACCTTCTTCCATTATCTTTTTATCAATAATTTTCTCTTGAGTTGCACTACTCACAATAACTATTGCACCTATTATGAAATAAAATCTAGTTAATATTTATATAAAATCATGATTCAATAAATAGCTTCAATAAATGAAGTATTACCTATTTGGTGGGTGTTGTAGTGCCCAGATCAATTACTTTTTCAAGACAGCGCTTACAAAATTCATTTTCAACATTTGTAAATTCCACTCCACCTGTCCAATTAGTTTACAAACATCATCATAATATTAATAATCATCTTACCTATCACCACTTCAAAATCATATCATGTTAATGCTTTAACGTCCCTACCTTCTTCGTTTGCAAGTTCAGAAACTGTTTCGGATACTTTTCTTTGCTTCGAGGTCAAAAGACTAGAAAGTAAAATTCTCACTTTCTGTGCTTTCGAAACCTGTTTTTTCATTGAATAGAATATATGTTAGTTCTCCTAAAATTTTTGAAGCTAATAACTTTATAACGTAATTGTAATGCCTTTTACCACGTCCACTTCGCTCTAAGTCTGTATCAATCATTATCGGTTCCTCCTCTTTGTTTGTAAATCTAAAACTTCTTTTTAATGCAATTCTTTGCCTTTTCCTACCTGTAACATTAGATAATCATCTACATATTTTCCATTGCCTAAAATGTTATCCTAACATTAAATCTAAAACCATATCATGGTATTCGGATATTTTCCATTGCCTAAAATGTGTTTTAATGGAAACTTACTTCGAGGCATATTACAAATCCACTCTTCAAGAGTAAAGAACCTGTGATTTTAAAAAATCTCTTTCAGTTACCAAACAAACAGTTTATATGCAAACCCAAACCATCAAACTACAAACACTCATTACACAAATATGAATCAATGATCAGAAATACACAAACACAAAAATTCAAGTTAAGTCCTCTTTGGGGCGTTGGACGCTAGTCAGAACCATGTTTTTTTTATTCACAGGTATTGAAGTATATACCAAGTAGATAAATCTATTGTATCTAATAAAACAAGATTTTTTTGTCACTTGTTTTTCTTTTGACCCATCATTTTGCGACTTGTTTTCTTTCTAGACATCCTCACATCATTTTTCCCTCTATAAGAATATTATGGTAATTTAAACAATCAAACTAATTTTTCTCATTAAAAATCAATTTTATTAATTGTTATATTTTTCTCTCATCTAGATTTTTTAAAATCAAGGCTATCTTTTTTAAAATAGATTTTATTAAGGAAATTAAAAATCATACTTTTTAAAATCAAGCTAACTTTTTCAAAAATTTTATATAATATGAAGTTTTCTAAAACACTAAATCTTTTTGAAACAAAATATTATAAATCGGTTCTTTTTATAAAAGTTATAAAAAAGGTGAAATTTTCTAAAAAATATTTTTTTATAAACAAGATTTTTATAAAAAATAATTTTTTTATAAGTGAATCTTAAAATGAATGTTTAAAAATAAAACTATTTAGACAAAAGAGTTAAACAATAACATAATTGTTTTATTTCTTGAACTATTACATATATATTATTTTAATTATATCTTATATTAAGATATTGTACTGTAATTTTTCGTGTTTATTACTAACTATTATTCGTTTAATGAATAGGTTTCTAGCCTATTTATCTAGATAATAACAAAAACTAAAAATAAAACGTGACATAATTTTAAGTTTTATCATACTAACTTTTTTCATTTCTCTCTATTATTAATAAAAATATTGAATGCTAATAGTATTATACAAACCATTTTCAAATTAAAAAATATAATATTTAATAAATTAAGAATATATTTTTTAATTAAAAACACACTTTTTGAAAACAAAAGTTTTATGAAATACATAATACAACAAACTATTTATAAAAAAAATTCATTTTTCTTAAACAAAATATTTAAAAACCATAATTTTTTATAAAACAAAAGTTTAAAAAAATACATTATTATTTATTTATTTAAGAGCAAATTACAAATTTTATCCTTTAAGTATACCTAAAATTATGAATCTTGTACTTAAACTTTCACAATTACACTGAGCATCCTTTATTTGAAAATTTATCACGTTTTATGTCCTTTCTACTAACAAAAGTTAACTTTTTTAGTTAGTTTTATATAAAAGACAATTTTTCCCTTACCCATTAAAGGACGAAATCTGTAATTTTCACTAATCTTTTATTTTTTTTTCTTTTTTTAATTTTATTTACTTTAATTTTTCTTTATTTTTTCTCTTTTCTAATCACTTTTATTTTATAAACTTATTTTTTTTTAATGAATTTTCCCTTAACCCTTAAAATAAAAAAAATGTTATTATTAATATTTTATTTTATATTTATGTTTTTTATTTTATTTTATTTGCTTTTATTTATTTTTAACCACTTTCGTTTAAAAAAATTATCATAAATATTAGTAGTAATTTAGTTTTAGTTTTTTCATAACATGTAACTTAAAATGATGAAATGTGTTATTAATAATCTTTTACTTTATTTATTTATTTATGTTTTTTCTTTATTTTATTTACTTTTATTTATTTTTAGCCACTTTCGTTAAAAAAATTATCATAAATATTAGTAATAATTTAGTTTTATTTTTTTTTTATAAAATGTAGGTTTATGTATAGATGTTTGTTTTTTTACAAATTTATTTTCATTTGTTAACTTTGTTCATTAGCTTTCTAATTAAACCACTAGAAATTAGACAACTCGGTTTTTAACTTTTTTGGTACAAGATTTGTAGTCATTTCAAATTATTTGGTTTAGGTTTTATATTCAATTTTTAATTTTCAATCAAATAGTTTGTTTTTATATATAAATATAGTATGATAGCTTGTAACTTTTAATTAAAATAAAATATACTAAAAGGTTTCTAAACAACTACTTGAGAGTTTTTAAATAACAAATCATTCAAAATTTCTTTAATTAAATACATTTTATTTAGTGTTTTATTTAAACTGTTAATAATAAAATTTTGTCAATGTAAATCAAAACCAAACCACTTAAAATTAAAACGAAACTGGACCAAACAATTACAAAGGATTTTTCTTTGGTTTGGTTTTGCGATTAAGCTTATTGAACTTTTTATAGTAAAAATACTTAAATACTCCATGTATTAATCAAAGCTTATTTACGTATAGACCAAACTAGAATAATTATAACCAAGTAAAATATAAAAAGTCACATCCAAAAATCATAGAATCTCTAATAGGTTTCTAATATAAACCGTAATTCAAAATATTTAACATAGACGAAAATTTTTATACCAAGAAAATAATAAAAAAAGCGACGGTGAAACAAAACCGATAAGTAGTTTAAATTTTATAACATAAAAAGTATATTTTGAACTTTCTAATTTGTTCTAGTACGATTAGAAAGGTAGATAACTAATTTTTAGAAACGAAAATATAATAAATTAAAAAACCTACAAATAAAAGTATATTTAAAAAAAAAAATTAAAGCTAATTAAGTAATAATATTTTAGACTAGTTTATAAAATAAAAAGTGAATAAAAAAGGTAAGGTAAATAAAATAAAACAAAATGGAAAAATAAAAGATTAGCGACAATTGCAGATTTTATCCTTTAATGGATAAGGACAAAATGATCCATTCACACAAAACTAACTGAAAAAGTTAACTTTTGTTAGTAAAAAGGACGTAAAACGTGATAAGTTTTCAAATAAAGGATATTCAGTGTAATTATAAAAATTTAAGGACAAGATCCATAATTTTAAAAATACTTAAAGGACAAAATTTGTAATTTACTCTTTATTTAAAGTAGCTACTTATACGTAATAATAATCATATTTTATTTTCAAGCATGGATTTATAATTCATAAATGTTTATTACTAATTATTTTATATTTTATTTATTCAATACGTGTAACACACAAATATACTAACCTAATAGAATATATAAGATAAAAAGAAATGTAATACGCGGAAGGTCTAGTATTGCCATTGCTCATTTCTAAGCAAATACTTAATAAGTAAAAGAAATAGAAAGAAAAGAAAAAAAAAAAAAAAAAAAAAAAAAAAAAAAACCTTACTTACAACCAAACTCAATTGCACTTCCACGTGTTTTAACTACATATACACATGCGCCCGCGCGCCCACAGGAAGTCAACCACCAAGCTAACTTATGGTCTATGAGCACTTTAACATCATCCACTAATTAACCATTTCTTTGTACAATTTACTAAAACTCTTGAGCCTCCATACATGTTGAGTTAAGTTGAGACATCGAGGCTCCTTCACCTTCCAAACCACTTCGTTCGGCCTGCAAAACTTCCCTAACCTTTTTTAAAATGCAAGTTTTGTTAATGACAGGTAAAACACATTCAGATAATGAACTTCTACTTAGAGAGGTATCAAATTAAAGCACAACACATTCTAGTTAAATGTAGTAAAATGGCAAGTATGACTAGCTGATGGGTCAAAACAACCAATCTCTAAGTGCAGGCCACAAGTAGTAAGGATTCCCACAAACAACTTTTTCTTTTAAGTTCTATTAACAATCAACAGGGTAGCCGTCATATACCCAGGCTAGCAACTTGTTACGCTTACATTTCATAGCTTCTTGAGCTTTTAACTGGTCCTGTTTGGTTTCTTCAAGTATATGTGAGTGGCAATTTTTAAAGGAGCGGACTATAATGTTGCAGGTCAATATGTCATTAGTTCTCTCGCTAACTCCAGCTTCTTCGTTTTAAGAAGGAAAATTTAATACAAATTGGGTTTTTTTATTTTTTTTATTTTTTTATTTTTATTTTTTTTACAATGTAGCAATCTGCTAGCTTTAACAAGGAAAGAGAAGGTAAATGAAGATAAAAGAAGCAGGAGTTAGTGAGAGAATAATTTGACAAAGGAAAGAGAGAGAGAGAGAGAGAGAGAGAAGAGGAGAGAGAGAGAGAGAGAGAGAGAGAGAGAGAGAGAGGGTGGTGTCTTAAGTTGGATATATTAAAGTACAGGAGAAAAATGCCTTTAATTGTAACCAAAACTATGTAGTTTTGGTCTGCTCTACACCCAAGGTTGGACACATGTTCACTTGTCCATAACTACCAAAGGACCTTTGACCTAGCAATACCAAGCACTGCTTTGAAGACTGGATCGGACCGGCTGGTCCAACCGGTCTGAGCGGAAATCGGAGGGGTGACTAGTTCGTTTTGGAGGTGTTCGACCGGCTGGTTCGTCCCGGTTCGGTGGTCGGACCAAGAACTGGACCGGTGGTCGGGCCGGATTTTGTTTATTTTTTATTATTATTATTTTTTGGATTTTGATGGGTAAAAACAGAGGGTTGAACAATAAATTGATTTGTTGAACATAAAATTATTGTTAAGTTTTATATATAACTATAAAATAAACATATAAATTACTTATATTGAATTATATATATAATATCTTGTATATATAATTATGACGTCATCCGGTTCTTAAATCCGGTCCGACCACCGGACCAGTAATGCGTCCGGTTCGACATCTAATCCGATCCTGAAAACATTACCAAGGTGTGTAGAAAGGTCTCTCCCCTCATGAGATTAAGGATTCAAGTCTCATGGCGAACAAAAAGGTGTAGATTTATGAGTAAGATTAGAGGGTGTGTGAGTTTACAGTTTTACAAAATAACTTCTTAACTAACATGTTAGATATAATTAAAAAAGGGCAAATGCCACAAAAAGTTCTAAAACTTTCTTTCCATGAATAAATGGTTTAACTTGCAAATCTTTAATGATAATGGCCTTCTTTGCACCAATATTTTTAAATGAATATGTCATAAGAACGCAATGGACTTCACTTATTTTTCTTTATGTATAAATCTTTTTCTAACTTACCAAGTGCAAGACATTATATTTAATAAAAAAATTATGTCTACATCAGCAACACTACTAGCCAATATATGAACCAAATGCATGTTGCTGACCTTGGCTTGCTGATATTTTTGAAGCATGCGACGGTATTGTTGTCTTGCCGGTGTTGAATTCACCATAAAGAGCACCCTTGAGACAGCTTCACTGAGGGCAACATCGACTTTTTGCTTCCTATATATCTTCACAAAATCTTCATCTTCACTCTCATCAACAGAATCCAAATGGAATCCTCTTAAACCAACTCCTTTCCTGTGCCACCTTAAGATGATTTTCTCAACTATACCAACCGCCCAACAAATGATTTCATAGTTTTTCCTTGCCTGATGACCTCTTACATGAGCCTGCCAATGATAATAAGGGGATAACAGTTACAAGGAATATACAACTGGGTTGTAAATCTGGAGCAACTCTGACATGGCTCCAACTAAACGTGTCACAGGCAATGTTATAATAATCGCTAGGCGTTAGTCGGGCGGTGAGTTACCGACTAGGGATTAATTAGGATTAGTAGGGATTAATCGGGATTAATCGATTTGGTACATAATTATCAATTTTACATATACATATTGTTGGTAAATTCCGGTAATTAAGGCAAGGATATTCTAGCTGTCAAAGATCTCTAATTATTCAGTCAAGGAATAATCATGCCTAAAATCATGCTATGCTTGATTTAAGGAATCAGTTTTTAATTTTGATTAAGAGTTATTTTTCCCTATAAATAGAGGTTAGAATAAGATGAAAAATGTACCAATCTTCTTCTTGTTTTCGAGTTAATAAAGCTGTGCTGACTGCAGCCTTATTTTTCTATTTGTTGTTATACCAATTGTTCTATCAATTGGTATCAGAGCCATCTTGAAGAAGAAACGAAGGCTCGAGTCTTGAAGGCAGAAAGAATCGCAACCTAAGTGGGGCGGTGTACTGAAGAAGAAGACCAGAATCAAACCTGTGTGGATTAATTATAGCTATCAAGAAAAATGGCGGATGAAAGACCACTGAACGTTGCTGTACAGGCCAAAGAACACACACATCTTTCACTTCAATGCCCAAAATTGACAACCACTAATTACACGACCTGGGCGATTATGGTTGAATCAATTTTGCAGGTAAATGGGTTATGGGATGCAGTTGACCCAGAAAGCACAGAAGCTGTTGAATCAAGAAAGAACCTGACTGCAAGAGCCTTCATCTTTCAATCACTGCCAGAAGATGTTCTCTTGCAGGTAGCAAAGCATACCAATTCCAAGGAAGTTTGGAAATCCATACGGGTAAGATTTCTCGGGGCTGATCGAGTGCAGAAGGCTCGAATTCAAACCCTAAGAACCGAACTAGAGAAGTTGCAGATGGGTGACGGTGAAGCACTTGATGAATTTGCTGGAAAGATATCAAACATTGTGGCAAAATTCAAAGGGCTTGGAACAACAATTGATGAAGAAATCACTGTAAGGAAACTCCTTAGTTCTATGCCAACTAAATATATGCCTATTGTTGCATCTATAAAACAGTTTGCAGACTTGGAAACCATGCCCTTTGAGGAAGCTGTAGGTCGTTTAAAAGCATTTGAAGAACGACTAAAGAGTGTTGAAGGATCAAGTGACATCCAATACAAACTGATGTTTACTCGATCAGATAATCGAGGTAAACAGTCAATTGATGGAGAGCGATATGCCGGTCGACGTCGTGGACCAACTACTCGTGGTCGTGGACGAGGAGGCAGAAGTTTTGGCCGTGGGCGAGGACGCTCAAACAGTGACAGTTACCACACAAACCGGGACGATAATCGTAACCGTGGTAAAGGTAGTTTCAAGTGTTACAATTGCAACAAATATGGCCATATCGCAGCAGAATGCAGAAGTCAAAAAAGGACGAATGATGAAGCCAATTTAACCCAGGAAGATGAACCAACCTTACTTATGGCCTCGTGTGTTCAAGAGGTTGTAATGCTAAATGAAGAAAAAGTTTTTCCAAGTCTTTATGCCAAGGATAATTTCAATGATAGCACTTGGTACTTGGATAACGGGGCTTCAAATCATATGACAGGGCAGAAAGAATTCTTCAGTGAACTAAATGAGAAGACGGTTGGTCATGTTCGATTTGGAGATGGATTCGGAGTCGAGATTAAAGGAAAAGGCTCAATCCTGTTGCAATGCAAAACAGGAGATCAAAGGTTAGTGAATAACGTTTACTATATTCCTAATCTTTGTAATAACATCTTGAGCCTTGGTCAGTTCACTGAAGTGGGCTGCAAAGTTGTTATGGAAGATGGAAATTTGTGGTTATATGAAAAAAATCAAACCCTGCTAATGAAAGTTCAACGATCACTAAACAGGTTATACAAAATCCAATTAAACATTGTTCCACCCATATGTTTACTTACTAAGATGGACGAAACTGCATGGTTATGGCATGCACGTCTCAGCCATCTCAACTTTGGTGCTTTACAAAGATTGACAGGTGAAAAGATGGTACGTGGGATGCTGATGATCAACCACAAATCACAAGTTTGTCAAGCTTGTTTGGCAGGAAAGCAACATAGGCTGCCATTTCCTGCAAAGTCATCTTTTCGGGCCACTTCTCCACTTGAACTTATCCATGCTGATTTGTGTGGCCCAATTACACCACTCACACCATCCGGGAATAGGTATTTCCTATTACTCGTTGATGATTATAGTCGTTATATGTGGGTGTATATGCTTAAGGCCAAAAATCAAGCATGTGATACTTTTGCCTCTTTCAAAACATTGGTGGAGAAGCAATATGGGCACAAGATCAAAGCTTTGAGAACAGACCGGGGCGGGGAATTTGTTTCCAATACATTTAATCAACTTTGCAGCAAAGAGGGAATTGAAAGGCACTTGACAGCCCCGTATACCCCTCAGCAAAATGGGGTAGTAGAGAGAAGAAATCAGTCCATTCTTGGGACTACTAGATCCATGTTAAAGGCCATGAATCTACCACAAGTTATGTGGGGAGAAGCTGTCCGTCATGCCGTGTATCTCTTAAATTGTTCTCCAACAAAAGTCTTGGAAGATAGAACGCCCTATGAAGCCTTGAAGAACCGAAAACCGAACCTGGAACATTTGAGAGTTTTTGGTTGCATGGCTCATGTCAAGGTGCCATCTACAAAGCTTACTAAGCTTGGTGATAGAAGCGAACCAATGGTGTATTTTGGAAGTGAACCGGGAAGTAAAGCCTATCGGCTTTACAACCCAATGAGCGGGAAAATATGTGTTAGCCGGGATGTTCGTTTCGAAGAAGGAAGGCCTTGGGACTGGTCTAAAGAAACAGAACACGAAAACAGTGTGAATAGTTTTGAATTTACAATTCACAACCTGGGGGATCACAATGAAGTAGCAGTACCGGATAAGTTGGGACCTCGCCCAATCAAAGCGAGGACCAATCTGGTCAATTCAGCCCAATGCAAACTGGGCCAGGCCCAGTTGTCTCTCCGGACAGCCCAGTTGGATCTCAAAACAGCCCAACTTATGAACCAGACAGTCCATTGTTCAACACTCCAGTGAACTCAAACATGTCAAATCTTGGTGAAGATTCAAGCAGCCCTTCAAGCATTTCTAGCTCTCATTATGATCACACCCCTCCTCAAGGTGTTCAGCCCTTGAAAGATATTTATTCAAGAACACTACCGACACAACAAATTGAGTTTGAACGAGTGTTAATGCTGCACAGTGAAGAACCAGCCACATTTTATGAAGCAAAAGGAAGAAAGGAGTGGGAAACAGCCATGCAAGAAGAATTAAACTCAATCGAGTTAAACAACACGTGGAGTCTAGTAAAGCCTCCCAAAGGAGTCAAACCAATTAGTTTGAAATGGCTCTACAAGATCAAGAAAGATGTTAAAGGAGAAGTCACTCGCTATAAAGCAAGACTAGTAGCAAAAGGGTATGTTCAAAAACATGGCATTGATTACGATGAAGTTTTCGCTCCTGTCACTAGAATGGAAACCGTCCGTTTGATTCTTGCTTTGGCAGCCCAAAACGCATGGGAAGTTCATCATCTTGACATAAAAACTGCCTTCCTATATGGTGACTTAAAGGAAGAAGTTTTTGTATGTCAACCCGAAGGCTATGAGATACCAGGAAAGGAAGACCACGTTTACAAGCTGAGAAAAGCTCTGTATGGCCTAAAACAGGCTCCAAGAGCCTGGAATTCAAAGTTAGACAGCACACTACAACAGCTCGGTCTTAGTAAATGTCCAAGAGAGCATGCCGTTTACAAGCGGGTAAAAGGAAAAGGAATCTTGATAGTTGGTGTGTATGTAGATGACCTTATAATAACAGGTTCGAGTACTGATGATATAGCCTGTTTTAAAGGAGAAATGAAGGGGCAGTTCGAAATGAGTAATCTTGGCTTGCTGAACTACTACTTGGGAATAGAAGTAACTCAAGACAACAAAGGGATTTCATTGAAGCAAACGGGATATGCAATCAAGATTCTAAAGGAAGCCAACATGTGGGAAGCTAATTCGACTAAGTTTCCAATGGACCCAGGTTTGCGGCTTACGAAAGATGATGAAGCAGCACCTGTTGATACAACTGAATACAGGAGACTTATCGGACGATTGAGGTACATCACCCACACTAGACCAGACATAAGTTATGCAATAGGGGTTGCTAGTAGATTCATGGAAGCACCCAAAGTGTCCCATTTACAAGCTGTTAAGCAGGTACTTAGATACCTGAGGGGCACATTGTATTTTGGCATACGACATACAAGAACTGAAAATGGAAAGCTGGTCGGTTTCAGTGACAGCTCTCACTCAACTGATCGAGTGGATGGCAAGAGCACAACAGGGATGGTATTTTATTACGGGGGAGGTCCAATATCTTGGTGCAGCCAGAAACAAAACACTGTTGCTTTGTCATCCTGTGAGGCTGAATTCATGGCAGCAACTGCTACAGCATGTCAAGCAGTTTGGTTGAAAGGATTACTCAAAGAAATAACAGGAAAAGGTGTGGAAGCTATAAAGTTATGTGTGGATAACCACTCTGCCATTTTATTGATTAAAAATCATGTTTTCCACGGGCGTAGTAAACACATTAATACACGATATCACTTTATTCGTGAATGTGTTGAAAATGGCTTAGTGACCATCGAGCATGTAGCAGGTAACTTGCAAAGAGCTGATATATTGACTAAGGCTTTGCCTAGAGTCAAATTTATTGATATGAGAGAAATCTTGGGAGTTGTGGATCTATCAGAAGTGAAGAACGGAATTAAGGGGGAGAATATTGGTAAATTCCGGTAATTAAGGCAAGGATATTCTAGCTGTCAAAGATCTCTAATTATTCAGTCAAGGAATAATCATGCCTAAAATCATGCTATGCTTGATTTAAGCAATCAGTTTTTAATTTTGATTAAGAGTTATTTTTCCCTATAAATAGAGGTTAGAATAAGATGAAAAATGTACCAATCTTCTTGTTTTCGAGTTAATAAAGCTGTGCTGACTGCAGCCTTATTTTTCTATTTGTTGTTATACCAATTGTTCTATCAATATACACACATTTTTATATGCAATTTTAATAAAAATGTTTAGTTTTATATATATATATATATATATGGGAAGAATCAAATGAGAACTTTTTTTTACGAAACTCTAGGAACCAATGTGAGCCACTAGTTTTCAATGGCAAAATGGTAAATAATATAAACATAATATAAAAAATTATAAACAAAAAATAAGATGAAAATAAAAAAAATAAATACACAAAAATGTTTCTCTCGTTTCCCTCTTTCATAAAACATATAAAAAAAATTTAAAAAAATAAAAAAAAAAAACTCGTTTTTTTCCGAAATTCGTTTTACACATGTGTAAAACCAGATTTACACATGTGTATAACAGGATTTACACATATGTAAATAACAGGTAGGTGATTTTTTTTTTTAAATATATCAATATGGTAGGCGTTGGAAAGATAAAAAAATACTGAATTTTATGGTGCAATTTTATTGAAAAAATAATGTCGTGAAAAAAAGTTATGAACGTTTTAAAAAAAAGGTGGAAATGGCATGTGAGTTGCATGTGACTTAATTGTGTGGCTGAGATTGGTTCCTAGAGTTCTCACAAAATAGGGTGGTTCTCAAGATAACCCTACCATACATATATATATATATATATATATATATATATATATATATATATATAAGCAAATATGGCCGGAATTTTCAAATTTTCGCCGGAGTTTCAATAGTCGCCAGAATCTGGCAGGAAAGTCACTGGAATTTGACCACCTAGCGATTAATTGGCCGATTAGGTAAAAATTACGCGGTGGGCGGCCGACTAGCGACTAGTCGCCGATTAATCGGTCGCCTAGACCGATTTTTGCAACATTGATCACAAGTGGAGCTCAAGCTATGTGGGCCATTATCCGATCTCGAGCTTAACTTGAAGATCGTTTAATAACACGCTCGAGCCCAAGCTTTAGACATTAAGCTTGGTCAGACTTGCGAACCGGCATACTTTCAAATCATATGTATACAATTTTTTTGGTTAGTAAAGTCCTTGAACAACATTAAGCCTGATTTTCTTTAGAAGAGAAAACCATTATTATAACCATAAACCATGCCCAGTAAATCTCATCAATAGCCAAGCCATTGACAAGGCGTGGGGACGGTGAGATGTAGGTGTATTGTGTATGATAATGATATCTTAGTCATATCATTAAAGCGAAAACACTTAACCAAACCATTGGTGACTTGAAGATATGTCTTGTATTAAGAAGTATATATCCACATATTTCACAAGTCATCTACATACCATATACAATCAGCACAATAGTTTGTTTCTTTAGGAGAGAAAACAAACTTATAAAGGAATTGGAGGTAAATTTGGGTCAAAACTCTATCCTCAACTTTCCTCTCAAAACTTCCTCTCAAAAGTGGGATATTCAATTGATATGGAAGGGAAGTGATAAAAACTTTAAAATAAGTTTAACATTACTAAAATTTCCTCAACTCGTAAAAGGTATGGCAGTAAGAATGTCAACTCTTGCCTGTTCTCTCCAACTAAAACACAAAAAAGATTATTTTCCTTTCTCTTCCGTTCTTTTCTGTCAATATATTTTCTTCTCTCCAGACTCAGGAAAACAAGCATGTGTATGGGTGTTCAGCGACATGCATGTTTAGTACATGTAGATGACCCTTTCAAATTAGAATAGTTTTTAAATAATATAGTTTTTTGTAGCCATATTTAGCACATTGAATATTAATTAAATTCAAGAAATTGGATAAAGAAACTGCTTGCAGATTGGCCCAACCCAAACCCGCCCGACCTGTTTTGAGCAGCCACCTATCCCATTTGACCAACCCATTTTTCATCTCTAATGCCTAGTGTGTGTGTGTGTGTGCTTAAGGAGAGAGATAATAACCTGAATCTTCACTACTTTCTTGCGAAATGCAAGGAAATCCTTTCGGCCTTTCCAACCTCTATACTTCTTCTGGATCAACAAAGCTGCATTATGATCACGTGAATTTCCAAATATAACCTTTGATGCTGCTGAAAGCCCCTCAATGTCACTTTCAGAAATACCATACTCATGTTCACTAACATTTTCGGCAGCTTTCTGTTGTTTTCTTTTTTTGAAAGAATGTGCCCTGAAAGCAGCTTGTATACGTGAAGCTGCTTGAGCTGCGTTTCTAACAGCAGCAATGGCATCCTTGAAAGACGAGTGATCTTCGTTTACAAGATTAGGGTCTGAAATGCTGTTTACTGCTCTCTCGGCTTCCACATCAGCAGAACATTTAGATAGTTCGCTTTCTTTCAGTGTGAGGGATGAAAGATGGGTGGTTAGTTCCATCTCAGCAAGATAGCCTGCAAGACCGTTGTGTCCATATGTGGCAGCTATAGATGCTGGTGTTTTCCCTGTTGGATCTTGCTGACTAGGATCTGTAACTGCTCCAGCATATGCACCAGATGCCAGGAGTTCGGCTACCATTTTTTCCCTGTTACATTACAGCAAGAATAATCAACTCAGGCTAGACGCAAAGATTGACCCGTTTACTTATAAATGATGTGATTTGGGTTATTTTTTATTGTTTAGCGAGTCAAACTGGTTAGATGAAGAAGCATAGCTTAGAAGAAAACGAGTCAAAGGGGTCAAAAGTTGTCCAAAGTATATTTTTAAGCACAGAACCTAAATCATTATATTCAATAATATCATATTGCCATTGAATAATACAGATTTGGTAATCGTATTTGTCAAACCAATTATTCTCAAAACTTAGACATTAAACAAAAAGTGTTCTGGACCTGCACGCTTTTAAGCTAGAACCTAAATCAACTTGGTTAAAAGACTAGATTACTACTTAAATACAGTTCAAGGTCAGCCCAACATGTTGAAGTCAACACCAAAAGATACCCATTTTGACCAGTTACCCAACCCACCCATTTTCCATCTCTAAAAAGAAACATGCACACATAATTATTAATACATTCAGATTATATCTGCATTGTGGTAATTTTCAATACACAAACCTGAGTAACAAGACACTAATAATTAACTAGAGTAACAAAACTGTAAAACCTAATATTGGATCAACAAGGTTCCCACACATCATATAGTACAACTGAAAAATGGTGCAGTCATCACTAGAAAACTTTAAGGGGTTAGGAACATGTGTGTGTCGGTGTAAAAGAGCAAACTTATGATTATATTTTACGAGTTTATAAGACAAAGGTAGTGGACAAAATTAGCAAAGGAAACAAATAAAATATCATTCAAACCATTTTCTTACCTATCACTGACAAATTTTGTTAAGTTATTCAGGATGTGAGACAAGGCAGAGAGATTATTAGCCCAATCATATCAGGTCACTTTTCCTTGTTTAAAGAAGAATGTGCATATTAATAGACGGAAGATTCAAAACAAAAGTCAACTAGATAATAGATAAACTTTAGAATATCGTATAGATTTACATTGTATTCAAATATATTCAAATTTACAATCTGATCTACAAAATAGATTAGGTCAAATTGTAATATAAATATTGAGGTGAAGTATGAATAAGATCAGGATCAATAAACATTTTTATGGTTTCAGAGCTCATCTGATTATCAAAGCCATAAACCAAATACCCGTCTCCCATCTCCTTCTGTTTCTTGCCTTCTATCCCTTCTCAATTCCCCCGTTCGAGCCACCTATCACCCACCACCATGGAGTACAAACTTCATCCTGCAATAGCAGTCACCAACATCAGAAACTTTATTCTGTTTGTTCTTGAGATGGAAAAAGGGCAATACAGTTCCAGGGCTGAACTCTTTCGAATCCACTGCCGAGCGTGTCAGGTCAGCAATCATAATGATCCCAAGTCTTCCCCCCCTCCCCCCCAACCCCCCACCCCCCAACACCCCCTCCTTCAACTACATCTGCATATTTACCCTTTGACATCATCCATAGTGACTTATGGACCTCCCCCGTGACAAGCTCTAGCAGTCACCGATACTATATATTATTTCTAGACGACAAAACTAATTTTTTGTGGACTATCCCTTATCCCAAAAATCTCAAATCTACAACACTTTTCTACAATTTTATAATCTCATTCAAACACAATTTACCAATTCCATCAAAACCATTCAATGCGATAATGGCTGGGAGTATAACAACCATTCCTTCCACACCTTTTGCTCACAACATGCCCTTCCTTTTCGGTTCTCTTGCCCACATACATCACCTCAAAATGGAAAGGCCGAATGGAAAATCCACTCAATTAACAACATTATCCGTACCCTCCTTACTCACTCCTCGGTGCCACCCTCCTTTTGGCACCACACCCTTCAACACGCTACATACCTTTTAAATATCCTACCCTCTAAACTTCTCCACAACCTTATGCCCACCCATCTACTTTACAACCGCTCCCCCGATTACTCTCACCTACGAGTCTTCGGGTGCCTATGCTTCTCGCTTCTTCCCTCTACCACCATTCATAAACTTGACAAATGCTCTTACACCGTGCGTTTTCCTTGGCTACCCATCTAATTACCAGGGGTACAAATGCTTTAACCTCTCTACCCGCCAAGTTATTGCCTCCCGCCACATCATCTTTGACGAAACTCAATTCCCATTCTCCACCACTGTACCATCCACACCCTCTCCCTATCAATTTCTATCCTCTGATCTCCATCCTTATTACCTACACCCGACTAGCGACCCCCCTCCCTCTCCTCGGTCCAACCCCAACCCGCAACCCACCCCTTCCTCTCGGTTTCTACATACCTACTCTCGTCGGCCCAAACAACCCAAGCCCACGCAGCCCACTACTTCCGGCCCTACCTCACACTTACCACAAACCACTGCCGGGTCCTTGCCGCCCTCACCTCCCTCGCCCTCCCCTTTGACTCCCCCCGCCACCACCCCCCAGCCACTGCTGCCATCCAGAACCGTACACACTAGAAGCATGTTCGGCATCTCAAAACCCCGCCAACCTTTCACTCTTAACAGTCTTGCCTCCCCCTCCCCGCTCCCTCGCAATCCATTTGATGCCCTCCGTAATCCGAATTGGTCACAAGCCTTGCACAATGAGTTCCGGACTCTTATCGATAATGAGAAGTGGGAGTTAGTCATGAGATACCCTAACATGAATATAGTACGGAGCATGTGGCTTTTTAGACAAATTTAAATCTGACGGTTCTCTTGAGCGATACAAAGCTCGTTTGGTTTGTGATGGCATGTCTCAACAGGTCGGCATTGACTGTGGCGAAAAATTTAGCCCCGTGGTCAAACCAACAACAATCCGAACTGTATTAACTCTAGCTCTATCACATGACTGACCCGTGCATCAACTTGGCGTCAAACATGTGTTTTTACACGGCACGCTACATGAGACAGTTTACGTGCATCAACCACCGGACTTTCGAGACCGAACCTACCCTAATCATGTGTGCCTTTTAAAGAAGTCACTATATGATCTCAAACAAGCCCCTCGTGCCTGCTATCAAAGATTCGCCGATTATGTCCACACGTTGGGGTTAGTGACCACTTTCTATTCATATACAAACAAGGGGCTGATATTGCATATCTATTACTATACGTGGATGACATCTTATTACCTCCTCACATGAGCTAAGGCACACCTTTATGCAGCTTTTATCAACCGAATTTGCCATGAAAGATTTGGGCCCATTGAGTTACTTCCTTAGCATCTCGATCACCCGCCAGGCACACTCTATGTTTCTATCTCAACACACGAGCGGGCATGTCTACTTGTAACCCCGCTCACACCCCGGTTGACACAAAATCAACGTTAAGCTCTACCGATGGCACCTTACTTGATGATGGTACATCCTATCGGCAACTGGCCGGGGCCATACAGTATCTTACCTTCATTCGCCCCGACATCTCCTATGCCGTTCAACAAGTGTGCATGCACATGCACGCTCCCCGGACCACCCACATGAACGCCTTGAAGCGCATTCTATGCTACATTCGTGGCACTCTATCTCATGGGCTCCACCTCATACACGGATGTGGATTGGGGTGGATGCCCGGACACGAGGCGTTCTACATCCGGGTATTGTGTCTACTTGGGTGACAATCTCATCTCATGGTCCTCAAAAAGACAAGCTGTTCTTTCTCATTCGAGTGCTGAAGCCGAATACCGCGATGTTGCAAATGTTGTGTCTGAAACATGTTGGATTAGAAATCTTCTCCTTGAGAAGCATCACCCTCTCAACCGCGCTACTTTAGTTTATTGCGACAATATGAGTGCAAATTATTTAGCAGGCAACCCGGTTCAACATCAACGTATAAAACATATTGAAATTGATATCCACTTTGTCCGGGAAAAGGTTGCAAAAGGTTAAGTTCAAGTTCTTCATACACCGTCTCGTTACCAAATCGTCAATATCTTCACCAACGGGTTACCATGGATCCTTTTGACGACTTTCACACCAGTCTCAATATCCGTCAACCTCTTGCTTCGACTGCGGAGGTATAATAGACGGAAGATTCAAAACAAAAGTCAACTAGATAATAGATAGACTTTTGAATATCTTATCTTATAGATATACATTGTATTCAAATATATTCAAATTTACAATCTGATCTACAAAAAAGATTAGGTCAAATTGTACCATAAATATTGAGGTGAAATGTTCATGTAATTTTCACATTTGATGAAATGTTCATGTAATTTTGCAGTGAAATAAATGTTGTCTACTCATACTGTAGAGCTTCTCCTACAAAAGATTCGATGATATAAGTATACCATTAATGGTTTCTATTTTGTGTGAAATACCAATGTACTTTCATTTTTGTCCCATTTTAGTCATTGTACTTATTTTTATACACTGGAGACATTAAAAGATTGCTTTTGCCTTTTTGGGCCATCATAGGGTATTTAATTGATGTCCAAATCTTGGTTTTTAAAAGCGAAAAGCACAACGAGGCGACAAGGTCTAAAATCGAGGCGCAAAGCGCAAAAGCGCATGGCTTTTCGTACACGAGGCGCAAGCAATTAATATAATATTTTTCAATTAATTTCGTATATATTTACACCTAAATTACACATGTTATAATGTATTTTATGTCAAATATGAAAAAACCTTAAACATTAGGGGTGTAATGTGTAACTTAGTAAAAAAAGAAAACCCCTTTTAACCCTAAATAACCTAATCAGATGGCATTCTTCATTTTGGTCTCCCTCTCTAGCTTTCCTCTCTCATTTAACCTAAAGAAGATCACTCCCGTCATCTTCATCCTCCATCTCCTCCTTTCTAATTCTATATCAGGCATGATAGAGGCACATTCTTCATCTCCAAGCTTGTCCATAGCCGATCTGATCTCAATCTCCGGTAAGTTTTAAGTCCGATCAACCCAAAAGAAAAGCTCTCAGGCAAGAAAAGCGAGCTCAGGCGCCAAAGCGCGCACTTTTTGTATGTAGGTGCGCCTAATGTTACCGAAAGCCCAAGGACTTGGCGACCTGCGCCTGAGGTCGCCTTGCGCCTAGGTGCGCCTCAGGCGCGCTTTTTAAAACTAAAGTCCAAATGAGATAAGTACTTGTACAACATGTGCAATAACTTAAAAGGTACAAAGGTCCATATAATGACCCAATCAGCATTTTTAACGACTCAAATACACACAAAAAAAAAAGTATAATGACTAGACAGGACAAAAGTGGAGTACAACGGTGCTTTATTAAAAAAAAAAAAAAAAAAAAAAAAAAAAAAAAAAAAAAAAAAAAAAAAAAAAAAAAAGGCTAGCCTAAAAATATAAATGTAAGGAACAATGTATCTAGTAGCCACCGACAAAAGCATTTAGTTTTTTTTTCACTAATACCACCTCTATGTTAAAACTACTTTGGAGGCCACCCAAGTATGAATTTAGTTTCTATAAACATGATAGAATATTAAAAATTAAGAAAAAAAGTAATCTTTTCTAACCTTCGTTGGTAGCTTACTGATAACTTGATACATGGGTATTTTTGTCTGTCAAATTTTAAGGCATTTTTGTCATTAGGCATGCTTTTTGCCAAATTCCGTATAATGAAACAAGATATATACTTGGGTGGCCTATGAAGCAGTTTCAATACATTGGTGACCTCCACATACATTATCCAAAATTACAAATATATAGATTACCTTCCAAAGCGTGCAGCCCAGTGAAGAGCAGTCCAGCCATTAACATCACGGAAATTTACACCAACTCCAGTTTTAAGAATAGGTGCTAAGGCCCAAACATAGCCCAATCCAGAAACCATGTGTATAATACCTTGTTCTCTTTTGGACAAAACAGGGAAGCTGTCTTTATCCTTCAATTTAAACCAAACCCACGTTTGCAACTTGTCTTTTAAAATTTCTTCGAGAAGCCAATCTATTGTTTTTGAAGATTCCATACTTCCACTTGGTATAGTCTCAATTATTTGGGCCCATGAATCTTCACCAGCCATTGAATTTTCCAGAATGTCTGTCCCATTACTTCTACCATTTTGCCCAATTTTATCAGATAATAGCATTTGCACAAATTTGACAAGTAAAAGCACTTCTTCGGAGCTCCTATTTGGTTCATTTTCTGTTAAGTTAGTCTGTATCAGCATGTTTGGTTTATCATGATACTCAAACTCCCTGACTTCACTACAAGCCTCTCGATTGCCAGACGTAATACATATAGTAACTTTTCCAGGTGGATGAGGTGGTGCAAGACAACAGATTACTCCCTCTTGAATAATCTCTACAGGGACTTCAGTGTCACCAAACATACAAATCCATTTACTATTTGACGGATCACATGTAAACGTCCCAATTATGAGTACCTGCAAGCAAGGAACATACAAAAAACTACAAATGTTCAATAAGTATTAACAAAGTACTGATTTTTCAATTTCAAAAAATAGATAACAATGTGCATTCCTTTTCTACAGTCAGTTCTACTTGTGCACTGGGAAGGTTTTAAGGAAGCAGGGTACTGTATGTGTATCAGGTGGGGTGGGGAGAAAGGGATGGATAAGATCACGAATAGGAATGTGTATAATATAAGAGGTGGAGAATTTGACCTACTCACTTGAGAATGGGCCAATTTAGGTTGTCTACATCTCAAGGACACATTTTTTTTCGGATAGAGGGGATGCAATGTGATAGGAACTAAGATCTTCTATTGATTGGAATTAGAAATTACAAAGTAGTCGGCTCGATTTCGAGCAGGGCAAATCTCTGATTACACTAAGAACAACATAAACATATAATCTAGCCTAAGAAAATAGAAAATGCAGGAACTAGCTACTTAAAAGATGTTCTTATAACGTCAATGAGTTTACCTTTGTCGGCTCATACGCATAACCCCACTGAGGGGATATTTCACGAATACTAAATTTCTGCTCTTGTGCAATGGTTAAACTTGAATCTGAGGCAAGTGATGTTCCAATTTGACTTTGGTCAAACAATGTGGAGTATACGTCTGCGTCACTTTGAAACATACTACTTGGAAGGGTATAAGCAGGAAATGCTGAATCTTCAAGTTCTTGAGATAACAATATGGATGCTGGAAATACAATATCAAAAGCATTAGCCCAATAATCTAATAATTTAGTTTTAAGATCATATTTAACACATTAGTTACTAGAATATGTAAATATTTGTGGTCGAATATTTTGCACCCCCTAACCTTATGGTTGTGCAAAGTCAATTTGTCACTTTAATACATATATTTTACTGCAAAAAGAAGCTGTAGACTTACAGTCATTACTTGCACCAGTAACTCCAGAATGGTGCTTCCCTTGATCTTCCATTGTATCTCTTTGTCGCTGAGGTAAAAGAACTTTCTGTTCGAAGAATAACAGTGAGATGTACTCTAATAAGAGGAACCAAAAAAATAATAATAACAACAAGCAGCTCGAGCCCAAGCTTCAAACATAGAGCTCGATTAGGGGCACGAGCAGAAATGAGCTTATATGTGGGAAAAAAGAGGTTGGTATCATAAAAACCAATATACTGTTAAACTACAAACCAAGAACTCGGTACAAACCAGAAACACAAAACAGCTTTTTATTGATCGTAAATTGGAAAACAAAATAAAAAAGCCCTACCAAGTTTTAAATATTAAATAAAAACCCTATTCTACTCAAACACTAATAAGGAATTAATAATAAACTAGGATCATCTAAACACATCTTATAAACATAATAAAAACAATAATTAGACACTTCCTACCCTATACTTAAGATCTCCTTATGATTGCCCATTGAGATCAATCCAAACCACCCTCATGATTCACCAATTAACCATACGAGTCGGTATTGCTTACTTTTTAACATATACATTCTTATTTTTTATGGAAAAGTCCCTCAGCAGGTAAAAATTACACGAAAAAGTCACTAAACTATTTTTTTATACTAAAGTCCCTAAACTTGTCTAAAACACACCTTAAGCTTACGGGACTGTTTGGTAGCCTCTTAATGGTCATTAAGAGCTACCTCTTAATGGTTAAAAGGTAACCTTAAGTTTTTAACAATATTTCAAAATTGTGTGCATTTTACACAAGTTTATAGACTTAATATACAAAAGTTAGTGTAGTAACTTTTTTTATGTACTTTTTACTAGTTGAGGGACTTTTTCATGAAAGGAAGTATGTTGGTTTTTAACCCTATAAAAAATATAATTACACACACATATATGTATTATTAAATAAATAAATATATATACCACACACACACGCACATATATATATATATATATATATATATATGATAGATTCAATTAAGAAGCTTGTTTAATGCAGAAAGCGTAAAATGCATGTTTTTCTAAAGTGGTGCATATTTTCCAAACTAGTGAACGAGTGGCCAAAATTTTGAAAAGCAGGGACCTGCTAGTTTTAAAAACGTTGTGCATTACTTCGAAAAAACATGCTTTTACGCAACTGTGCTAGGGATGCTTTGTATAGGGTCCCACCCCATATAAATATTAAAATCTAGGAATTAATTATGAAATAATAACCAAGTTTCAATATTGTTCCAATAAAGTCACTCACTTTTTTCTAATAACAAAAAACCACTCAATTTTCAATATTGTCCCAATGTTGTGAAAAAGAATTTATAACCGTTAAAAGAATTTAAATTAAGTAATGACTGTAATGCAAATGCAAGATATAAGAACTTTGGATACGATGTAGTGTTAATTATTTTTCAAGTGGACTTAAGTGGAACAATTAAAAACTTGGCTACTTTTTAGTAAATTTTTTAAGATTACCTCGATTAAACTAAAAAAACAAACAAACATACCCAGCAAAAAAATCCCACTAAGAATATAGATTAAGTAATGTAAATGGAAGATATAAGAACTTTGGATACTGTTTAGCTTTTAAGTAGATCAATTTAAAAATTGGTAACTATTAAGTAATTTTTTTTACAATTACCTCCGTTAAACTAAAAAAAACAAACAAACAAACAAACATAATTAAAAAATCCCACTGATGGAAAGGTGCAAGTCTCTCAGATCCTATCCATATTACTATATAGTAACCACATCTCATATACCTCCCTTAAAGTTACTTAATTTTAAAAAGGATAATGTTACTTGTTAGGAAAAAGCCATGAGTGACTACAATGGAACACTAAACAAACTTGGTTACTATTAGGTGAAATATAACCTAAAAAGTATATGATGGAATTAAATGAAGATATGTGTGTATGACAAAATTTGAAAAATAAATACATATATGATAATCTTAATTTAATGAACGAACTAGACTCAACCTACAAACCAAGTAACTAGCTGATCTCAACTGCTCAAGTGTTAGAAATAAGGCTTAAAACAAGGCGCACTCTCTTAATTTAAATGAGCCAAACTAGAGCTCACATCCCTGTGGTGACATGTTACGGGCCACTTATAATTTTATAAAGCATATGTCTACAAGTGCAATTCAAAGTGTAGTTGCAATCATAAATAAACCATGTCGCATCATATTGCACGAAAACAAACAGTAAACAATTGAAACAGAAACATGGTGACTGCTTTGAAACTAGATAATGAAATATAAGCTTACGGTTTTATCTGACGGGAATACGTCCGGTGAACCATCAAGTGCTGCATTCCCATCATATTTTAGAATGTCCTTCCAAGTTAAAGTTTGCTGACTTGGTACAATAAATTCAGCCATGGGTGGTTGTTGGTACTGATGTAGCCTCTCATAGTCAGTTGTACAATTGCTCAATGTGTTTAGTTGATCTTGAGCTTTATCTAGAACTATTATGGTTGGCACCCATTAAATAACAGGATGAAATAATAAAAAAACAGTAAAACCAGGGTGGGAGGCGAGAAACTATTTGTTGCAAGTTGCAACAGAATTATCACACCAAATTTTCATAATTTATGTCTATAAAATAGTGAAAACAAAAGTGAAAAATGGATATTTTTAGACTATTCATCACACCATATTTTCATAATTCATGTTGGGTGTAGGCTTCGGGTGAACTAATTTGGAGCAGTTGGGCTCGGCCGGCCCAAGTTCTAATTAGGACCAGTTTAGTTAGATTACTAACTAAAGGGATTAACCCTAATTGTAGTCTATATATATATATCTCATTGTACTTGAAATAATTATCACTCAGTAAAAGAAAAACCCTAGTTGCCCCAAGAGGACGTAGGTTGCAAACCGCAACCGAACCTCTATAAATCTCTTGTGTCTCTGTCATTATTTTATTGTTCTCTATTGCGTGTTCGTACCAGTTTTAAACCTAACAATTCATATATCTATAAAATAGTCAAAATAAAAGTGAAAAATTGATGTTTTTAGATATATTAGAAAAATCATCATTGAGACCTTCATAATGAGTATCATGTTGAATATGAACTCTAACCTTCTTTATTATTCATCTATAATTAAAAATATATCAAAATAATAAAAAAACCATATAAAGATCAACATAAAATTACTTGTTTTAACTTTCTTAACTAATTTGATTGAAAGAAACAAATACCTAGTGTAAAAATTGATGTAGAAGTATGGTGCATACATTCACCACAACAAATATGTTAAATTTCCACACATATGGCAAATGGCAACCGTGTAAAGATATTAAGTTTTAGTCTCATTTATAAATGTGTAAAAATACATAAAATAAAAACATCACTCATAAGTGTATATCAATTATAAGGAAAATAAACACCATAGTAACAAGTGCATAGAAAATAACAATGTCGAGATTGAAAAAATTTCATACTTAAATGTGTGTATATTTGAAACAAACAAAACAAGTGCATAGAAAATAACAATGTCGAGATTGAAAAAATTTCATACTTAAATGTGTGTATATTTGAAACAAACAAACACACCCAATAAAATCCACCCATAGCCGAGGCTACCTATAGATTCTAAGAGGGTGGATGAGGTCAAACCCTTGATACAGAGGTTGCAGACCCTAGTTCTAAGAACCCTTTTTGATGTAATGTATAGCAGTCCAGATACGAATAACATAGAGCAAAGTTCATACCTAGTTTTCAGCATTTTTTAGTTTTAGAGATTTAGAACTATTTTGTACGCCACATTTCTTCATGCGTGTTCGCAATTCTATACATGCATAAGTGTGGAAATAGGCCCAAAAATGCAAAGAATTAAGTTATGTTTAATAGCAATGGGAGTTAAAATAAACTTGGCGTAAGCTTATTCCAAGAATATGCTTTTTCACCCCAAAATGGTATAGTTGTTTGATGCATACATTGGAGATGCTCTTTTCCTATGGCCTACAATATTTCTTGGTTTAATGCCATGAAATGTTCAGTTAACTACTAAGGAAGGCCCCCAACCAACTTTGGATTTAAAGACTTAAAGGTTATAAAAATGGTTCCCTTATTCCAATAAATGAGAATGCCCTTAGTGGCCACTGATTCACTCCATGGCCTAGAAAAACGTGAGTAATTTAGTTTGTTGCGACTTCAGATTAACCACCTACTCAACGAGTCAGTTTGGGCATCAAGATCAAACCGGTCAAATATAAAAATTAAGCAAGAAAAGGAAGAGATTAAATGGGTCGAAGTGGTTGAAAGTTAAGTTGGCCAAGTCTCCTTACAAATCATCAATCTTCTAAATCCTTTTTGTTCAAAGATTAAGGTCACTATTGTAACGGTTTCTAATCATAATTAAGAAAATTATCTATAAAGAGTTAAAGAATGGACAAAAATTGTTTTCAAGAGAACCCAAGCCAACCCACTTTGACATGTTTCAACCCGTCATCCAACCCACCTGGTGCCCCATGTGGATATGTTTCGGGAATCACCAACATACCCAAAAATATACATGACTATCCACATTGTGGCTCTAGATATTAACTTAATGACTCACATATATGGCATGCATTATAATGTGATATACGTACATGCTTTGATGGATAAGAGGAACACAAAAAGAAACATACCCGGATATTGTAAAGACACATAATCATCTGTACCATACTGCAAAGCCTCAAATCCACTATAACTTTGCTCATTACTTGTTAACCCTATGCCATTTGTACCTACATTATCACTATAAAATATTCCAATATCTTGCACGTCATCCAAACTCAACTGCTCCTCAAGCCTTCTCAAAGCCTGATTAATTTGGAGATCAGGTGAAGCATCAATTTCCTCAATCTTTTCTGTTAGGTTTAAGCCATTTGACTTGTTTGATGTTGTAAGAACACTTTGACTAACTTCTATAAAAGCAGGACCCCCAGACATGTTGGTGTAAGGTTCATCGAATTCACCAGCATTGGCTGATAAAGTAAGCTGAGCGGTGTAGGAGTTGGAACTTTGAATGATATTAGATCCCAAAGTCAAAGTTGAAATGGGCCCCGCACTATGCTTGCCCTGAAAAATATGAATGCTACTGGCATCTATAGAAGCTCGAAACAAAAAATAACCTCAAAATATTACAATTTTCTGTTGTTTTAATTTAAATTATACTTCCTCCATGACAATTAGCATTCAGTATATCTATTAACTTTGTCCCAAATTATTAATTTTTTCCAACTATGGGTAGTAATTATTTACTAAATTTTCCATTTTACCATTAATTACCCTTGTCATGATATCCACGTCTAATTGCAACTTTTAATGTGCTCAGAGTAAATTTTGTATTTTTCTAATTTAGATTAGATATTAAACGTACATGTCTTGAATTGTGTTTTTTTTTTTTTGTGCGTGGGGATTATGAATTTGGGACGGAGAGAGAGTAAGAAATAACCAACAGGGAAATCATTTCATATTTGAAATAACATAGTTATCAAATAGTTAAGAATACAAAACTAGAATGCTGGTTAAGTCTTAATCAAGAAAAATAGCTTGATAGAATACTGAAGCTGGGTGTCTGGGTACAAAGATATCCTTAGAAATATCTTTCAGCACTTTCATATTAGTAAAAATCACAACATTTGTGGTTGCTTGACATGCATAGTCATGATTATTTTCCATTTTTATTGAAAAGGAAGAAAGAAAATATATTAAAAGATACATAATTACATATGGTGGCATCTGATACATATAGGGAGAATGTCTTTCAAAATTTCCACTTTTTATAATTCCATAGACTTACTATAGTTATATCTCTGTAATGAACAAGAACAATATGCTCCATTGCCCTGCCATCAGAAAATCAAGGAACATAAGTCTACACAGAAATAGAACTCTGAACAGCAAACCGCACAAATGCAAATGCAACACTATTCCCCAATTTTAGCAACATAATAGCAAAACATAAACCAATTTAATCAGTTTCAGCAACCAGCATTATTCTACTAATTTTGCCTCTAATTGTTGATGTGGAGCTTGTTAATGCCATCCCAGCCACCACATCAAACACTACGTACACAAAACATGTTATTGTGAAAAAAAAGGCCATTTGTGACTATTAAACAATGATCTTTTCATAAGAATTTAAGTTTGAAAAGAATTACTTTATGTCAAATCAAATACGGCAACTCTACACATATATACTAAAATGAAAATATGATCCCATGCCAACTTTTAAAAGTTAGAAAAATGATAAACTGCTACGGGTTGAACAGGCCATTTGTTGCAACGGTTGGTGATAACATATAACGTGATTGCTAGAATAGGTAATGAAATATTGTTGAAAGTTGAAGGGTCAAAGAAGAAAATTGTCGTACGAAAATCAGAAACAAATCGGATGAAGATTTTGTTCAATGCAATTATCTTTGGTAAAATAATTGGTATAGATTTGTTTCTTATTAGTAAGACTCAGTGAGCAAGTTTTGGTATAAATAGAGGTGTACGATTATTGCATCATGTGTGGTTTTGCTATTAACTGTATAAGAGTGTTATCATATGTTTAATATCAATTTGGAGCTAATAATTGGTGTAAGAGCTTAGGTGAAGTTCATACCCGCAAGAGGCTGTTGATCAAAGACCGAGGAGAGGAAGTTCAAGAATCGGCTATTGAAGAGGAAGAACAAGGGAAGGAGAAGACCACCACTCTATCTGTGAGAGATTGATTAAAAAGGAACAAACCTATGAGCGGTTCAAACGAAGTAAAGAAGATCTGTGATAGATCAAGAACAACCCCATACGGATCAATGTGGAACTTAAGCTGAAACCTGTTAAGGGTGAGTTTGGAGGTGGCGTGAAACACCCGAAAATTTAGGAGGGTGTTCGATCCGTGTGAGGCAGATTAAACTGTTTGGATAGGCCTGTAAATGAACCAAACGTTCATGAACTGTTCGGCGGGAAGTTCGTTTATTTAGGAAATGAACGAACATGAACAAAAAAATTGTGTGCGTTTAATTAAACGAACAAACATGAACACATGCTTTGTTCGTTCGTTTAGGTTCATGAACGTTCGTTTATCTTCGTTCATATATGTCCATTTATTTATGTTTGTTTATGTTTGTTCATTTATGTTTGTTTATTTATATATATTAATATATTAATAAAAGGGTATTATGTGTTAATATTTGAAACATAAGTGTATAAAGTTATACTAGAAACTCATAAGTTTAGTGAGTTTCAATTTCCACTAATACACCAAAAAATCCAAAATGATAATTTAAGATTTTTTTTTTTTTTTGTGTTCAATTTTATTTGTTTATTATGGTTCATTTATGTTTGTTTATTATTGTTCATTTGTGTTCGTTTATGTTCGTGAAGTGTTCATTTAGCTTCTTAACGAACAAACATGAACGAACAAGAACATTTTTATTTTCTTAATAAACGAACATGAACACAAAATCGTGTTCGATATTGTGTTCATGTTCGTGTTCGTGTTCGGTAAAAGTTAAATGAACGAACACGAACATGCTGATGTTCGTGTTCGTTCGGTTCATTTACAGGCCTATGTTTGGAAGTAGTGTCTTGTTATTCTGTTCAAGAAAAGTCAGGGAAGATGACCATGAAGATCATGATTGTGATTATCATGATGGAGATGAGCTTGCTATGATTAAATGAGTCGGTTAAAACCAAGGGTCTATTTAACCAACGAATGAATAGCAAAGAAGAAAACAAGAGATCAAGGATTAATGTTGAAGACTTACGGGTCTTGTTGGGATTTAAGATCTAGGTGGTACAAGCATCAAGAATAAAGGGGAGATTGATAAAGTTTAATCTTGATTTGTGCACTTGTAAAAGCTGAAGGGTCAAAGATGAAATTGTTGTTGGATATCAGAAAGAAATCGGTTGAAGAGTTTGCTTATACGATTTTGTTCAATAGGATAAGTGGTAGAGATTTTTTTTTAATTTGTCTTATTAGTAGGACTAGAACTAGCTTAGTGAGCAAGTTATGTGTTTAGTAAATAGAGGTATAGGGTCATCAAATTATGAGTGGTTTTGTTCCAACAATATCTGAGTATTTATCGTGTGTTTAATATCATTTCTAGGCCAACAAATATACGTTAGTTTTCATTTTACGTCCACCTTTTTGCCGGTTGTTAAATTTGGGAAAAAGTGTCAAGTTTGTTCCTATTTCATGCGCTTTGCCCAACAATGAATGCTAGTTTTTTTCTTTCAGTTAATTTGTCAGCTCTAAAAATAGAAAAAGCATTTGTGAGAAGAGACAAATAATACTTACGGATCTAACATCCAGTAACTACGCCTTTGGAAATTCGGGTTCTCCTCACCATGTGCATAGTAACAATTTAAAGCTTCAACATTTCCAACCTGCCGAGAAAGAGTTGCAACATCAATAAACTACTAAAGTCTATTTTATAGAAAAATATTATTGTGTTGAGGGAAGCAAAAATATGGTGATCACTTGATTCGTATTATTTTTAACAGGTTGGACAGATGTAGGATCACTGGATTGTATCCTAATTTTCTTGAAACAATTGTTATATAAGCTGTTAGAAGGTCCAAAATATCAATAATGTAAATTAAAAAAAAATTAAAATAAAAAAAGAAACAAATTATTAGTCTGTTTGTTTGGACTGTGTGATTCTTACAATAGTAACTGAACCCGATGCGAAAACCAAAATTATAATTGGTTTTGGTACAAACCAACCAAAAACCAAACATCCAAAGTGATAAACTGAAACAACCTTTAGACGTTCATGTGCTTCACCAACGTTTTTTCCATCCTTCTTTCTCCGCCAACTATGACCATCTTTACGAAAAAAACGAAGAACCCTCTTGTTGAAAAGAAACAGAGAACCACCTGTGGGAGAATTAATCAACAAAACAACAGCAATATCAGAAATCCACTTTAACTAATATTTATCTTTTCGATAATATAAATCCGACAATGAAGGCAGAAAATCACTTGGAGGTTTTTGAGGGGCCTCATGGTTAAGCTGTGTTTCCTCATAATTTTGAAGAATAAAAAGCACCTCTCCTGGCCTTAGCCAACGAAATTGTGCTTCCTGAATTAGATCCTTGATGTTATACCCTGAGAATTGGAAAAGGTCTATTAGACAATATTGGTTTAAATTGAGGCCCAAGTTGATGCCCGAGAACTATCTAATTGTAGCCCTACTCTATAACAATAATCATTTCAATCTACCCTCTGAGGTTTATCAATATCAAAGTCAGTGAGGGCTCCCAAAAAAAGAAAAGAAAAAAACTTGCATGTTTTACAAGGTTATGCGTGTGTGTCACATTCATTATAGCCGTCTAGGATATACAAGTTAGCTAGGGGTTAATTGGTGATTATCAAATAGTTAGCAATGCAGTTAAATAACAGTAAATGGTTGATCTGTAGTTCCTATGAATACAGAGAGGAAGAAATGGAAAGGTAGCTATGTTTTGATTGGAATTTATTAATGAACAATACAAACAGTTGATATAAGCAGCTCATCGCATCATCAAAGTACCAACTAGAGCCGAGGCAACAGCAGACAGCAGTGCTAATTAATTGCTGAAAGCAGATTGTTAAAAAATGAAAGCAACAGCCAACAGATTAGGCTTTTTCCAAGTGCGAGTGATTAGGTCAAAGACGATGAGTACACGCATCCTCACTCACGTAGGCACTAGAAATATCATCGTAGGAACAGGAATCATAGACATGATGAAAAGCAAGAAAAACAGGATCACACACACACCTGACATCATGATTCGTAAGGAGCAGAAGCTTTGAATGAAAATGGGGGAAGAAGATCTGCGCTAATTAGTAATTACAGATGAAATCGGCAGGAAACAACAAACGGGAATTGGTTGACTGAAAGTAAACGGTGGGTAGCTGATTCCATGGCTTCACTTCATAATCATACATGCTAGTGGCCTGTTGCGAAGTGGGTAGCAGAGGGGTTGTGGGGTGGTGTGGTTTGGTGTAAAAAAACAAAAAAAACACACTTTTACAAATGAGGGTGTTTGTTTTTTTCCAAAAAATTCTTCCCGTCCATTTTTGTCTGCACCGCGCAGATCGCGGGCAAATATTAGGTTGTGCAGATTATTTGTTTTTCGGAAGAGATTTTAATAAAAAAGTCTGCAACTCCTCTTTTTGAAACAGACTTGGACACAAGTCTTCTCACTTCTTCTTAAAACAAAAAACCCTTTCAAAACAAAAAACCCTACATCCCCCTCCACCTTATTCCTAACCCCTTCCCCCTTCCACCTTGCAACCGTCGGCCACTCCCCTACCACCGCCACTATCGCGCCACCGTCCAGTCGCGCCACCCCTTCCCTTCCCTCGCGCCGCCGTCCAGTCAAGCCACCCCTTCCCTTCCCTCGAGCCGCCGTCCAGTCAAGCCACCCCTTCCCTTCCCTCGAGCCACCGTCCAGTCGCGCCACCCCTTCCCTTCCCTCGCGCCACCGTCCAGTCGCGTCACCGTCGCCACCGCCACCGTCGTCGCCACCTCTTCCTCTAATTTCAACAGGTTTTGTTCTTTAAAGTATTTGATTTTTTTGTAATTTCGGTTATTTTTGTGGTTTCCTTTTGTTTGATACTAGGTTATAAGCCCATGTATTACACTAAGCCCGTGTATTACACGGGTTTATAATAAAAATTATATAATTCTATAATGTGTAATAATAATATAATACATAAATCTATACATGTTCTTATTAATAAAATTACATTTTACATATCATAATAATAAAAAATTAGATATTCAATGAGATAGTCACTTCTTAGTTATCAAAGTTTGTTTCAACTTTGAAAGCATGAACCTAGCGTAAGAATAAAAGTACACAAAAATCATCACAAATCAAGTTTCATAATTTGTAGAATAAATAACTCATTTTTTTAATACTCCTTCACAACATCATAAAATATGTAAGGGTAATATGTAAGAGATTACCCGATTAGGGGATAATCCCTGGTTTCTTGTGCCGATTACAAGCTATATACAAATAAAAAAACAAATAGCAAAACATAACAATACAATATATATATAAAGTTAGGCAACAACTACGTTAAAATAAAGAAAAATGTTGAGTCCAATTTTTCCTTTGGTTGCCAATACAGGATCTCAACAGAGTGGTCTAAATCGTTGTCTGGTTCATATTTTCGTCTTGGTTGATTGCATGCTTCAACATCCTTCAAATTACAATTCTATCCATCAAGTTGCTACTTACCTGCTTCATCATCTTATTATTGCTTCACCATACACATACTACAAAGTAAATCACTGAAAACAAGCATACATTAATTACTCAAAACTAATATCATATCTTTATTATGGTTTATTGTTACTCAAAATTTAAATTAAACTCATGTATTGTTGCTTCACCATCAAAATAAACGTCTTTGTTATGTGCATTATCAGTATGATAAATTACTTATAGTGAAATAACATAATTAGGCCATGAGATTAACATGTGAATTGAAAAAGAGATACCTTTATGAAGCTTTGCAAGCGGCTCAATCACAACTACTTCTACCATGGCATCATGTACTTTGTTTTTGTAGCTCTGGTCTTATGCATTTAGATAACTAAGTAGCCTCTTATCATAGAATGCTTTGTTTGGCCATACATCCTTTGTTTGTAACCATCATCCAACACATCAACATCACTCACAAAAAATAGTTAATTTGGACCGAAGGTGCTTAAAGATTTTAACAAACCTGGTAGAATTTAACAATGAGATGATGGGAAATTATTTTTGGGTCTTTGTCTCTATTTTACAAGCTACATTTTATATAGCTAATGATGAATATCTTACAGGTCAAAAAGTATATTTTTTACTATGTTATTTTTAGTTTGAAATATAGATTAACTACTGAAGGTGTATAATCCTACACTATAACTCTATAAGATAAGACCTATTAGCAAATAAATAGCAATGACATTAGCACTGATTGCAATCATAGAAACTTATATAAAACCTACAAAAATAAGATCAATCGTAGTAAAAATAAGAACCCTAGGAAAGAACAAAGAGTCAGTCTATGAAATTAACTATAGGGGATTTCCCTTTAAATTAGGTAAGAATCTAAGTAGCCTCGTAAATACTAAATTGAAACTCTTTATAGGCAACCAAAACAGCCAAATTTGTCACTGCTTTAGTGTATATTAAAAAAAAAACCATAGATGTTTGTATTTTTTTTAGCAAAACCAATAATCTGCAAGTAAGCACAGCCATAACATTGTCATATGGACCAATAATGGCCATAAAAAACACTTTATTTCAGGAACAATTTCCAGTAATGTTGATCAAAATACCATAAGCATCATCCAGAAAAATCAAACTTTCCGATCCGTTGTTATTAAACCAAATAGTAAAACTCTTTTAACTTTCGTTATAAACTAATTTATAACAACAAAGAAATTGCTTGTTAGAAGAGAGCAAACCATCCGGAGAATCATTGTCACATTAGCGTAGAAAGACACACAAACAAAGATGGAGTAGAGCTTCAATCAGTTCATTATTATCTCAATCATAAACTTACATCTTACGATTGAATGAAGAACATCGTAGGGTGCAGCTGACATTAAAAATATACACTAAAGCCGTCGTCAGGTAACGATCAACATTAATCTAGCTGCAATATCAATAACGAACCAAAGAGATTTCAAAAATCGACAATGACCCTTGGATCTATATGCAAAGACGAATTCCCCTAAACTCCGCCAAACCCTTAAATCCCTTGTAGTTGAAACACAAACCAATAATACGTTGGGAAATTAAATGCAAAATCAAATGAAAATCATATCAATGAATAGATGAAGAAAGAAACGGGATGAGAAAGTAAAATACCTTTGAGATTGCAATCGGATTTAAAGGGGACGAATGAACATGACGAAGGGCAGTGGGTGAAAAATGGGTTGAATATGATGATCGATGATAAGAAGGATGCTGTTGTTCCAGGAAGAAAGGAAGAATGGCGATTGAAATTAGGTTTTGAAACTTATCTGAGACTTTTTAGTGGAGCGGTTTAGGGTCCGCGTCTTTTCACATTTGGGTTACATAGGGTTTGGGCGGGAAATATTTGTGAGGTTAATTCTGGTAATGACATGTGTCCCATAGATGTAAAAGATTATTAGTATATATTTGATTGATTTGATTTGAGTGATTTAGAGCATTCACAGTCCGTACCCTATTTTTATGTGAGTGGGTGTCCCATATTATAGGGGAGGGTTGTGAGTGCTTGTGAGTGAAGGAGAAATAAAATTTATGGGGGTTGTACCGTGATTTTCCCATATTTGGGGAATCACGGTACAACCCTATAAATTTTTTAATATTATAAAAGTGGTTGTGAGTATATGAGAGAGAAAAAGTAATGATAAAAGTATGAAAAAATATTATTTAATTGAAAATAAGAGAGAAAAAATAGATGTTTTTAGTGTAATTATATGGATGGGGATGGGGGATGGATTGTGAATGCTCTTAGGTTGAATATTTCTTGTAAACTAGTTATGTTGGTTTGTGATTTAGGTTTTTGTTTTGGTTAGGTTTGTGCTTAGTAGTGGTTTGTGATTTAGGTTTGATGAAACTAGTATATGTTGGTTTGTGATTTAGGTTTGATGAAACTAGTATATGTTGGTTTGTGATTTTGCTTGGTTTGTGTCTTTGGTTAGTTTGTATGTAGTTTATGATTAGGTTTCGTTTGTGTATTGATTATGTTTGTGATTTGGATAGTTTTATTTGTTGTAGTTTTTTATATGGTTTGGTTTGTGATTTGGATAGTATGGTTTGTTGTAGCTTTTGATATGGTTTGGTTTGTGATTTGGATAGTATGATTTGTTGTAGTTTTTGATATGATTTGGTTTGTGATTTGGATAGTATGATTTGTTGTAGTTTTTGATATGGTTTGGTTTGTGATTTGGTTTGTGATTAAGAAACAAATGTTTGTTGCTTCTTTGTTGATTGATAGAAATGAGAGAGAAACAACAATGGTCAAATGAGCAACTTAAATGCTTATAAGAGACTTGCATTGAAGAGATAAACAATGTGGGTATAAAAGGATTGAGTTTACATAAAGACTCGTGGAATAAGTTAGGGAGAGTTCTTAAGCAAAATTTTGGGTTGGATTTGACTCAGAAACAAATGAAAAATGCCTACGATAATCTTAAAGTCAAATACATAGGATGTACGCATTTGAAAAACAAAACTGGCAACATATACAATGCTCAAACAAATACTTTTAGCTTAACGAACGAAGAGTTAAGTTTAAATCAAAAGACTATTATACCTTTAAAAATAAAATAAAATAAAAACTAGTATTAAGCTCTCGTGTTGTAGCAGAAAGCGTAAAACTGTGTCAAATAAAATCAATTGTACACGAGCGCCAGTGATCACCAACATCAAAAAAACTCGTATTAAAAAAGAAATAAAAACAAACGAAAAGTTGACGTAAAAACGTTAAACCACGCCGACGAAAAGTAAAACATATAAAACAAAAAGTAAGTCGATCTAGGCCAACGCATTACGAAAGGGTCATTAAATGGGAAAAGATAAACTTAAAAATGTTGAACCACGCACGCACATTGCAGCACGTTAGCTTGTAAAATTTAGACCATAACGTAAAATGAAAAATAAAAAATATAAAAAGTATAGGGAACAAAATTGAAAGTAAAAAAATATTAAGATTAAAATATAAAATATATAAAAGTATTGGATTAAATAAAAAAGTTAAAATTAAAAAATAAAAAATAAAAAATGAGTACAATCCACTAAAATAAATTGTACATCATATAATGCATATCAAATTTGGTAATTAGTATATTTATAATTGACAAATAAAATACACGGCTTGTTTTATTTAATTAAAGTTATTAATTATGCAGGAAATAAAACCTACCCCATTTGCCTTCTCTATCATGTTTACATCTCCACCACTAACCACCACTACCAACCCATATTATCACCATCACGTTAAACCATAAAGAACTCAAACTAATAATAAAACTGAAATCATAAGCCCCAAACTTATTATTAAAAAAAATCAATACCCAAACATGAAAACCGTGCTAACCCATTAGGACTATTTGCGTAATAAAATTTAGTTAATACCTTATTATTATATTATACTAGTTTTATTATCCCGCCGCATGTTGCGGCGTCGTATATGGCGTGTAGACTATGATCGGCCCCGCTCGTAAAACTCAACGACGTGTAGACTACAATCTACCCCCACTCGCATAATTCATAAAATTTAGATGTGTTGACTTTTTTAAATTTTAGCAGTATTAAGAAGATAGTCCAACTATTAAATCTATATTACTTTTCGTTTAAAGATAAATTATTAATATTATTCTAATAAAAAAAATATTATTTTTTTTATAAAAATTAACTTATTTTAATATTCAACAAAATAATCAATGTTTTTTTTTAATTTAATTCCCAACTGACATAAGTACATAACTCTTCATATGCATACATATTTGATATTTTCAAGAAGAGTAATTAATGTGGTGCTATTTTCAAAGCATAGTCTATTGAATGATGTTGCTTTTCATGCGAAAACAGAGAAAACAGATATAAGAACAGGGAAAAAATTTTAGTGTAAAATATGTACCCTCTTCCTCTCTCAATATTTCGCTGCCACTGTCCGATTCCAAAGGAATGCCGGTTTACATTAAAACTCATAACCGCATGAATTGTTAGCCCAAATAAAATTAGAGAAAATAATCTAAAAAGATGAGCGATTTAAACAAAATAAAGATGATAACCAAATTCAAATTCAATACCTTTGAGTTGATGATATTCACCAAACAAAACCAGAAAAATTTCAAATAATAATAATATGCAACACCACCACAATGGAAATCAATAATTAAACGAAGAGACCATTCAATGCATCGCAACAGAAGACCTTCACTAGAACATGCAATAACAGAAAGCAATCCAACAATATCTTTCAACAAAACTCCTAATGTTCAAAATAAAAAAAAAAACACATGTTCGACCTTCAGTATTAGCACCAAACTATAAAGCACAAAAATAACAACCAAACCAACAACAAAGACTAATGATCAACACCGACAAACAGGCCTCAAATGAATCGCCACTCATCATCACTCACCAAACAACATAACCCTCATCTTCGTTGATGGAACTAACCAATATTTAACAATCATGTAGAGTCTCAGATAAGGAAGTTCCCCAACATCATAGACCACACATCGCAAAGAGTTGAAGATGAGGATTGAAGGCCAAAAACCACAAATCAGCGTCTTAGATGAGGCACACCTCCTCCTCCTCCTCATCATCATCATGTGATACCAACTTGTAATCATCGACCCATTCATAAAACATGATAGGCTTTTAAAGTAAAGCAATCACAATAAAGGTAGAAACCCCAACTAACAGAGAGAGTAGGAGAAACCCTATAAGTAAAACAAAACAAAGGTTCTCAGGTAAGGCAACCCTCTTCGTCATCGACCTCAAATCAAGATTATATTAAAATGAACCGAAGAATGGTCTTAGATGAACATGCATTCATCGTCACTGACCAAATGAGTCACAAAATAAGATGGTCTTAGATGAATACACATCCATCATCATCGACCCAAGACAACCCAAAGCAGACCAACCTAGAGCGGCCAATGCATCTGGCCGGCACCTACGACCCTGATACTTTTGCCCTTGTTGTTAAAAGGTCATCGAAACAGAGGATCATCATCGCAACGGTAGAGGCGGCGCTCAAACCCTATTCCATGCACGCGGGGTAATTGAAGACAACACACGACAGGGGATGGCGTGGCTGAAAACAAGAGACGACCGCCTACAATCAGAAGCCACCAAATGCGGTCCACTGGGACCACCGGCGGCATCCAAAGTGGCAATCGCATCAAAGTGAATAGGCAAAAAAAAAACGTGTCTCAGCCATCTCCGCCCACACAGGTGAGCCGGAGACGACATCGTCGCAGTGGAAACGATAGAAAGAGGCCCCTCAAGTTGCCATCGTTGTCGGTTCCCACATCCACAGCCACTTAGATATGTGAAAGGAAGATATAATTACACATATAAAGAGATGGAAAAGACAAGTTGAACCACATGTTGCACAGGTGGTAAAATACTGTTTATTGACTTGGTCTTTTAATAGATAGGATAATTGATTCTCATAAGCTTTAATTTGTTATACTGATAAGTTATAATACTAATAATAACATTAAAAGTATTAATAATGATAATAATTAGTAAGTTGTATCTATTAAACCCACATCTTTTGAGGTTTTACTTCTACATAATATTTGTAATAAAAGTCTTTAAAATAATATTAGTTACAATATTAGAAGTAACAATACTTTTATTAACGATAGTAATAAGATTTGTTATAATCCCGAATATAATATCATCAATATAACTCTCACTATCTTAATTACTTGCATATTCACAAGTATAAGAAAAATGTTGAATAAAAAATAATATCATCATTATAAATGTCACTAACTTGTTTAGTTGTATATACATGCGCTAGGTAATGTGTATGTAATATACTAAATGTATAATTGTAGATCTTCAAAATATTAATACTTGTGTATACGTTAAGACAGAGATTCATATTTATCGATTGGTCTAGACATATGATAAAACAATCATGCCACAAGTTAATATATTGTGTCATGTCGTACCTATTGTATACTATATCTAGTAATTTATATTTATGCTTTTTTGTATAAATTTATATATCGTATCGTACGCCTACATATACTACGTGAAAGTAGGTTAATTTATTTGTATTTATATAACAAACGCATGTCACGGTCTACTTTTAATAATAATCGGTGTATTGCACTTATTATATCTAGCGGTTCATAGGTCCATTTAACATTATTTTGTTGCTTAGTTTGAAAAATGAAGTCTTTTATCATCATTTTTATTTTTAGAGCTCAACATACCCGATCAAATATATTAAATTTTGTAAAAAAACTCATATGCATACGGTTATATCTTTCCACTTGATTAATTTCTTTGACATGCTTCACTAGCTTTGATCGACGTTGACCACTTTTGATGGTGTTGACTAGGTTGACCATGACTCCAAAGAGAATTATTTTTAAAGTCTCTCCATAATATGGTGTTCATTATTTTAGTTTCATCGCATAGCTTTACCCCTGACCTTATTTCATGTGCATAATGTTTTTCACATGTCTACACTACGAGGTTAAAACTATCACCCGATTCATGTCATGCAATATCACGATCTATAAGATTTGTGAGGAAGAACCGGAAGCAATTTTGGGGAGGGGGTGTTACCTTCTTGAATTGTGTTTCAAATTTATTTCATAACAGTATTAATCATTAAATGCTATAAATATTTCAAGAGTATTTATTCTTCATATTTATTAAACTGGTTAGAACACGTTAATATCATATATTTAACTTGTTTAACTGTTTTAAGCGTTTACTCATGTTGAATGTCAATATTAATATTTTAATACTAGTAATATGTGAAATCAAGTACTTGTTAATACTTTAAATGTTAATCCATGAGTCAGAAGCATTTAAACTAATAACAGTGATGTGTGCATGTTTAACGCGATTTATCGTTAAACAACGAAAAGTTGATGAAACATAAAACGAAAAGTTGACGTAAAAGGTGGAGATTTGGTTTATAGATTTACACAATTTCTTTTAGTTTTCATTTAAACCCAACCATTTTAACGTAACAGTCAATACATATACAATCATAAAACAAATTAAATATATGACTGGTCGTTACATAAAAACACAGCATAATGATCAAAAGGATGAATAAATAAAATTAGTTAATACATGTATGTATTAAAAGGAGATGAATGAAATCAAATAACTTAATTATATTATCGCAAGAAGTTAGTAGTAGTATACATGATAGGAAGGTATTATTATTGTTATCATATGATGGTATCATATGATGGTATTGATTATTGCTATTATAATAATATAATAATAATATTATTATTATTATATTTAGAGTGTAGATGGAGACAAGAGGATAAAGGGGTGGGCAAATGCATGAGGTAAGATGCTGCCACGTTACGCCTCTGGTTTTGCTTTAACGCAATCTTTTATTCTTTACTTGTTCTAGTCCCTCACCGCTTTCTTTCTTTCATTTATTTATTTATATTTAATATTTATTTAATTCAACAAACAAACAATTAAACAAACAGTCGGGCAGTGTCTATATAATGAATGACATGACATGACAGGCAGCTAGCGAGCTATAGCTATCTGAAAATCCGAAATTAGAGATAAGATAGACGTTGTTGCGTGTAATTAATGGCGGATTGGGGGCCGGTGGTAATAGCGGTGGTGCTGTTCGTGGTGTTGTCGCCGGGATTGCTGCTGCAGATTCCGGGGAGGAACCGAGTGGTAGAGTTTGGAAATATGCAGACGAGTGGGCTGTCCATACTTGTTCACACCGTTATCTATTTCGCCCTCCTCACCATCTTCCTCATCGCCATCGGCGTTCACATCTACACCGGCTAAACTCACTCCCATCTACCAACCTTTTTCTTTATATACTAGCTTGCTTCAATTCTTCTTTCCTTTACTGTATCACATGATCATTTACATTTACATATATATATATATATATACACACACACACCTAGCTTGTACGTTGCTTTCTTTGATTTCCCGTTTTTCTTATTGATATGTTCAAGTCAATCTTCATTTAATTTGCTTGCTAGCTCTTTAATGAATTAATTCATTCATTCATTCAATCATTTCACCGACCCCGTTTATGCAAACAACATACATATATATACACAAATGATTTTCATTTGGTAGCGTAGCTTAACGGACGATTAATAATTTGGATGGATGGACACCGATATCTAATACCGATTCGATGATCGGTTATATATATATATTCATATTGCGTAGCTTCATCTATATATATATACACGTTTTTATCTGTTTTCTATACCTTATCAATAACGATCAAACAACTTTGAAGATTGTCATATTCGTAGCGTAGTAATATAATATAATATGATATGATTTACTTTATTAAAGTTAAAGATTGTTAGGTACTTAAAAGAGTGAATTACATGGAAGGTGTAATTTTTCTGAAACATGTCTTCAAGTGTGATAAAGTACATCATGTTTGATCGATCTAACAAAAATGTCAATGATTAACACAAAAGGACCATAAGACAAACCTTAATTACCATCATCTCTTTGTTAACTTTCCATATCCTCCCCTTCTCATCACATCAGCCAATGCATCAGCCTCACCCATCTTCATCTTCATAGGCTACACTTGCTATTACAGCAACTAAAGTGGTCGTTGAGGTTTTCCGCAACAAATGACCCCTTGCTACACGTTTTTTCATCAAGTTTTATATACTCGCTAATCGAATTCTCACCATCAGCGACCACCATGAACACTTCAACGCCGATCAATTTCTCCATTCATTAATTACGTACCATTTGGCGCCGTTAAGTAATTGCACTAAATCAAAAATGAAGTTACTGATGAAGTCAAAGCATTAATTAATATATAAAGCCAAATCAAATGATGATGATGATAGCATGCGTCTCTCCATTTATTGGCTTTAAAGCAGAAAATCAAACAAGGCCATACCTGAAACCTGTCTACCCCCTTTTCAAGCACCACCTATGCCTTGTGACTCTAAACCCACTATGGCAAACCCACAATTATGTTGCACATACATACTCACGTTTATAATCTATCTCCGATTGGTAAGATAAGTGAAATTATTTTGCAGTTATTAACGTATATATATGAAACCTACATTGTGGTTTTAAAAAAGAGAAAATGAAGGGTTTTAGAAGAAGTTAATGGTGATGTTGTACATCTAAGGTTTGGATTTTTTTAAACATCTTTAGTCCTTGACCCAAATGGACGTCAGAACCAGCCGTTAACTTGCACCTGCGTGCTAAGCACGTGAGGATATTTTTGTCTTTTTACCTTATATTATTTTATATTATTCTTTTCCCCTATAAATGAATGTAAAGTTAACTGGTTCGTGAGCTTGAGTGACGAACAACAATGGTGGTTTGCAACTGTTAAAGGGAAGCTGTCGTTCGCACTAGTTGGATTGATCTGAACCCCGGATGTCGTTTTTATTGGTGTGCTCTAGTGGTTAGTACAATTTCATTTTCTACTTTGATTTTGATTTTTGAAACATCTTTGGCTCGTGTTGATTTGTGTGTAATGACAGGGTTCAAATTGTGGGTTCTTTGGATGATTCGACCCGCCAATGTCTGTTCGTTCAAGCGAGGTGATTCGTGGGTTACTGAGATCGAAGAATTACCTTGAAAAAAGAATTGAAGTGCTTGAGTATGAGAATCAAAGGAAGAAGTCCATCGTTACAGTGTTGCAAGATTTAGCAGCGGTTATGTTTATGTACTTGTATTAGATCTAATCCTGGTGTTTTGTTGTTAGGGTTTGTATGTAATGGAATGGTCGGATGGTAAGTTAAGGCTTCTTTCGTATTACCATATACAAATTACCAAAACATCCACAGACTTAGAATATTACACATGATAAGTTATAAGTTCTCTTAAACAAAAAAAAAACACTAACATGCTAAACAACCATCATAACCACCTACAAAAACCAACTATCAACAACCAACAACCACCATAACCACCTACAACCTAAACCAAAAACCTACATAACCAACTAAAACATTGACTCTAAATTGAAGAATTTCCTCCTTGGCCTTTGCAAGACCTTTTGTTGTGACCAGGGTTGTTACACTTTGAGCAAGCCACTATTTACCTCATTTTGGAAATCTTTCCACCCTTGGCTATTGAAATCTCATCCTTCTCCAACTGACTTTTCCTCTTTTATTTCTTTGGTCTTCCTAGTGCATGGTGGAGTGGTGGGGTAAGAACTATAGGAAATGGGGACTTTGGCCACATGTTTCTACCATTTATTGGGCCAACTTTATACTTATAAAGCTTTACCCATGTATCATGCCAATGACATGGATGCACCCTTGTTTCTGGTGCTCCTGCATCTTACCCATTTGCAAACATATTCCAATTAGCAGCCATAACATGTTTGCATGGTAGTCCAGTCAGTTCCCATTTCCTACAGGTACATGTCTTCTCAACCATATCAACTACACACTCGTCACCCCAAGGACCAGACACTTGATACTTTCAACTACCATCCCATAAGACCTTATACTTGGCAGTTTCAGTTTTAATTACTTCAAACATTTTCATTGTTGTTGGTGTAATAGGGCCATCAGAATTTAAAATCACTTTCAACGCATTCACATCTCTCTTCATTAAATACTCACGGACATAATCCAATCAGATATAATTGGTTTGTCCCTCCCATCAATCAACTTTGAGTTGAAAACCTCACACATGTTGTTCAACAACACATCTGTATATGCTCTCCCTATGTAAGATATCAATTGAATTAATGTGTGTGAAATATATTATGTGTTGCAGCCTATTAAATAGTGGTTAGATTTGTACTTGTAAAATGAGACCTTGCCAATGTTTTGGTGGAATAGCCGCTAACCCACATTGTACTTTTTTAACTCTGACATCTTTCTTTCAAACTTTTGGACTGTAGTAGGTGTTGCACACCCCCATAGAAGGTCCTTGTAAGCTTTAACCCTCCACTACATTTTCATATTCCAGTGTATATGCATAAGACAGAACCTACGTTCCGCACATGGGAACACCCTCTTGATTTCAGTTTGTCAGGCCTAATAAAAAACAATTTATAATGGTCCAAACTCACCTAAGATAGCTAGGGTAAGTCGGTTCGATCCACTGGGAATATGTGGAAAGTGAAAAGATTGATTTACGAAGAATTTGTAAAATAACTAATTGTGAGAAGTAACGATGTTAACAAGTAATTTAATTACAAACAATGATGAGAAAGTGTAATCTTCTCCGGAGTCAGGTTTACTACTTAGACTTGCTTTGATAGTTAATAATAGTCATATAAACATAAACGGGTCGATTTGGGTAAAGACAATAGATTGAATGAGACTGTTGTTAAATAATCACTCGAATCATATCCTACGGTTGTGATACCTAATTCCATCCAACATTGATATTTCCAGATGAAAATAAATCTAAAACAATCAAAGTGGAACAATTGTATTGAAAGCAACACACGTATTTTAGAATCTTCAACCTATAAATAATATTACTCGGCTTAAAGTACCGTGTTCAAATATTAACTCAACCACAAATCATCAAGAACAAGTCATAGTATACAAACCCTACCACCTGAAGAAGATCACGGATGGTTTAGCCGGACATGGCAATGAAAGTCAACATGAAAACGAATGAAAACATTGTTCTAAACATTAAAGAATCAAACCGAATGATAAAAATGAGATCTTGAGCCTTGAAATCACCTCCGGAAGTCTTCGGGATCGCTTGGGATCGTTCTTGGGACTTGGAGACGGCTGGGAATGAAGAGGCTCCCTCAAAACCTAAATTTTCCGTCTTTTTATAAGATTTCAGCGCGCCCTGCACTGTAGGTCATGTTACCACCGTAAGTTACGTTAGGGGCTTACTGACTTTTTAACATCTGATGTATCGTAAGATGTTCCCACCACTGTAAGTTACAGTAGGGGCTTTCTGTTCAGATTTGAGTTGCTGAACCGTAGGTCATCATTTCACCGTAGGTCACGTTAGACAGCTTTTATCCGATTCTTATTTTCTTCGTAACTTCTTCGTTCGGACTCCGTTTCCGTCCCCGTTTGCGGCCACATTCTCAAAATTAAATTCTCTATCACCTCATCTATCATGATCTTCGCTTATCATCCATGTGCATTCTCTAAGCCACATCAAATCATTGCGTTTTACCTATAAAACACTAGATAATCGTAGTTAACTTATTCCATACAATTTCTTCTACTTAAACATATTAAATACAATAAAATTAACCACTTAACCGTGATAAACAGCATTCCAAACCCCTTACATCACCTCTCCATTCCAGGAATAATACCCTGGTTGAAACATGGACAGTTTAATATTTTTGCAAATACAAATACTTGAAACAATGACAGTACAATATGGAATTATTAGGGACGTATATTGAAATGTTAATTTGTACCTTTTGTCTGTCTGAAATGAGTGTGAAGTTGGAACTCGATCCCATATCAAGATCATCAATAATACACTAGAGAAACTATGTCCATGAACTCGCGTTTTCGGCGTCAACAATAGCATAAGCAAGGGGGTATATTCCATTATTTCGATCTAACCCAACAACTGTCAACAGTTGACCAGGGAATGGACCCTTCATAAAAGCTCCATCCAAACCTAGTATTTCTCTACAACAAGCCTTAAATCCTAGCTTTAATGGACCTAAACAAATGTAAACACGTTTGAACACCTTGATTGTGGAATCTAAGTTTGACTCATCTTCAACAACAAATTTGACTATGGTGTCAGGGTTAGTGTTCAGCAACTCTAAGATGTAATCCCTAAGCCTTTTGTACTAATCAACATAGTCTCCTTTCACTTGTTTATCTGCTTTTATTTTTGCCCAGAAAGCCTTCATCCTTGAAACCTTTAACTCGTATTTTCTTTTAAACTCTTCTTGCATAGATTTCAATGGGATCTTAGGGTTAGATTCCACTTGATTCATAACCCAACTTTCTTTTGACAAATTCCTTGTAGTGAAAGCTCTAATTGATCTAGATTGAAGGCATTTATGCTGGCATTGGTATGTTTTCACAAGCCATGTTTCACACTCTTATTTCTCCCTTGCTACATAAAGTACCCATGGACAAACTGAAACTTCCTTCTTATCACTACATGATTCCAAACTTTGAGAAGGTCCTCCAATTTTTGACGAGGCAAACTTTTGTTGACTTGGCCTACCAGGTTATTAACTTGGCCCCTACCTTATTGACTTGGCCCACTGTGAAAGTTGGTATATTTCCATTGCAAACTGCCTTCACTTTGTCCTTATCATTCTTGTTAAGCATAATGTCTCTCCTTGTTTTCACAACATACTTCCTTATCAGTTCTATGATTTCATTCCTATTTCCAAACACTTGACCTAAAAAGAATAAAGCACCACTCACACGTTCCCTATTTTTTTCTCCTAAGTTCCTTCAATTTTTGCTCCTAACAGATTCAAAATCATCCATATCCTTGACTTGTTCTACTGACCTCATCCATGTCCATACCAACTTCATCATTATATTACTTCATATCAACCTCAACATCTTGAACCTCATTATCCCTTTCAAGAAGGAAGTCACTATCTTCAGCCTTATTTCTATTTATTTTATCATCAAACCTTACATCTCCTTCATCATTCTCATTAACATACATAGATGTGTGTGGATATATATATATGTTTTTATGATTTTCACAACACTTGGTTTTAAATTTATAGAAATGATTTTTACCTTAAAATTAAACCACACAACAAATAGGCAAGTGTACTTATCGTATATGTAGCATAGTTTAGGCAAGAACCAAATATCAATCCAAGGACACGGTAGCTACTAATAGTAAACCTTTGTTATTATTTAGCCGGAAAAGATAGATGATTTGGTATTTTTATATTTTGAACTAAAACAAACATAAATAGATAAATATGGATAGAAATCAAGAAAGATAATTAAGCAAAGAAAATATTCACTTAGACTTTGAATCCACCTAGCCAAACAATGATAACATACACAAATTCATCATGAGATCATCCTATACACGTGTAACATGAAAACAGACTAGACTCCCGTCAAGGCTACCTAATCATATGACTTTTTGGAAAGTTAAAATGATGTTAACATAGTAACCACGTAAAGTCATTCCATGAAGAACCAATGATACAATTATGTTGAATATAAATGTGGACTAAAATCCTGTCAAGGTTATTTAGTCCCATAATTATTTGAAAAGCTAATACGATAAACACATACCAACCACCTCGAATCATGTAATGTAAACAAAATCATGAAGCCCTCCAACTTGTGAATATCATACCACGAATATATGAACTACAAATTAACGCTAGTAAACTATAATCACACATACACAATGATATGAGGAATTCACAACAAATGTAATGGCCTTTCCAAGCATATACACAAGGATGCACATTTGAATAAAAATCATACATGTTACAATCCCCATCCATCATTCCTAGTCAAATGCCATAAATACACATACATACATATACATATTCATGAATAAATACCTTAACATATACGGTTTTGCAACATGATATGGTCAAGATACCCACGAGATTCAACATATAATCAAGTTAAACAAACACACATAATTATTGAAGGAGATTCAAGACCATGTTAAAGTCATCAACATAATCATCATCAAAAGTCACATGTATATCATCAAAGTTAGCTAGGATTCATCTAATCTAAGTGAATCAAGAGTTTTAGCTCATGCTAACTACAAAACACCCAAGAAACTTGAATAATCAAAGAGATACATGGTTAGATGAAGAAATTATCAAACCAAATCAAGCTAGATGGGTTGTATGTTGTTATATTCTTCTTTGGAGTGCTTGATCTTCAATCTTGACTTTTTTTCCTTCAATAGATGCTCAAAATGGTTTTGGGGGCCGGAGAGAACTAGGGTTTTTAACCCCCAAAGTTGTATGTTTAAAATGAGGCTCAATTTAGGATTAAAAAATGAGATCTGCGCCGAACATGGCCATATCGTAAAGTGACATGGTCATGTAACGCATCAGACATGTAAAGCTTGAATTGAACCTGATATGGCCATGTAAAAATGAGACATGGCCATGCCAGTAGCCAAATTTCATTTATTTCTTGAGTTTTTTATCAAATTCATCAAGTCACCATCCAAACCTACAAAATTCGTATAAAACTCGATTAAATGTTGTTCTAAATGCATTTGTAACAAAAAGCATTCAAAACGGGGGACAAAATACATTATTAATGTGTATAATTTTAAGCATATCATACACATTGGCACCAGAACTCTCACTAACATTCTTATCTAAACGAAATTGTGTATCAAAGTCCATGCCATCAAAGTCAAAGTCAAAGCCATGCATTGACTCTTAAGTAGGTTCCTTGCCTTTACCCTGCTTACCAATTCCTCCAAATTGTTCTTCACGAATAGCACTTTCTTCTTGATTATCAATAAAATCTTTTTGAATATCACAAGCCTCTTCTTGATTACCTATAACCTCTTGTTCCTCTTGCCTACCCTGTTTTCCTTCTAAACCAACATTTGCTGCCTCAACAGTACTTTTTTTTACAGGCCATTCCAACATAAGTTTCTTTCTAGGCTTTCATTTTAAAGGTCTAACAGTTGCTACACTAACATCTTCTATTTCCTTAATTACAACTTTGCTAGATTGGGGTGAGGTGAAATAGTTACCAAGTTCACTTTCCCCAAGTTCAACATAAACACTTATCATTTTGTTATTTACTATATACTGAGTAAGGTTGATAACATCCTGATCACTCCCTAATGGTCTTAATGCGAAATCTAAATCACCACCAGGAACTAAAAAATGGTAATAAACCGCTTTATCTTCTTCAAATATATCTATTTCTTGCCTAGCCCGGTCCAGCCTAGCCCGCTCCAGCTCATGCATAGAGAACTTCTCAATATCAACATAATCAATATAATGCACTCTACCATAAGCATACCTATGCCCACATAAATTCCTAAAAACGCCTGTGATGCATCTTGATTGAAAACAAGTTTGGTTCATCATCGGCAAAACCATAATACATAATATTATTCATAAATAGAATTTGAATTTTTAAAAACCTGATACCGTTGTATCAGTACTTACCGTAAAGCTCCTTCAAGTTGTATTTGGTTCGACGACCACAAATATACCAAACCATTTTGAATCGCTGATAATGATGATGATCGAAGTGGAAACAACTATTGATGGTATACGCAGGAATGGTGATGGTCGGAGATGATGAAAGTAGGGAAATGAGTGATTTTATGGCAACTAACAATTAGGGATTAGATTGAAATGATGATCTTCATTTAATTAACAGGGTAAAAAGACAGGAATATCCTCACGTACTTAGCACGCAGGGGCAAGTTAACGTCTGGTTCTAATGTCCGTTTGAGTCAAGGACTAAAGGTGTTAAAAAAATCCAAAGCTTAGGACTAAACATGTATTTTTCAATCCAAGAGATGAAAAGTGAAATTTGATCAAACCTCAGGGATGATCCGTGTAATTTAATCTAAGTTTTATTATTATTATGAAGGATATATTAATCATTTTTAAAAAGCAAGGAAATTTTAAACATTCATCCAAGTTAAGGACCTTCCATGTTAACCGCCAAACATTTTTATTGGACCGACCATAAAGTTTTTAAATAAAATTATAGAAAACGTCTTTTAAGTTTATATAAAGTTACAAGTATCATCCTTTATCTTTAGAAATTAATTTAAACATCTTTTATGTTAACATTTTGTAACAGATTTCGTAATTTAAACTAACTTTCGTTAAGTTTTTCTGTTAATTTAGTAGCAATTTTGCCTTTTTTATTTTTCAAGGACTATTAATGTAACCTTTTCTCAAACATAAAGGATGTTTTTTGTAACTTTTTTTTTTATTTTTTTACTTACTTTATATATTTTTAGAATTATACATATAAATATGATTTTTTATATGATATAATATATATTATTTAATTATTTTAATCCACATATTATATATAAATATAAATTATATATAAGTAAATAATACAACGGTGTTTAGAGTTAAGTAAATTATGTAATTTATATTTATATATAATACGTCTATAAAATTAAATATATATTATTGTTTTCATCCACGCATTATATATAAATATAAATTACATAGATGATATGATCCATATTATACATATAAAACACATAAATTATTCCCGAAACTCTTACTAGAAGGAATGAATTGATATATAAAAAACATATAATGACCAAGTGTACAACTAAGAGTTACGTACATATAGCTCCTACAAGTTACGTATATGTAAGTCTTTCGTCATTATCGACGTTATTTGGAGTTTATATTAAAAAACATATAATGACGTTGAAATATAATGTTGAAGTTTACTCAAATATATTTTAAACAATTTAAAAATTAAATCAATTATAAATTATGTAATTGGTTAGTGGTGGTTTTCACGGTTTTTAATTATAAATATGGTTTTCATTTGATCTCATATATATATATATATATATATATATATATATATATATATATATATATATATATATATATATATATATATATATATATATATATATATATATATATATATATATATATATATATATATATATATATATGAGTAAAAATACCATTAGAAGTAAATTTTAAAAGGTGTGTTTGCAATTAATATTTGAGTAAAAGAACAATGTATCCACATGTACATGCAGACTAAATGTACAGTGCATATTAAAGAAGTGGTTAATAGAGTGTGTATATTTATATACACACATATGATATTCTTTTTTCATTTAAATGATCAATTATTTTTTTAAGCGTTTACTTTTTATTTTGTTTTTTTTTTCAGTTGAGCACACAATCATTTTAATTCACATAATTATGCATGTACAATATTTTACTGCCATATCAATCATACTATTACTTGATATTCGATCTGTCTATCACATCAAGTAATTATCACTTGAAATTAGAAAAAAAACACTTTTTATCACACAAAAACATCAAGCACTTTATTTTGTTTGGAAGGTAACCTTTGCTTAATTCCTTCTATACATCTCGACTCTTTCATTAGTGGCGTTACGCTCTTCAAGTATAAGTCGCTCTTTGAAAGAGGAGATGTAATTGGACGCCTTTATGTCAACCCTAGCATCACCGCCGCCACCACTAGGTCCATGAACATACTCATCAGATCCAACCAAAAAGTTTGTGAGCTTTGTTATTGATGGAACCTTTTTCATGGACGAAGATGGGTGGTTTGGCTTGTTGATTAAGGTAGCACCACCGTAGGAGATGTTGGTTGGTAGTGATGGTAGTGATGGTTGCTTGGTGGTCTTGTAAAAAGTACTAACTAGCTTATTTTTCACGAAACCCGCGGCTCTTTGCTTGGTGTTTGTCTCCATGTTTTGATGTAGGTAGTTGTGGTGCATATGAATCGAGGATGAAGCATTTGATTTATAGGAGTATAGCTTACATTGACCGGTATAGCTTTTAGACATGTTCCTTGGCCTCCCAATGGTCTCGATTGATGCTTTCTATTATTAGATGCTATTAGGATAACATACTCTAATTAATTATATGTCATTTGTTCTTGCATATATTTGATATCTAACGATTAATACTAAAAGGCCTAAAGTTAACAAACAAACGAACTAAACCACCCGCCCTTCTGATCCTCAACAAACTTGCAAAGTACAATTAAACATAAAATATATATTAAATGAAGTTAGAAAAAAGGTGTTTTGTTATACTTGAAAACTCAAGCTAGCTTATTAATTTAAAAAATTATTACGTGGTCATTTTCGAATTAACCATATTTATATAATACGAAACCATCAAACCAAGTAATTCATACGTTGGTTGCATGGTTAAAGAAACTTGGGTTTATATTCTATTTTTTTATTTTGTGGAAATATAACTTTTTTCACATGAGGACCTATCTATCTTGTTCTTTTGCACGTTGAATATAATACATCGAGTCAAGGTATTATAACACTTTTCCTAAAGCACATGACGGATGGTTAATTATGTCTCATATATCTATAAAGAACATCATTGTTTGAAACTTGTGTTTAGTTTTGAATGCTAATAATAAAAGAAAACTGTTCGTGAAATCTAATTCATGTTTATTAATTATGCATATATTAATGCCTCTTAATTTTTTTTTAACGACAAATGTATGACACTGTTTCGAAGGATTAATGTTATCTTAGTGGGATCTATTTATCTGTTTTTTCAGCCGGAACCATACCCCAACCAATTTAAAAGAAAACTCACAATTGAGAAAACCACTATTTAACCTTGAATAGTTTTGTTTCGAGTAAGACTCGAACCCAAAAGCTTTTTATTTTTAATTGTCTTGAGTAAATTAACTCAACCACTTATGCTAAAGATCATTGATATAATATACCTCTTCTTTAAGTTACAAAAATTAATCAATTTAATTTTAAACATCAAGTTATTTTTGTTTTTGGTATTTTCAAAATTAATACATTCTAGCTAAACTAGCTTATAATTCTTTCTACTCTTTATTCAACTACTCATTTCTTTTAAGCAACTAAACTAATAAAATTACATGTAAACAATTTCTTTTTTTCTACTTGCGCTTAATATATAGTACTAGTTTTATTGAACCCGTGTATTACACGGGTTGAATAAATAAAATATTAAATACAATAAAAATTTATTAATTATAAAATAATATTTTAAGAAAAAATATGATTGAAATTACTTATGAATAAAAACTATAATTAATAATTAACAACAATATCAGCTTTTTAAACATTTATTAAACCTTTTTTCCAAAAAAAATTAAAAATTTTGTTTCAAAACAAATCATATTAAAAAATATCATTTTAAATTTTTTTTCTTATTATAACTCTCAATTTTAATTTTTTTGGTATATAAAAAATTATTTTCTAAAAACACTAATTTAAAAATATTTCATACTTTTATAAAAGTTTGATGTTTTAAAAAAGTTTTTTATTTTATAAAAATTTATTTGTTTAGAAATAATATTAATAAAAAGATTTATTTCTTAATTTATTAAAAAACTAATTTTAATATAAAAAGAGTTAAATAATATTTTTAAAAATTAATCTAATTATTTAATTGGAGAGATAGCCGGAAAATTTTTGATAAAAATAAATGTGATGTTTTCACGTGTACTTAATAGTTAGTATTTTATTAAAGTAGAAAGAGTCGCTGATTATTAGTGTTTATTAATAATCAAATAGACCATAATATCAACAATTAAAGAGTATACATTCATTTGTTTGTTGATGAAAAGTACTTGTGGTTTTGAGTGTTGGATGTGGAATTCAAAAACAGTGGAATAATGTATTAAGATATATATATATATATATATATATATATATATATATATATATAGCATCTAATAAAACAAGTTTTTTTATGAACACGTGTCAATCAATGAGATCCTTTATAACTGAGTTTTCCCGTCTAAAATATATTAACTTGTAATTGCAATTTTATTTTGAAAACTATATTAATGATTTTAAAAGTCAATCAACAGTTATCATAATTTAATACAGTTACCCATAATTTAAATTTGACATAGTTTTCACATTAAAATTTGATACATTTTAAATTTCAAATAGTTTTCATATTAAAATTTGATATCAAATAAAATGTTTTGACTATACGTTAAATTCTTATTGTTTAAATTATTTTAAAAATTTCATATATATATATATATATATTAAATAAGTAACTATTTTGAAAATAATACCTTAATGAAATAAATAATAAAATATTTTATCATTCATTTAAATACATTTAGAAACTAATATTAATTTTAAAAGTTAATTACGCGATTGATCCCTGTGGTTTGCTCATATTGCAATACAGATCCCAACTTTTGAGAAATTAGAGATTTGATTCTCACTGTTTGACAACTCGTAACATAATTGGTCACCGTACTAACTTTTGTTAAGTTTTTTAGTTAAGTGATTATGGAAAAAAAAATTTATCCCTAACAACAAGACAAAATATATTTATTTATATGAGACCCACTTTCTTTTAATTTAATTATATATATATATATATATATATATATATATATATATATATATATATATATAATTGGTCCTATCTATATTTTGTCTTTTAGTCAGGGGTAAAAAATCTTTTCACAATCACTTAACTAAAAAAATTAGCAGAACTTAGTGCTAGGAACCAATCATATTACGAGTTGGCAAGCAGTGGAGACCAAACTTGTAATTTATGGCAAACCATAGGGACCAATCTGTTTGAGTTTATATAATTTTCAGTAATTATGAATATCATTGGTTCTTAGGGACGAATCCTTATGCAATCAGGTTTTCAAGGGGGCAGCCTCCTATTGGCGGGGGTTTCAAGGGGTGGTAACCCTTGATCGGGATCGATTAGTGGTACTTCATTAAAAAATCTAACAGAACTTAACTTTTACGGAATTTCACATATGAGATCATGATGAAAAAATGGATTCGGTTTATCTAAATTCGATTTTCAAATTGGCAACCATTGAAGGCAGCTTTTGATCCCTAATCCTTTGGATTAATTAATAATTACTGGTTATCCTGGTTCACAAATTATTTAGAAATTGGCATACTTGTTGTTGATCGATTTTGAAATTTATCCGATTGATCAATTTGATTGAACCACCGATTTATTTCAATCTAAAGTATGTTTCATGACTTTCAGGTTATTCAAGTTATCAAATTACGAATCCGTTACAATAAAATGGAAATAAGTTAGTTGATAATACATTGAATAAGATTCGAATACACGATTTAATATAATCCAATATAAACAGCACTTAAATAATTAATCAAAATTCAAATCTCTTTTATCTCAAAAGTAAAGTCAAGGAATCAATAATTAGTGGATGGACGGTTAGTCCGGGCCTCTAAGTATATATTAATTATCGATAAACCTAAACTATAGACATCGATTTATAATTTAATTACATTGTTTATTTATTTATATTTTTCTCTATGTAAATAAATATTTACTTTTGATTTTATTATTTGTGTTAATCTTTTTTTATAATGAATGACATAATTTTTTTAATTACCAAGTAATTCACTTTAATATGGATATGGATTACGAAGAACATATGCAATTCAACTGAACCTTTTGTTTAATTATTGTTTTGGTGGAATCGAAATATCCCATTTATTTTATTTTACAATTCCATTGGAAAGAAAGATAATAACGCACTTACTATATAAAACCTAACATAGCTTGTGGTATCAAATCATACACGGCACATATATACATATACAATAACTAGTAACGTGCCCGCGCGATGCGACGGGTGTGACACTTTTCATTATGGTACTCGTCTCTGGTTAGTTTTGTATTTAAAAAACTGAATTTCTTTTTTTAAGCATATTGTAACAAACATAGAAAAAATTATATATAATTAGACATACAAGAGTGTAAATGTAAATAGTTTCAAAGTTCTATTTTTTTAAGAGTGTTTGAATGACATAAATACCCCTATGAAATTGATTTTTTAAGTTGTACATTGTGCTTAAAATGTTCATCTCTTAAATTATGCCGGAAACCCTCGTTCGTGCATTATAACATAGTATAGATATAGATACAATATTACTCTTTAGATTAAGTTGTCGTAAAAGTAGAATGTAATCTTTTACAACTTAATCAGTTTTTGAGTAAACTTCACTTTTGATTAATGTGGTTTGGTTCAAATAACGGTTTTCATTCAAAGGTTTCAAAATCTTGCTTTTGCTTCTTGTAGTTTTCAGTTTGTCTCGGTTAACACCAACTAGTTAACACTGTTAAAATGTTTGGTTAAAAACGAGGGTATTTTGGTCTTTTTTTATATATAAAAGGACTATTTCGGTAATATATCAAAAGGGTATTTTGGTCTTTATCATCATCATCCACATAATCATCATCTAACCCACATCATCATCATCATCATCATCTTCTTCTTCTTCTTCCATCTACACCCTTCACCACAATAATACCACTACCACCCACCTCAACCACCACCCTAACTCATAACCACACACCAACACATCACCTTCTAACACCACCATCACAATCATGACCACCACCACCACCACCACCACCACCACCATTACCACCCACCTTTGAAACCAAAAGATCAGATATGAATCTCCACCACCATCGACCTTTAAAACCAAAAAATTAGATCTGAATCACAACTACCATCGTACCACCACCATCACCATCGAACTTTACATCTACATCACCTCCAATCGAAGCCCAAATTGAGTAGAAATCCAAGCTCTAGGCAATGAATCGAGCGTTGAAAGGTTGGCCCTGCACGTTTCGAGATCTTCATCCCTTTGAAGAATACTAACCACCTCACCTCGCCACCACCGTAGTTGAACAACCTTCGTGAATCCAGATCTAGGGTTTTAATGTTTTGGATGATGATGATGATGGAAGATTAGATCTAGTTAACGGGTTGGGTAAGAATTGAGGTCAAATAAGTAGGTATGAGGGGGTGGGGTAGTAGATGGCTGTAGGTGGTGTAGGGAGGCGGTACAGTGGTGGATGGCTGGAGGTGTTGTAGGGAGGCGATGTGGTGGTGAACAGGCAGAGGTGGTGAAAGGAGGCAGTGGTGCAAGATGAATGTTGAAGGGGAAGGGGATGGGTTGGGTTGGGTTGGGTTTTTTAATTTATTTACAAAACTAATAAAGAAATTTATTAAAACAGTCCTTTCAAGTTGAATAAATTACATTATTAGTCCTTACCGGTAAATGACTAAAATACCCTTGTTTTTAACAGAAAGTTTTAACGGTGTTAGTTGGTTAGTGTGAATTGAGACAAATTGAAAACCACAAGGAGGAAAATCAAAATTTTGAAACCTTTGGATGAAAACCGTATTTGAACCAAACCACAGAGAGTAAAAACAAAGTTTACTCTTAGTTTTTTGTAAACGCTTAACAGTTTAATTAGTAATTTATACATTCTAACAAGTAATTTTATAAAGCGAAAATCACCTAATTAAATACAAAATGTAAATATTATCGCTTCTAATTATATATATGTATATATATATATGGTTGCTGCTAAACGGTTATTAACTTTGGGAAAATCTTGGATGTCGAAAACCATCTAAATTTAATGCTGACCATGTAACTTGATTATTCTTTAATGATTATGTGTATTTATTCTAGTTTAATGAGATGTTCAACCTTGTTGGTATTATAAGCATGTTATGTTGAAAAACCTCATGTTCTTACAACATATGATTGATGACATGTCATTGGGTTCATTCAACTACCTAATTAACCTAGATGCTAGGGTAATTCAGGTATTGAATCCACGAGTAGCATGTGGTTAGTATTACACGTTTTGTTTGATAACTATACTAAACCTAATTAACTAAACTAAGCTAAACTAAACTTAACTTAACTTTAAGAAATGATTCGTTTAGAATAAACTAATATTATTCTAAAAGACAATTAAACAAGAAAACAGTTAAGCATGAAAATACGAGATAAGAAACAAGTGATCACGAACTATTGTGAAGCAAAGAACCTGCTTAAGATTTTGAAAACTATTAATAAGAAAAGCAATCACTTTTGGGATCCGGCTTCAAAGATTCATACGAACTCATTAACCTAGCTTGGAGAACACATAGACATAAACTTATAACAGCTTAGTTAAAGTAATAATTAAGGACAAGTGTTAAATACTAACTCGTGCGCCTAATTACCCAACCGTAAATGTCAAGTACCCATCTAACTACCAAACTACTCGTAATGCAAGAAAATCAAAATCGAATGATAATATACGGATATTTGAAACATAAATGAATCATGTAAATTAACCAAACCACAATTGAATTTCACTATTAGTCTGTCACTACAAAAACATTCTAATTAATCTAGGTTAAACAAAATAACTATGACCCTCACAAGAACTCATTACCTGATATGATCACGAATAAGATTAGTCGCTCATAATTACGACTTTAATCTTGTTCCTATATGAAAGATCTCCCAAGATTGTTGCCTTTCTCGATTAGTGTTCCAAAAGGCACCCTACCTTCCTTCCATCGGTCACCTTCTCGTGCGAACTTCCCCAAGGCAACTAAAGGGCTAGTACCTTAAAAAACCTTCTGCCGTCAAAACCCCTCTCTACGAATTCCCCACTCTGTTGTTGTGTCTTTTTCCTTTAATTAACCGTTCACGAATTAGCGGTGTCCATGTGATCTAGGCCTTCTCATATTGGGCGTTTAGCTTAAAAATCAAAATTGCAATAAAACCAAGGTGGGTTGGGTTATAGTAAAAAGGATGATTAATCTAAAAACCCTAAGAAGGATTGTGAGCTTGACATGTGTTTTTCTATTATTTTAAAGAGGAGGGCATTTTGGTCATTTAGTCAAATACGTCAGCACATTGTGCCATATACGTTGATTGTGTCATATATTTTAAATCATTTGTTGTGTGTATTGATCATTGTGTTTTATGATTTAGATCATTTTGTGTTATTTTAGTATTTGTTTTTATATATTATAAACTTGTCTTTTATCGTTGTGTTTTACAATTAGAAGTACACAATCATATATTTTTAGTAATGTATTTTTCAAAATTCATAGCATTGAATATGGCACAATGTGTTATTTTTGTTATTATTTTTTAATAGATTATATAAAATTATTGTTATCTATCATTGCATTTTACCATTAGAAGTACACAATTATGTTATTTTACCAAATTTTTTTTTAAAACTCATAGCATCTAATATAACACAATATGATAACAAGTCACAATGAGACGTTGGATGATATTGTTAGATTTCAACCCATGAAAGATAATTAGGATTACAGGGTGTAAGATGTTGGTACAAAACCGATGCTAAAACATGTTAGAAAGATCTCACTTAAACTAGTAGATTATGTTGACAAAATAGGTGGTATACTAGAAACCATGTTAAAATTGAAATAAGTTTTATTAAATTGTGGGAATGTAGATTAGAAATGATAGTTAGAGATGAGAAATGAAACAAAAATATTGATAATAAACATCGTATAAAAACTAGTTAGAAATATAAAATAGAGTGTTTTGGTTAATGAAATTTATTTGAAAAATATGTTAAAAACTCCAAGAATACTATAAAATAAACTTATATAAAACTAGTGGAAAATAGTCTTTGGTGAAGAATATAGAAAAATACGAGCAACGACGAAAATTACGGATTGAAATGTGACTCTTTTTACAAGAAATCAAGTCTTAAATAAAAATTTAATCTGAAAAATTATGTATTTCAAGAATATTTTATGATTTATAAAACAAGAATTTTAAATAAAAATGACAATTCTAGACGTCGGGACCAAACAAAAACTAGTCACTTTATTTCGCAAATTAGTTATAAAAAGTACCAAATATTGTTAAAAATGGACATTATAATAACAAAACTATTTTGATCCCTCTAAAAACATAATTTTATTAAGAAAATACGAGACTTGAGTGGAAAAACAAAAAAATAATTAATTAGTACAAATTTGGGTAAAGTTATTGCATGAAACGTTAAAACTAACAATTATTCGAAAATTACGACCTTATGTTTTATAACTTGAATTATTAGGTTGAGGAATATAGTTGTTCTCTTAGGAAATAAACGTAAGGCTAGGAATCGATTAGTGAAGTCATTAGATGTCTAGTTAGTTAGGCGTTACGTGTTGAAGATTAGCGTTAAGGTGATAAGGTAAATATTATATCATATCTTATAATAATTTAAGTCTCAATTTTTTTAGAAAGATACTTAAATAAATAATATATTTATTTAAAACATTAACTAGTCTTTTAAAACTTTATGTGATAATTTAAAAAAAAACATTTTTATTCTTTGAGACTAAATAAGCAGGGTGAATAGCATTCTCATGAGCATATTTTTAAGTTATTACTTAAATCCTTCGCGTTTAGGATCTTAATTAATCGGTGCGAGACACCCTTGATCTGTTATTTAATCGTGTTCAAAGGTGAGTTTTTTGGACCCATTTTAAATATTGTTTTATTTAAACTATTTTGTGGGAGAAACATGATTTTATAGTATGATGGGTAAACAGGATTAAATATAATGTTATGAAGGAATAAGTTGGGTCAATGGCATAGGTGTATACTGTTGAGCCCCTAAATCCCCCCATAAACATTAATCTCAGGGAGGCCACAGACTTATATCGGTAGATCTATCGGGTTAGAAGGGCCTGCTCTCTCGACCGGTCACATTGTTCAGGTTGTAGCGAGTGAGTTTATATGTTTGGACTGTTGTGGGGCAAAGACGTGTTTCTTGGCTTGATTATGGACTTATGACCTAAGTTAATCATAGTAACTAGCTAGTCTATGATAATTATATTATATATCGTGTACATCATATTGTTTTCAACAACTGAATGATACATCTCTAAAAACCCGAATACTCACCAACTTTATGTTGACCAGTTATCTCTTTTTATGCTTTTCAGGGTTGTAGGTACGCTCTGTTAGAAAATAATGGAAATGTGTTTGGAAGGTCAAACGTGCTCGTTGATTACCTGTCTTAGGGTCTCTTTGTTGAAACTTGTCATTTTCATAACCGAATAAAATGTGATGTTATCAATGTTTGAGACCTATTTTAATCGTGACTAAGAATGTGAAAAAAAACCTTAATCACCGGTAGTCAACTTATATTATATTAACATTTGACTATGATCGTTTGTATAATTCCAACTTCCGTTACCATCACGTCACGTGACCTTCCGCTGCGATTTTCGGGGTGTGATAGATATCGATAGCCTGCATCGTAACTGATCCGAGAACGCGAAACTATATAGTTTTAATATGAATAATTAATATTAATAGTCATTAAATGAATCTAGGTGTTCTGGAAACCTAATTACCTGCTTAATGATTTTCTTTGTTGCTGTACATTTAAGGTAAGTTTACAACCTCACTTTACTTATACTCTTTTCGGAGAAGAAAAATATGTTCTTTTTAAATGTTATTTCCTTAGATCAGTATTACTATATTATTACCTGTTTACTAGTATTGTACCAATTTAAGTCCTCACTTTCGAATCTTTAATTTATATACTTTAGCGATATAATTCTGAGTAGATCTACTGGGTTTGACAAATCCCACCCGGGCTTGTCGCACTAGCATGACTTCATACACTATGTAACTTGATATGTAGACTATCTATCTACTGATATACTTTGTTTACTAGATCTGCTATTTCTGATTTATTATTGTTTATCAAAACTTGTGAACTCACTAACCCTGTGTTGATAATTTAGCATGTTTCTTTCTAATTTTTATGGTGTGCACGGTTCGGAGCATTTCATCATCTCATGCATTGCTGATTAAACTATAAACAGTTAAACAATGTTTTTTTTTTTTGCAAATTTGTATTACTTGAGTTGCGCGTGTTTTGCGCAGTTCGAAATTAATTAACTATTATTTGATTTCGCTTCCGCAAATATATTCTTGAAACTTATTGTTAAGCTATATGTTGGTTTTATCTGATAACATCAAAGCTGTGTTTTATAATTACTATATCGTTTGGTGTAGCTATCGGCTGAGATACTCGTATGTCACGCGCCTAACAATAAAACCCCGTTTGTGGAAATTAAGGGTGTGAAAACATGATTTGAGGTGGTTGGTATGTGTTATTCATATTAGCTTTCCAAAAAATATGGGACTAAATAACCATGACATGAGTTTAGTCCGAATTTTTATTCAACATAATTGTATAATTGGATTTTCATGGAATTACTTTAGGTGGTTACTATGTTAACATCGTTTAAACTTTCCAAAAAGCCATATGATTAGATAGCCCTAATAGAGGTTTATTCTATTTCTGTGTTACCTGTGTATAGAATGATCTCATAATGAATTTATGTATGTTATCATTGCTTGGATAGGTGGATTCAAAGTCTAAGTGAATATTTTTATTGCTTGATTATCTTTCTTGATTTCTATCCATATTTATGTATTTATGTTTATTTTAGTTTAATATATAAAAATATCAAATCATTTATATTTTCTAGCTAAATAATAATAAACATTTACTATTAGTAGCTACCGTTTACTTGTATCGATATTTGATTTTTGTTTAAACTATGTTACATATATGATAGGTACACTAACCTATTTGTGTGTGATTTAATTTCGAGAAAAAAAACATTTCTATGAATTTAAAACCAAGTGTTGTGAGAATCAGTATAAAAATATATATACGCTTACACATATAATTAAGATTATTTTTTATATTTTTAAGTTTTAAAAGCCACGTTGGATTTAATTTCACCTTCACGAGATCTTGATTTGTTTAATTCAAATGCCCACCATTTGATTTTGTTTGACTTTAATTTGTCATTCACATGAAGTTCTCCACCACAGTAACATTAAAAAATAACTTTTTAATATGTTAAACTAGTATAGTATCCCGTGTAATACACATGTTAAATAAATAAAATATTAAATAATTTGTAATAAAATATAAAATTATAAATAATATTTATAAATAAGATATGATTGAGTTATGTATATATAAGTATTTTAAGTAAAAAGCAATAATAATATCATTTTAAAATATCGTTTTATAAGATTGTGTTTTCTTAATTGTTTTTTAAAACATTCTGGTCTTTTTTTAATTTTATTTAAAAAAACTAATCATCTTATAAAACTTAGAAAAATGGTATTAAAATACTTTGTATTTAAGAATTTTTTCGTATCTTATACAATTTTAAAGTGTGTTTTTTTATTAAAAATCTAGTTTTTTATTTTTATGATATCTATTTTTTTAATTTAGAAATATTTTAAATAATATAATTACTATACATACTAATATCATTAATTAAGAGAGAGAGGCGAGAAAATAAAAATAAAAATATCTAATATGTTGACACGTGTCATGTAAAAACATTCTTTTATTATAGTTAATAGATTATATTTAACAATATAAATGAAGTCAAACTATGTTATTATAATATTTTTATATTCTAAATTTACTTTTTATTTAAATCAATACTATATACATTATTCGGTTTCTTGTATAGTCAAAATACATATTTTTAACTCGTGTTCTTTTGAAATCTTCAAACTTCAAGTATGAACCAATTAAATATAATTTAAGGATTAAAAGTATATAATTGGATATCATTAGCATGTGTAAGTAAATAGTCTATCAATATTTGCATCTTTTGTGTGTAATTTATGACATTTGATTATAAATGATGAATTAAGGTTGATGTAATATTTTTGAAATCCAAACGTTGGCCAGTGATGGTTCGGGGGAGGCTGCCTTTGACAGTAAGGTCCAAGGTGCGGCAACCTTGTTGGGGTCTAAAAGGAAGAGCCCCTAACTAGGGTTGAGCTGCCAAGTCAACTCGAAAATAATTTATTTTGAAGATGTAGTATAGCAAAGAAAATTTAAGAAAAATAAAATTTTGAGAAAATTGGCCATGCGGCCCGCATTAAAGAAAGGATGTGGGGCACATCGACTTGGCTAAGGAAACAATATGAAGAACATATGGATGCCGATTAATGGGCAGGTGCCGAACACATTAACACCAATGCTGACCGCATCAATTTTGGATGTGGGCCACATCAACAAAAGTTGCTCGAGGCAATATATGCGCAATATGTGTCACGCATGCAGAGGTGACACACGATGAAGGACGCATCGCGCAAAAAATGCGGGCTGCATCGACCAACCAACTTCAAGTATAAAAAGGGTGAGTTTTGGCTCATTTTCACACACCCCACACCTCAGAAAACACACACTTAACCTCAGTTGTCGATCGTTTTATGACCCAACACCCCGATTCTTGTAGATTCGAAGTTACAAGAAGTTTTTAAAAAACAATTATAGCTTAGTGAATAGCTGAAGTGTTGTTTAAGCCATCTGGAACCAACCAAAGAACATAAACAAGGCTCCACTTGACATTAAGATGAATACATTTGTCTTTGAAACAAAACTCATGAATACTTAAGATTCACCATGATGCTTGAAATCCAGCGTAAGCAATAGTTAATTTATCAATGCATGTTGGTGAAATGCAAGACAAGTATCAGACTAAAATTGTACGCGTGGTCTGATAAAAAATGATACACATATGACGGGTGGGACCTGAAACCATACTATGCCTAAGCATGGCTGGTAATAGTTTGGTGCCCAAAAGGATTTCGACTCACTAGCATTGATGGTCCTATGGGTGACCTGATAACAAACTATTGCTAGTGTAAAACGAAAGATTTTGATGGTTAGTCTTAAATTAATATTCTCATGCTTAAGAAAATGATTTGGGACTAATAAATGTTATTCGCCAACATATCATTAATATTAAATTTTAAGCCTTTTACGAGTATAAAATGATTGAATGAGACTTAAATCATGCTACATAATAAACTCTATGGTGTATGTAACATCAAAATCTAAGTTATACAAGCTGGAAGCACACATATAGCTTGTAAATACAAACATGATCAATCAAAGTATGATTCAGTTTTGAAGTTTGAATTAATTTATAAAACAATATTATGATATTTTTTATAATTGAAATTCTTCTATCAATAAAATCTCTAAGAATATTTTTCTAAATAAAATAGTCAAATGAACTCGATCAGTTCACACGGCATGAGATGACTCAAACTCGGGTGTGACAATTGAAGGTTTAACAAAATTGGGTAAATGTGTATTCTTATGCTTATGTTTGAAAAAACCATGGTGTATGTCATAAATTTATCTTGTCATTATGAATTGATATTGTAATCGTGGTTTGATGTTCATGAGTTGAATGGTAATTATAGTATCGTTTATTTTACGTAAGTTGAGGTGGTTGTCATATGTTTATCATGTTAATGTTCCTGATTTTGTGGAATTATATAATCCTAATGGGAGTTTAGTTTATCTTTAATATTGATATAATTGTATCATTAGTTTCTCGTGGCATAACTTTAGGTGGCTATTATGTGTTTATCGTTCTAGCTTTCTAAATAGTTATATATCTAGATATTTTTGATGGGGGTTTAGGCTACTTTCACATATCATATGTAAAATCATCTCACCTTGAGTTTGTGCTAGTTGTTATTTCTATGCTAAGTGGAGTTAAAGCCCAAGTGGCATCTTTAATTGATTACGTATCTTCGTCTTTATTTCCTCGCGTTGTTCGTTTCACTTGCTAATAGTTTTTAGTTAATTTTTATATTCATAAATCCAAACTCAAATGATTGGTTAGATAGTGATAAAGGTTTAGTATTGGAAGCAATTGTATCCATGGATCGATACTCGGTTCTTACCTCAAGATATACTACTATGTGATAGGTGCATTTGTTTATTGTGTTTTGTTATTCTAAGGTTGATAATCGTTTTATAAATTAAAACTCAATTTTGTGAAAAATCCTTACTAAAAATCTATATATGTTTACACATAGCATTCACATAAGTGTTTGAATCAAACTGAAATTTCAAACCCTAATATTGAAACTAAATCAATTTAAGCGGACATGATAGGCTATCAATCAATCATATATAAGAATACAACATCATAAAAATTACTAAACCAAACAAAAAGAAAAAACCTCAAAATTTCATTTTTTTTCTTCTTTTCGCTACGTACAAGAACCCTCGTTGACCTCATGGGGATGATGCATGATAACGGGCAGAAATATGTACGTCGACCTCCATAGACATCGCCGATGCAAAGGTGAGCCGGTGAGGCGATGCGCCGATTGCTTCCCTTGGAACTTGAGCAGTTGAGCGGTGGTGTTGAGTAGACACTCAACTAGGGTTGAATCGCTATATGCAAAGGTGATTGGAAAGGTGAGGTCGAACAACCATTAAAGCAAATATGAGTTGTTTTTTTGTCATGGATTGATGGGTTCATCACTCATTTACACCTGACCCAAAAAAAAAAAACTTCAAAAAAAAAAAGGCCCTTAGTTTTTGGGGGCCCCAAGTCCAATGCATCACTCTCCATTAATATGGGCGGCCCTAGACATCGGAGCCAATAAAGATTTATGTACAATTTTTTCGAGTGATAATAATATTTTTTTAAACGATGACTTCATGTGATTTTTAATTTTGATAAAAAAGGTAAAGTTAAGTTAAAGTAAAAGAAGATAGTGGAAGAAAATGTTTACATAATTTTTTTTTTTTTTTTTTTTGCAAATGCCACAAAGCTTGCAATAAATATTTTAATTTAGCTTTTGTGTTTTTCTATTTGCCATCTACGAATAGTCTAAACAATTTATAAGGTACTTTACACAAACTTATTTTTCTTATAATATGTAAAATAGTTAATGATAAATAAAATTCCTAAGTGGATTTTTTCATTTTTCTTTACTTTGTTTACTTGATTTAGTTTAAAATTTTATTATTTTTCATTATTATATTTTATTTTGTTAATTTATTACTTTTATTTAGTCTATCTAGTTTAAAGATTTCTTTTTATTTAATTTAGCTTAAAATTTTAGATCATTTATTATCTTTATTTATTCATTTTTTATATATTATTACGATCCTTTAGTTAAAAGGTTCTTGTTCAGCCACTGACTATAATATTAATATGAAAAATGATACGAGGTTTGCCAACATGAGCGAGTTAAATGATCTTGCTAAAAAGACGATGGAAACAATAAAGTATATATCCATTGGTCTATCGTTAGCTAAAGATATCACTAGTTTACTCGTTACATTGACAATTGATTATTGCAACGTTCTATATCATATTTCTAATATGTGACCCACCTTACCCGAGTCAAACTAACGTGAAAACTTTTATGTCCACATAAATTTAGAGCATCTAAAAATATAGATTCTAAAAATAAATTCGTGATCCATATCTATAGTATATAATAAAATAGCGACTAGAATGTCACATCACACTTTATTGTTACTCATCAAAAACAATTTCTTGCTTAAACTAATATATTATTTTATTTAATTTTTTTATTTTAAGAAACTAAATTAATAATTTATTTTGTGTTTGATTTAAATTTTTTATATTATCAACTAAATTGTGTAATCATATGTTATTTTGAATTATACATACTTTTTTAGTCAAATAAGATTTAATTGAAAAAATTTGAAATATTTTGGGTTAGTGTCAATTTAATACAACTAGTTTTTTATTTTATACGGGTCAATTGTATGTTATATTATCCAAAAAAGTAAATATATATAACTTAAAAATATAACTTTTTATTTTTTATTGTTTTATATAATACGTAACTTAATCATATGAAATATTTATACATTTATTAATTATATAGTTTTTATATTTTCAACCCGTATATTACACAGGTATCTAACCTAATATATATATACTAGTGGGTAACCCACACGTTGCGGTAGAGTGAACAATTTACAAGTCTATACTTGTTATATTTCACTTAATTTATCAATTGTTTTGTTTTATGGTTTAAATCTCTTATACGGCTTATGATTATTATCATATGTTAGAGCTAACACATTATTACAGAACTAATTAGCATTAACAAGAATAGTTGAATGACTCAACTTTTAAGTAAACATAAGTGTTGAACATGATTAAAGTTTAACGAATATTTTCAAGAAAATTCACATTTGACATAGTATAGGTTGAATTGCTTTAATACAACAATGCAAAGATTTGTGATACCACTATATAATAAATATAGATATATTTATAGGAAACCATATGGTTCATTTCTTTGAAGCAGAATAAGAGTATAATAGAAAAATTTCTTATAATATTAAAGATTAAATCTTGTAATCCTTTATATGTTATCTTAAAATTATTGTAAAATTACAATTTTATCTTAAATAGATATTTTATAGATAGTAATAAACAATAGACGATATAGATATAGATTATTATTATCATCATATTATAAAAGTTTTTGTAATTATATAGTTAAGTATTCAAATAGAATAATGCTTATTTATAAATTTTATTATTATTATTATTATTGTTATAAAAGTATTTTGTTAAGTATTTAAATAAGGTAATACTTCTTTATAAATTTATATGTTAATTTAAAATATTAAAAATTATATAATATTTAATGTAGTGAATTAAATAATCTTACAATATTAAATAATATATTAATCAATGTATTAATTACAAGAAGTTTATTAATAAGGGGTAAAATAAGAATGATTGCATTGAACAATTGTACCTAATGCTTAAAAAGTTGTATTAGGTGTTTTAATTTTTTTATAAAATTACATTTTTATCCTAAGTTTTGCTTTATATAGTAATATAGTAGATACACGCGCTTCCTCGCGGTTTGATTTTAAATGTATATGTGAACGTCGCAATGATAATTTTTGGGATTATCATGATTTTAGTTAGTTCAATGATATAAACGCTCGGATTCTCATGTATATCTACACATGCTTTAGTGATTCGTTATCATATCGTCATGATACTATTATTGAACATATGATATTTAATAAATCATGGATATTAAGTAAAATAAATATGTTAAAAGTATTTGAATAAAAACTATCATAAAATGTAGAACATTGTATCATGATTAATGATATGTTATTATTATATTGTTACATATACAATAATATGATAAAAAATATATTATTAAATTTAACACAATATTATTGTTAACCTTTTAATAAAAATAATCATTACTATTAATATTATTATATTTATTATTATTATATTTTTAGACATATTAATAATATGTCATTTACTAATAAATTTAATCAAAAATACTAAAGTTATCGACTACCCAAAATACCCCTAGAAAATATAATTATTAGTTATTATAAATATTAGTTGTGTACTTAATTATTTAAATAGTATTTAATAAATTTAAATATCCTTTTCAAGTATTAAAATAATATAATATTAAATGTATTGAATTAACTAATATCATATTATTAAATAATGTATTAATAATATGTATTAATAGTGTATTAATTAAAATAGTTTATTAAATAGGGGTAAAAATGGAACTATGGCATAGGACACTTGTACTCTATACTTAAAATATCATATTAGGTGTCTTACAATTTAAGTAAAATTACTATTTTGTCCTTATTATATTTATTATAATTATATTTTTAGACGTATTAATAACATGTCATTTACTAACAAATTTAATCAAAAATACTAAAGTTATCGACTACCCAAAATACCACAAGAAAATATAATTATTAGTTATTATAAATATTAGTTGTGTACTTAATTATTTAAATAGTATTTAATAAATTTAAATATCCTTTTCAAGTATTAAAATTATATAATATTAAATGTATTGAATTAACTAATATCATATTATTAAATAATGTATTAATAATGTATATTAATAGTGTATTAATTAAAATAGTTTATTAAATAGGGGTAAAAATAGGGGTAAAAATGGAACTATGGCATAGAACACTTGTACTCTATACTTAAAATATTGTATTAGGTGTCTTACAATTTGAGTAAAATTACTATTTTGTGCTCCTAATATGTATTATATAGTAGCATAGATACTTAAAATATTGTATTAGATATCTTACAATTTGAGGAAAATTACTATTTGGTCCTCCTAATATGTATTATATAGTAGTATAGATATAGATATAGATATATATTGATTATATATTTTAATCAAACTCATATTCACATTTGTTGATAATTAGGTTAATCCTTTTCTTAAAAACTTAGGTGATAAGGTTCCAACTAAATTTAAGATCAAACCAATTTTGTAGTAGATAACTCTATAAACTTAAACTTAAAGTCATTTTTTTTTTCAAATCTTCCCAATCCATCCTTCATCTTCAATACTCCTTCAAAAACTTTTCAATTTTAATTTTTCAAAACGTACATTTTCAATTTTAATGTTCATCACATCAAAAAAATGATTAACTCTATCAAAATTATTGTAGCACAAAATAATCAAATATATAAGTAATAAATAAATAACATAAAGCATTATAATTAAGTGTTAAACTACAAAGCATGTCTAAAAATAGAGTAAGAGAATATATTGATTGGCACCGGCTGGCGAGTTACAAATGATCGAAGAGTGGCGCCATACAAGATGTTTTGAATGTAGATGGTTTTTTTTCATAATTAGAAAAGTAATAGTAGAAGTTTACATAAGGTTTTGATGGGAGGAGTGAAAGTGAAATTAACTTACACATAAAGGATAAAATCGGTAATATAGGGATTCCTAATCGTATGCAGATGCGGTTGCCAAATATCATTCCTTGCGCACGTCATCACAATTGTTGATATCTATATATCTATATATATACATACTCCCGCGTTTTCTTTTATATACATATCAATATTCAGACGAAACCCTCGTCCGTCGATCTTCATCTTCACTCTGCGATAGATCTTCAAAGGTAGGTTTAATTAAGCATAATAGATATAGAAATATATGGAGGTGATGATGAAACTGGAATCGACTGGAATGCAAAGAAATAGGGGTTCTGATCAGGGTTTCCATTACGATACTGATACTGATGCTCACGGCGGCAGTGGGCCTTGTAAAAAACCTAAAGTCGAAGTTGAATACGCATTGCCTCAACGATTTCTTCATCCAGCTGATGGACGATCAACCCTAGAATTAGAATTAGTCGCAAGTAGTAACTCATGTAATCCCAAGGCTTCTCTTCCATCCATGTCCAAACAATTCTGGAAGGCTGGGGACTATGACCCTCCTTTGTACAATAATCAATCCAAATCACACCAAGGTACCCATCCATGCACATTTCAATTTCAATTCATATATATACACACATATATATATTTGATTTAAGTACTGAATTAATTTTCAACTGATGATCGATCATATTCGATCGCTTCATTCTGTGTGTTATCTATTGGATTGCTATACTAAGTCAAGTCATTGGTTGATATATATTAATCGATCATTGTCCGTCATGTGATCAAATTACTAATTAATTAATTAATTCAGATGGCATGGATCACCTAAGGGTTCATCCCAGGTTCTTGCATTCAAATGCTACCAGCCACAAGTGGGCTCTGGGAGGTAACCTACCTACTATACTGCATGCTCTCACTAATCAATACTGCATGCTTGCTTTTCAATTTTCAATAGAATACATGGAGTTAATTTCATGACTAGCTTATCTTACTTTGCCTTTTCCCTTTTAGCTTTTGCCGAGCTCCTTGACAATTCTTTGGATGAGGTACGTACAAATTAATTCATTAAAGGATTTCAAACTTATTTATGTTTCAGTTTCTCCTGATTTTTTGGGTTAATTTGACGATTAATTAATCTTTCTACTCATCATATATCAGGTGCGCACTGGAGCTACTTATGTTAATGTAGATGTGCTGCATAATGAAATAGATCCCTGCAATAAGATGTTGCTGGTGGAAGGTAATATATATATATATATATACATATATATATATATATATATATATATATATATATATATATATATATATATATATATATACACACCAATACCTCTACTACTTCTGAGAGTTATCATTCAATATGTCTTTTAATCATCTCAAGATTTATCAGTCATGAATTTATAACGTACGTAATTGTCCTTACAGCAAAGTTAACTGGAATTATATTTCTAGAAGCAGTATAGTTTGCCATAGTTCTTTTCAATGCTATATTTTTTCTCTTTGCCTCAACATAATTGTTTTAATTTGAATTTGTATATTTCGACCTTCTACCTTTATAAAGATTTCTGTGCATACTAGTTTTTGTATGTTCTGAAGTTTATACCTTGCTTGGATTGTTTTACTGTTTTTTTCTCTCAAAGAGTACGTTGTTATTGCATATTTTGATGGCAGATAATGGTGGTGGAATGACTCCTGATAAAATGCGGAGGTGCATGTCTCTTGGTTACTCTGTAAAAAGCAAAGTAGCCAACACTATCGGTCAATGTGAGGAAATCTGTACTTGAATATATATTCATGCATACATACAATTATTCTTTATAAAATAAGAAACATTTTATAATTTGAGAGCATCTCTTTTAGACGGGAATGGCTTCAAGACAAGTACAATGAGGCTTGGAGCAGATGTTTTGGTATTTACACGATGCTTAGGACAAGATGGTGGCAGGTACAGTACATTTTATAAGCCTGAGATGTGATTTTTTATTTTCTTTCTTGATCTTAGTGCCATGTGTTTTAATGCATGTAATTGTGTACCGCTAATTACAAAATTAACTTTGTTGTTTTTTCCTCAGACCAACTCAAAGTATAGGGATGCTATCATACACATTTTTAATGGAAACTGGAAAGGAAGATATAGTTGTTCCAATTGTACAACACCTAACTTTGCTTCTATATCTATGCTACTATACACATTATTAGAACTCTTTATTGTATTACTTGAGTGCTTTGTCCATAAACCCAACAAAAAGTGTGTAGTCATATTTATGTTCTCTTTATTTGTTTGATATCAGATTGATTTTGAGAAAAGAGGAGTAGAGTGGGGAATGATGGCGAAAACTTCACATGCTGACTGGGAAAGAAACAAGGAGACAATTGTCCGTTGGTCTCCATACTCGAGTGAAGAACGTCTTCTACAACAGGTAATGTTAGCCTGCATATTACATGAATGCTGTCTAAGGAGATGAAAGACCGAGTTTACTTATTTAAATATTTCAATCTTTTGTTTTCTTTCTCTTTTTTTGTAGTTTGATTTTCTTAAGGATCAAGGCACACGCATTATCATATACAACCTTTGGGAGGATGAAGAAGGACAATTAGAGCTTGATTTTGACACTAATGAGGATGTATGTATATACTCCTTTCTATTAATTGCATGTTTGTCTTTACTTTTGAATGATTTTAAATTGACTACTCATGTTTTACTTAATAGGACATCCAAATTAGGGGGGTCAATAGAGATCCAAAGAAGACAGAGATGGCGAAAGATTACCCCAACTCTAGATTCTTTTTAACCTACCGCCACTCCCTAAGAGTAATTACTTCTCTCATTTATAACCCAATTTTGCTCATTTGCTTTGATAAAATAGTTGCTAATCTATCTACATTATATTGATTTTACTTCTCCAGAGTTATGCAGCAATTTTATACTTGAGGATTCCAAATGGTTTTAGAATTATCCTCCGTGGAAAAGATGTTAACCATCATAATGTAATTGATGATATGATGTTGACTGAGAAGGTTATGTATAAGCCAACACAACCAACTGCTGATGGGGCAACAAGGAATAATCAAAATGTATCAACTCTAATTAACATGGTTTGGAAACTTTTATTTCTGTGTTTTAATACAAGGTATTTTAATATTTTGCTCTTTTGTGTTTTGCTTAGATGAGTACTGAAGTGACTCTTGGCTTTGTGAAAGATGCAAAAGATCATATTGATGTTCAAGGATTTAGTGTTTATCACAAGAATCGACTCATCAAGGTTTTTTTTGAAAGTTTCATTTTTTTTTCAGGGAGGGGTGATTAAAGAGTGGATCCTAGTTTCATGTATATGAATTTTTCATAGACTATATTATTGAAATTTTGCATGATTTTTTTCTGGCAGCCATTTTGGAGGGTTTGGAATGCTGCTGGAAGTGATGGTCGGGGAGTTATAGGTATTTTGTGCTGTATGAAAATTTTGTAGCACTTCTATTTATATTATCTGATGACCTCATCACTTCTTATATGTTTAAATGACAGGTGTATTAGAAGCTGATTTTGTTGAACCAGCTCATGATAAGCAGGAGTTTGAACGCACATCCGTACTTTCAAGACTTGAGAACCGTTTAATTGTGATACAGAAGAAATACTGGTTTGTTTGATCTTTTAATCTATCTTAATTTTTCTTAGTGATGTTGAATCAGATTTTGCTAACTGTTACTTTTTTTAGGTCTACAAATTGCCAAGAAATTGGCTATGCTAAATGTTGCAAGACTGCTTCAGTTACAAAATGTAAACCTTTACTAAAAGATAAATCTGATGAAGCTAAAGTTTCAAATGGAATAGACTTCAAAGATGCTAATAAAGTGAAACTGGGACCTATTAGAAAACATGAAGCATCAAAACCTGTGGAATCTGCACAAAATGATGAAGAAGCCTATACTTGTATAGTAAGAAAAAGTCTGTGTAAATCGTCAACTTCGAGGAAAGAATCAGAGGTGAGACGTTGATTTACATGCTTAATCTCTTATTAGATTTATAGTCTTATTATTAACCCAAGAGTTGGGTTAATTTCCATATATATCCTTCTAAAAGATCAAAATATATCGTCATAATTTCAGGGTATCATATATATCATTGTATTTTTCCACTAGTAAAAAGAGTTACTTGTAACAGTTTGTAAAAGGAGGAGTTATTGCAGTGCATAAGCTTTATTCCGTTAAACAAGTTGTTATAAGTAACTGATTTGTATATTAATATACTATTATATGAGTATTATGATATATTTAGTGTTTGAAATGTTTTACATTTTAGAAGGATATATAATTTATGAATTAACCCATGAGAGTAAGCTCTTAAGCCACACATACCTTTTCTTGCACGAGTAACAGTCTTTTCTGTTTCTTTGATTATGTGTCAGAATAAATAGTAAAATTTCTAAATAGTTGTAACAACTTGCTTTACTCCTTGGAATTAACCAGGCAACAGCTACAAATGTAAATGGAGATGCTGATGACATAATAGCCAAATTGAGGGAAGAGAATTGTGAACTTAGGCAGAGGTAGGTTCAATTCGTTAAGTTAAATTATTGTTTTTATCATGTTCATTGTTTTACCTAAGTTTGGGTCTAAATTTTATATTTCAGATTAGAAAGTAGCGAAAGTGTGATGATTAATAACTTGTTACTTGATCTGCGGTCTGAAAGAGACAAGAATGTCATGCTTGAAAATCAAGTAACTCGTCATTTTTTTTAAATGTTTTTGGAAATTGTTTACATCAGAAGAATCGTTTGATGATATTATACAATCCAGGTACTAAAGGCACAAGAAACAATAGAAAAGTTGGACCAAGAACAAGTAAACCTTATTGAAATATTTTCTGAAGAAAGACAACGACGAGATGAAATGGAAGAGACTTTGAGGAACAAGTGGAAGGTAGATCAGGAGATCAATTAAATAATACTGCTCCCAAACAAATAAACCTCTCATGGATTCAAACATATATAAATCAAGTTTTACAATTAAATCATTGGACTTTTAAAACGAAGCTGAAAGTTTCTTTCTTAAAGTTTTAAGGACTTGATCGGCATACAAAGTCTCTTTGAAAGTACCCTTTCAATAATTATTTATATTATATTCATTTGTGTATAACAAAGTCTTGCTTTTAATTTTGTAGGAGGCCCTGAATACCATTGAAGAGTTACGTAGGCAAATAGAAGTGGCAACAAAGCAGAGTCATTAGCTAAAGTGGCAACTGTAGTACATGATGCATGCTCTATCTAGTTTCAACTTTGTGTTTTTTTTTTTTTTTTTTTTTTTTCATGATGTTTTGAGTTTTTCTTGCTTTAAAACATTTTACTAATTAGAAATACGATGATGGAATACTATATAAGCAAGTATTACATAAGAATGTGACAAGTGATGTACAAGTTTTTATATGCACATATGTACAAGTTTTCCTTAATCTAAAATTTTAACATACAATGCGTGTAATTTATTTTATTTTAAATTTTATATTTTTTATTCGTGTGTTACACAGTAGTTAGACTAGTATAATAATATAGGGAGGCGTTATCTCTACTAAGAGAGAGAGAGAGTGTGAAAATGGAGAAATACAGCAGCAGCGTTGAAATCGTTGAGGAAAACCCTAGTTCGAAGGTGTTCACCCTGTACCTAAACAGGCCGCACCGTAGCAACGCACTGTCATTGGAATTCTTCAGAGAGTTCCCAAAGGCCATATCTTATCTGGACCACAACCCTAACGTGGGCGTCATCGTGTTGGCGGGCAAAGGCAACCACTTCTGCGCCGGCATCGATCTGAAATCCCTAAGATCGCTGCTTAGCCAGGATCCCGCAGAGGACCGCGGGGGTTCTGGGGAGAAGTTCCGGCGACAGATCAAATTGATGCAGGAGGCCATCACGGCCCTTGAGAAGTGCCGGAAGCCGGTGATCGCTTGCGTGCACGGCGCTTGCATCGGTGGAGGGGTTGATATAATAAGCGCCTGCGATATAAGGTACTGCACAGAGGAGGCCATGTTTTCCGTTAAGGAAGTGGATCTGGCGATCACGGCGGATCTGGGATCGCTGCAGAGGTTACCGGCGATTGTAGGGTATGGGAATGCTATGGAGCTGGCTCTGAGCGGCAGGACTTTTTCTGGTAGGGAAGCAAAGTCTTTGGGACTTGTTTCCAACGCTTTTGCCTGTAAAGCAGATATGGAACAAGCCGTCCGGGCGATTGCACAGGGTAACATTTCATTTCCTTTCCTTTCCTTTCCTTTCCATTCCATTCCTTTCCCCTTCAGTCGATGAACTAAAACTGAAGTTAGTGCCTGCCTGCCTGCCTGTGTGTTGTGTTTGTGTTTGTTGTAGGGATTGGTGCAAAATCTCCACTTGCTGTGATTGGGACAAAGAGAGTGATGATAAAAAGTAGAGACTTGACAGTGGATCAAGCTTTGGATTATGTTGCTACATGGAACTCTGCTATGCTTTTGTCAAGTGATTTGGAGGAGGTGCTGTCAGCACAACTGCAGAAAAGAAAACCTTTATTTTCTAAGCTTTGATCCTACCATCTTAATTACTTATTTCTGTTATATAATATGTGTGTGTTATCCATCTACCTGTCTGTCTGCTTTCTTTCTTTACTAGTAATTACTAAATCATACTACCATTCCTCCTTTTCACCATTCACAAATTACCATGTTCCTCATTAATTGTACAGCAAGCAGCTACGGGAGACTAAAATATTATGTTATGTTTTGTGTCGATGAACACTCTCTCCCTTCCCTTCTTTTTTTATTCGTGTAATTGCATCCTTGTAAAACAAAACGCTACTTAATTAATCATATTACTCATTCTCATGTGGACTTACAAATACAAATATAGAAAATCAACACTTTAGTTTAGGTTATACAACACAACTTGTATGTATTCATATTCATGTTCTATTTCTAGCCCAGTTGAGATTTAGGAAGGAATAACAATATAAACTACGTAAAGCGACCCATGGGCCAGCCCACTTCGTCCGTTATCTTGACTGCAACCGTGGAGGAGGGCCCAGCATTTCTCCTACTTTCAACTTGTTGTCTAACAAGACAAGACTTCATCTTGTGCTTTAGTCTTATGGGAATCGGCATTGCCTCCAGCCCCATCAGCTTACCCACCACACCCGGTTTGCACCAGATCACCCTCTCCCCTGCAACTTTTGCAGGCAAGTGCAATAACCCACGCCCACGATCCAGTGACACTCGGTTTCTATTATCAGAATTTCGGAATGAAGATCTATACATTGCGTCTTTTCCATCCAGGGAAAACCTGGGGTACTGATTGAGGGCGTTTCTAGCAGACCGTAAAATGTCAGAACTGTTAACACAGGACATGCGGTGATGAAGGCTTGGTCTTTTTTCCTCCAAGTCCAGTTGCATGATCATCTCCTCCAGGGTCGGCTGCTGCTGCTGCTGCTGGTTGGCGGATTCAGGCTGGTTGAGAGTGGAGGTCGAGGCATCACCGGTGCACATGTTCTTAAAGCCCTTTTTCATCTTGAAAGCAAGTGAGTTCTTGAGGAGGAAAAAGGACAAGTCTTTCATGTCTCATCAGATCAAAGGAAAAGAAAGAAAGTAATATATGGCAGTGGCGGTGTTTGTGTATTCACATTATTAAAGCGATCACATGACATGATGGGGGAGAGTTTCACATGATTTTTGCAAGCTACAAAGAAAAATTCAATGCAAGTGTCATTACCCAAACACTAGCAGTTGGGTACTCTTGTTGATTCTATTAACTATTAACCAACCATATATTACTTTTTTTTTTCTTTTCATATGTAGTAGATGAGAATAAATAATAACCTAACAATTATACCTATACCTATATAACTTAAGGGAAGAGGGGTTTAACACAGAGGGAGCATCCTTTTCTGTTTTTGAAGGCAGGCACATGGCACCTCTGTTCCAATTGTTAAAGACATTAACAACCTACCTAAATCACTTTGTTTAGTTTTGGTCGTGGGTGTGAAGCTACTCAAGGGACTCGCCAAGTAGCGGGTTAGGTGTTGTCTTTTAAAGCCATCAACTTGGACACATAAACAACAACCTTAAGGCAATTCGTTGCATCCAGGACCTTTTATTTTGTTTTAGTCCAGAAGTAGCTTCTTTCTTTCTTTCCACCATTGTTCATCATATTTGATCTGCACAACCCTTTTTTAAGTTGCATTTGGATTCCATTTAACGTATCAAGCAAAATAATGAATTCATCAGTAAGAGCAAATTAATAATTCCATCATTAAGTTTAACCAAGATCATTGAAATAAACACCCTCGTGGTCATAGATGCTGCTACTCTGAGTTTGTTCTCAGCAAACATTGCAACATAACAAGCAACACCAACCCAAAACAAGATGGATGGATGGATGAAGGAAAGCCTGCATTTTGGGTTTCAGATTATATATTGATGAGTTGAACGCCAAATATGTGTAGTGTGTAAACTAAGAGATGAGGTTTGGTTTGATTACTTCAACATCAAATGCAACATCTAAATTTATTTGCTATTATTAGAAGATAGCAACTCCCATATTGATGATTCATGAATCATCAACAAAAACAGAGTGTCTGAAGGAAGGACGATAATCATATGATTAGGCAAAGCGCATGCTCTTTTGATAGTAAGATGAGGAGGGAGGATCTAGCAACTACCAGCCTTGAAATCAAAGGTTCAAAAACTGTGGAGTTGGGTGAGCATTGGCACAAGTTCATCACTTGAAGGACGGTCAGCAGGCATATCAGACAGACAGACCGCGGCTATTCTTACAGCTATTAACATCTCATCTTCCTCCATTTCTTCTCCCAGTAGACTCTTATCCAGCGCCTCCCGACCATCCCCTGCTTCCACAACTTGTCTAAACCACACTCCCATGCCACCCCTCCCGCTTGTTGTTACTTCCCCAAATAACGGGTCGCTCGGGTCTCTACCCGTTAACAGCATCCCCAGTATCACCCCGAAGCTGAATATGTCACTCTTTTCCGTATATATGCTGAATAAAATAAATAAATAAATAAATAATCTAATTTAACAAATCATGAATTGACAAACGAGAGAGGAGAAAGTGTTAGCTCATAACAAAATACCTGAAATTTGGGAAACATTCAGGGGCATAATAATAGCCTTGTGATGACCTGCTTCCATCAAAAGTCTTGGCCAACCCGCAATCCCCCAACCTGGGTTCAAAGTCTGCATCTAACAAGACATTTGAAGGCTTCAGGTTATAGTGCAAGATTGTGGGCGTAGAATTGGAGTGAAGATGCTGCAGCCCCTTGATAATCCCTACTGCAATTCGTAGCCTCGCATCCCACCCAAATTGCACTTGGTTTTCCCTCCTCCTCTTGATGGCGTCTTCAAGGCTGCCGGTGGGAACGTACTCATAAACCAGGGAGAAGCTGCTATCAGGGTCACCAACATATGCCATCAAACTCAGCACATGCCTCTGCCTCAAGCTCGCCAGCACCTCAAGGTCCCTCTGGATTCGTCTCTTGACACTCTTGTTCTGAGGCTGGATTTGAAGCTTCTTCACTGCGATTGTGAAGCCGCTGTCGAGAACAGCCTTGCAATACCTGCCATCCATCTGGGTTTCGTTCGCCAGAGCTGATTGTAGAGATTTGGGAGAGATTTGTGGAGAAAATACCACAGGGCCCTTGAGAATAGGAAGCCTGTTCATGTGTCGAAAGATTAAAGTCAGCACAGAAGCACAAACAAGAGCACACGCACAGCCGGTTATGCTTCCCAAGAAGATGCTCAAGATAAGTCTCCGGAAGTTGGAGTTGCTTGCCGGGATGGGTTCTCCGTGGCATTGCACTTGCACACAAAACAACACAAACCCAACTGCATATGCACTCTTCATAAGTGTCTGATGAAATAAAAAAGATTCCATTTTTCGATCTTGAAACAAGAAGTAGAATAAGAAGAAGAGGAAAGATAAGATTCCAAGAAAAGGGTGGGGTGGGGTGGGTTTGGTTTGGTTTAGCAGCTACAGAAAGGAAGGAATCTGAGACTTTCTTTCAAAAAAGATGGAAACTTGAACCCAACCCAACCCATGAACTTGCTCAAAATTTCATCCAGAAAAGCAAACATATATGTGTATGTATTATATGTTATTCGAAGAGAAGAGAAGAGAAGAGCAGAGCACGGCAGAGGAAGGTGCTGCTTGGATGGAAAACAAACAAACAAACAAAACCCTTACATTATACTGTTTGCACTGCTGAGAAAGAAGCTGAGCCTGCCTCCCAATGACATTAATAAAACTCATTCAAAGAACAAACCCCATAAGAAAAATGCCACTTTAAGCATCTACTTTTTACTCGGGTTAATTACTCTTATAAATTATTATCCCATATATAATTACATGGTATGTGTGTATTTGCACGAAAACAAAGTCTATTCTTCTGGACCTGGTCTAAAAGAGATGAAAACTCAAAAAAGATGTGAACAATTGCATAAAAAGACGGAAAAAGATAAAGAATGAGTTAAAAAGGCACTCAAGATAGAGAAGCTTCAATCTTTTCATTGAAAGTATAAATAACCAAATTTATATAATAGAAAAATGAAAAAAACAACAAATATGAACTCATGTATGCTTTCTACATCCTTTGTATAACTTTAAGCTTTTTCCCCACCCCTCTACACACTACGTTTTTTATAGGTTACAAGTAGGATTCCTTTTATTATGCACAGTCAAAACTTACAATATATGACATGAGTATAAACAAAAATACAATTAGATTAAGTAACTTAGGGACCAAGAAAGCAAAACTGGCTTTGCTCCTCAAGTAAATAGGTTGCCCCCGTTGGGCTTCTAAATGTTGATCAAAACAGGCCCGCATGCACAAACCTAACAATTACTACAACTAGTATAATGTTCATTTGAAAACTAGAAAGGAAATATTCAAATTAGTTAAGGTTGAGTACTAATCTATTAAATCCTATCCTACTACTTTAATAAAAGGATAATTGGGGTTGCCACATGGTATATTTTTAAAGCTATTATTGCCACATGGCAACTTGCTGTGTCATTTGTCCTTCAATTTTCCGCTAATTCTAAAACCCAATAATTGTACACGCGGATCCTCATTGATACCCACTAACCCGACCCGTTACTAACACCCCAATCTAAAGAAAAACCCTAATTCTTACATGCAGCTTTTCAAGAAACACCTTCCCCTCTCCAAATATCCTCCGATTCAAAGCTTCTCCTCTCCAAATTGGTTGTCGACCTTCATCAGTATCATAATGAATCGGTAATTTCTTCCTGTTTCGTCATTATTCCTGTTCTTTTTCGTCGATTATTTGCATCTAATCTCCCTGTGCGATGATCGATATTGTGTGTTTTGATAAAAGGGTCGACTAGGGTATTTCTTTTTCTTGATCGATGATTGTTATGTGATAATCTGTAGGTTATTTGCATCAAATCTACCTGTGCGATGATGGCGATGATGGATCTTTTGATTGTCTTTTAACTTGATTTAATATACATCTTTTTCATACTTAATGTTTCAAATTGCAGGTCATCTTTGATAGTGTGTTTTTTTATCATATCTTCGAAAAATTATATGTTGATTCTTCTATATTGATTTCATCTACATCATACTTATCTGCATCTAATCTCCCTGTGCGATTATCGATCTTTTGAATGTCTTTTATGGTCGACTATCGTATGTTGATGCTTCTGTTCAGTTTATGCAGATTTGTATGGTACTTTGATTGTCTGTTGACACGATATTATCTTAAAAAAATGTATTTTGATGCTTCGGATTTTGGTTATTTACATCAATATGTTTTGTTGCAAAATAAGAATAACAATGGTTGATCATTTTGTCTTTTGGTTAGATAAAACAATGTATGTTGATGCTTCTGTTTTTGGTTATGTACATCAATATGTTTTTCTGCAAAATAAGAATAACAATAGTTGATCTTATACTCTTAAATATCGATCTTTTGAATGTCTTTTATGGTCGACTATTCTATCTTGATGCTTCTGTTCGGTTTATGCAGATTGGTATGATACTTTGATTGTTTGTTGACACAATATTATCTTAAAAAAATGTATTTTGATGCTTTTGATTTTGGTTGTGTACATCAATATGTTTTGCTGCAAAATAATAATAACAATGGTTGAACATTTTGTCTTTTGGTTAGATTACAATAAGTATGCTTCTTTGTAGGGGTGTTCAAATTCGGATATCCGAAAATTTCGGGATAGTGGATTTCACTATCCGAATCCGAATCCGAAATTTCGGATTTCGGATTCGGATATCCGTTCGGATATCCGAATTGAAAAAAAAAATTGTATTATTTAATAAATTTTATAAAAATATAATAAATTTTATTGAAATTCTTTTCATATATCCGAAATTTTTATTAAATATAAATTTTTATAAAAATATTTTGAATATTTTGGATATTTCGGATATCCGAAATATCCTAAAATTCTCAAAATCACTATCCGAATCCGAATCCGAAATTTCGAATTTCGGATTTCCGAAATTTCGGATATCCGAATTTCGGATTTTCGGATATTTCGGATTCGGTTTTGGATTCGGATATTTTTGAACACCCTTACGAGTTCTTTGGGTAATACACGATACATCTGTAGATGCTTCTGTTAATGCTTCTTTTCTATGCTTCTGCTAAGTAATTTTAACATTGTAATATGATTTAATATTTTAAATGTTGATCTCACCCATCATATCGATAGATTAGGATTGGGTGTTTTCAATCATACCAACAAGTCCTTCTTACGCGTACTTCATGATCCTTCTTCTGAGATTCTTGTGAGTATCATTAAAATATTTAGAAATACCATCCCGCATATTATACTCTTACATATTGATTTCTGTACGATAATGTTAACCTATTTATTATTTTTTTATTCAAAGCGGCTGCATAGTTGTTTTTTTGATATTTTAGATGCTAATGATATTGTAATCAAACCACTTAATATTCAAACATCAACTGGGCTTGCATGGAAAGTAGGACTGGAGATTGTAAATGGATACTTCTCATTTACAAAAGGCTGGAAAAATATCGTTGATCAGTGTTTGATTATATCCGGAAGCAAACCTTCAACATGACATTCGATCATCGTAATCAAAGTTGTACCATGGGTGCTTCCTTCTTCCATGTTCATCGTGATCCGCTCCCTGCCTACTTGGTATATCATTTCATTTTATACATTTACGTACTAATTTTTCCAGCCTATGATATGTTTATTGAAAAACTAATACTTTTTACGATACTGATTATCTGTGTTAAGGAATTTCCTCATACCTTCTCCAAAGTCAACTTTGGAAAACAGGCTCTCGAGCAGCCTGTTATTCTATTTGCGAGCGAGACTCAAGCATGGTCGGTCACTGTTGAGCTTAACAGGAAGCTCCGATTTGCTGATGGTTGGATGAGGGTTGTTAAAGAAATCCCCCTAAAACAAGGTCATTTAGTTATTTTCAGTTGTGTTGACACAAACACAATTAAAGTAACTGTTTACAACCCAAATGGATTACAACTTTTGCTCCCTAATTTCAATGAACCTATGGATGTTGATGTAAAACCTAATGTATAAGCTGCGCAAACCGGAACACGTGATTAAAACGATGTGCATAGAAAGTATTCTTTTACTAAAAAGGTTACACGTCAACTATCCTTTATTTGTTGTTTATTTAATTTACCCAAAAATAATCTTTATTATCTTTCATTATTTTTTCTTCAGCATAATCCCAAAAACCTTGAGATTCAACCTAATGAGTATGAAGAGTACTTTTTTTCTGAAAAGGTTACACGTCGCCTTGTAAGTACAAGACCCGCTTCTCAAACACTATAATTTATACTTAATTTATTTAATTAACCCAAAAATATTTTCTCTTATTTTACATTATTTTTTTCTTCAGCGTTTTCGCAAAAAGCTTGAGATTCTTACTGGTGTAGCTTCTCGCAAGCATATGAAGGTTACGTACGCTGGATCTCAGATATCTTTGTTGGAGGTTGGGTTCGAGAGGAATGTTGGTTACAAAAGGTTAGCCATTCACTTACAACCTTATATTATTTTAATTAAATATTTAGTTTAACATACATATGATACAAACCATTTCATCTTTTATCTTTATAGGTATGTTTTGAGAGGATTGCCGGAATTTTTAAAAAATAATGGTATTTCTGATGGTGAAATCTGCAACTTGAGGTACGTAACTACTGAAGATGTTTTGGTCGTGTCGAAGATTGAAAATTGACAATTTAGAATATTTTTTTTGGGTTAATCCAGTTTTAGAATTTATCAGTTTGGTAAAAGGACTCCAATCAGACTTTTAGATTGTCTTTTTGTTTATTAGGTTTGAATCTGTGGCCGTGATCGATGTGAATCTTTTTGATTACGATTTTATCTAATTACCCATCTATCGTATTTGTATGGTATATTTTGTCTAGCTACCAACCACACATTTTTTTCATTAAATGAATCTAATAATGACTTTTTGATTATTATGAATTGTTAAGAAATAAGAACGCCCAGTTGATTGTAAAATAATTTTGTCAATACTGCTTATATTTCAATTGCATTACATGTACCTTATTTTATGGTTTTAAAATAACTAAATTATCATATTTTATTTTACAATTTCAGATTAATATAATACTATAAGATATTTTGTTCGATTACTATTATGATAGAACATATGTATAAGGAACGTTTTAAAATTAGCCTTACTAAAAATCCTCATTTCCTGTTCTTTTAAAATTGTTTTTTGCGCAAAATCGTCTTATAATCAAGTCTTTCATACTGATTTTTTGGGTATCCATATTTATTTTTATTATTACTTTTGTTTGTTTATACAAAAGGATTCTGAATCTACTTGCATTCCCATATTGGGGGAGCTTTTTACTTAATTAAACCGTAAAACATTGTAATTTTCAAACACATATACTAAACAAGAGTAATCACCATCCGCACCATTACTCTTATAAAAACGTTATTACAAAGTAGCAAGGTCTTTATTGTCTTTTTTTTTACTAATAACTACACGGTTCATATATCTTTTTTGATATTAAATAAATATCGACGTTAACTTTTTTTATACATTTAATTTTACTAATAAGTACATAAGTACATGGCTCATATATGAATAGGTTTATACAACTTTCCTCTCACCGTTCATTTGAAATTTCTTATATCACAAGATTAAAATAGATAATCATAACAGATCACTTATAGCTGAAATTTATGTTATTCATATACATATTTATATATTATATATTTCAATAAACTTTCCATATACAATGATAAATTAAAACGTTTCAAATATCATTATGGAAGTTGTTTTACTAATTCTAAAAACACGGATTTAGATTTAAATTGTCAAATTGTAATAATAATCTTTCCACTCGTATTACTCGTACTTACCATATATAAAAAATATTTTTAAATTTGAGAATACGGATTCAAAAAATTTTCCCTCCTAAATTATTTTTGGAACTTATTGCAAATCTTTAATTATACCAAATTTCTAATTATAATTCTAATTCTAAATTCTATAATTAACACTATAATCAACTACTAATCAATAGTTAACTATACCATAAATATATACACAAAATAAAAATATATACGTTGCATTAATTAAATATATAAATATAATCAACTATAATCAACAGACAACTATACCATAAATATATACAAATACCAAATACAAAATGTATATATAAACACATAGACACAATACTTCTCAATCAGCATTGCCGACTACTGCTTAAACACTTCCACTCGTATTTCGACAATCAAGGTATGTACTATTGGATACTCTTATACACACATCATTTATATATTTGTTTTGTCATTGCAGCCTAACTTATTAATGTTTATTACTACATTGCAGACAAATGGAAGTAGTTAACATTTTTTCCTTCCGCGACTTGGATGTAACGAGGGATGACTACACATTGAAGGTTCGGATTGTTAGACTGTGGAGGGAAACTATGTTTAAGAATCCATCACAGACCTTCTCCATTGAGATGATTTTAGTTGATGAAGAAGTGTAACACCTGAAAATTTTAAAGGTAGAGATAAAGTGAAGAAAAAGAAAGAAAAGCAAAATAACTCAAGTTGAGGGGTTAAAGTTGCACATGGGGCAAAGATTATTATTAATATGTTCAAAAAGATGGTCATGGCCGCCCATGACCCCTGTACCATCTTTCCATTGGATTTTCTAGAGAGAGAAAGCAGAGAATTCTCTCGGTTCTAGAGAGAGAAAGAAGAAGAAACTGATTCAGGTTAGTTTTCTGATTTTTGGGGTTTTTCAGCCTTCGGGTATGTGCTTATGTGCGTGTATGTGCTAGGTTGTGTGTTGTCGGTGTTTTTAGGTGTTTGAACTCATAAGCATTCGGGTTTGAAGGAAGTCTTACTCGAAAGTTGCAAGAGGTGAGTTCAAGATCCCCGTTTTAAATGTTTTACCCGTTTTGGGGCTGGAAATGTATATTATAATGTTTTTATGAAAGTTGGGTGTGTACCCGTATATGTATGTGTGTGTCCTGTTGGGTGGGTTTATGATTCGGAAAGTTCTGATCATGTTCATGTTTTATGCTTGTTTATGATGCTTAGTATGTTAGAACTAGGCTAGAACAGGTTAGAATGATGATTTGGGTTCTGAAACTGATGTTAGTTAGTAAACAGTTGGCCATGCGCCTAAGTGCTCATGCGCCTAAGATCATGCGCCCAAATAGTATTCATGCGCCCAAGGTTCATGAGCACAAATAGTGCCCATGCGTCTAGAATTATGCCCAGGCGCCTAAGTGTGCCCATACGCTCAACGACCCAAACGCCTAAGTGTTCATGCGCCTAAGATCATGCGCCCAAATAGTACCCATGCGCACAAATAGTGCCCATGCGCCTAGAATTATGCCCAGGCGCCTAAGTGTGCCCATACGCCCAACTGCCCAAACGCCCAAGTGCCCATGCTCCTAAGTCAGGCTCATGCGCCTGCATAGTAACCATGCGCCCAGAAACCTGCCCATGCGCCTAAGTAAGGCTCGTGCGCCCCAATAGTGTCCATGAGCTTGAGTCGCCCATGCGCCTAAGTATTCATGCGCCCGCATAGTGCTAATGCGCCTGCATAGTGCCCATGCGCGTAAATATTTAGAAAATATTCTGAAATTTTGGGAAAAATGGATTTTTAGGCTATGACTTGGGATGTTTCCGGATATGATGTATGATGATGTTATGCATGTTTATGGCCTGTTTTCTTTATGTTCCTTATTATATATTATTTCGTGGCTTTATGTGGTGTGATTATGATAATAAACGTAAAGTATTATCTTAACGAAGCGAAAGATTTAAGATAATGAAAGTGGAACATAATGAATGAACGAATGAAAGTCTTGCAAGCAAAGATGTAACGAGGTTCACAACTCCTTGAGAGTTGTTAGCTCAACTGTGTGTCATACAGCGTGCGATCTTGGTTGACCCATGAGGGTTCACACACAGGGGAGTCAGTCTTGGTGACTGTTCCATACGTGCGATATGGGATCCTTGTCGATAAACCCTAGATTAGTTGGCTTCGTGCCCAAAAGGGGGGTTTAGCATATGACAGGATCTAGATAGAAGTGAAAGATAATGGAAAGTGCGAAAAGTGCGAAATGAACGATGACGGAAGATAATAATGCTATTATCTATGTGTATGTACGATGCATGATCACGTGCGAAAGTATGAAAGTGTTTTAACGAATGGAAGGTAATATGAATATTTTATAAAACTAAAACTCACTCAGCAACGCTGACTTTTATGCATTTTCAGTTGGCAGGTAATGTTGCTGAGGATGGCACGGGGTGAAGCTACTTGGCAAGATTTTTGGATGGCATCCATTTTATGCAGAAATGACATTTTTGTGTTGTAATACAACTAATGATATTTTGTAACTCTAACAATGATGTATTATTTCGCAAAAGTAATTATTAATGCATGACTAACTGTGAGTGTCTCGGGAACGGGGCCTTACAAGAGGTATTTCTAAACATTTATTATTTTTATTGTTTTACATTATTATAAATGTAAATTTTAGTAACATACGTTCATGTTTTCTTTGTGCAGGGTAACACAGTACAAGCAAGTGTTTTGAACAAATGGTTTACTAGATTTGAAAGATTCCTTTGTGAGAAGGCTACTTTGATTATCAAGAAACCCACAATCGATGATAACTCTACAGCTTTTAAATATGTTGACAACCCTTTTAAGGTGTGCCTATAATACAACACATCCATAACAAAATGCTATGATTTCAATGGCCCACTTTATGGATTCTCCTTCACCGGCTTTTAGTCAATCTTGGAACGAACTGTCTCTGAATTGGGTAGCATAGGTATGTCCATTATACAATTGGAAATATTTTATTTATACATTAATTTAAATGCTTTGATGATTTTTAATCAGATAAAAGTATATGACATTTACTAACATGTTTTCTTTATTTTTTAGATGTCGTTGGTTTAGTTGTCAAGTACTACAAGATTGAAGATATAATAACCAAGAATGGAAAACAAGCTTTCAAGCTCAACTTTCATATGCAAGATTTGGAGTAAGTTAACTGTTATTATACATATTATTCATTTGAATGTGTTTCGTATTATAATTATTGTATATATCCAATACGTGCAGAGGTCTTAAAATATCTGTTACCTTATGGGATGATTATGCTAAGGAGCTCTATGACTATCTACTTAAGAATCTAGAAGTACGTAATGTGGTTATTATTTTACAATTTGGAAAGTTCAAGAATTTTCGAGGTCAAATCCCTGTGTCCATTTTCTTTGTGACTACTGTTCTTGTAATTTGGTTTTGTCAAACTTTTATTTTATTATTTTTAGTTTTGATTAACATTAATTTTGATTCAATTTATACCTACTTGATGAAATATCTAATATTATCTTTTGAGTTACATTATATCAACTTTTATATTTGTATGATATCAGAAGGATACTCAGTTTCAAACTCGTATGTGGTTTCCCGTTTGTTCATAAATTCGGAGATAGAAGAGATTATGTCATTCAAACAAAGGTTTATTCATTTACTTTTTCATTCAGATTCCCATTTATGACAACACTATATAATATGAAATCATACGTTTTTATATGTTAGCTATGTTGAAAAAAGTAAAGGTGATGAATCATTGACCGTTGGTATACCAGCTTCATCTATGTTGGTCAACCTTAAAGATGATTTCTTAAACAGGACTGAATTCAATAGCATCGTTGAGGTCAATGACATAGTTCAGGTTCGCTTAATTTATTAGATTATTTAATTTTGGTTACTTTTCTTATTTAAACAAAATAAAACCATTTTAATAAATAATACAAGAAGCAAACTATGATTTTCCAATTCACCTTATTTTTTCTACAAATATGCAGGTCAAATCTGTTGTGGTTGTTGGACAAGTTAAAATGATAACACCAGATGTTGAATGGTTCTATCAGGCTTGCTAGTTTTGCATGAAAAAAGTTGTCCGTGATGATAGTCAGGATACTGTAGTGGCTATTTCGAGCTCTGTCAGTGTTCCTATACTTTATAAGTGCCCAAGCGATCCCTACAAAGACCGTCTTATTGATGTTGTGCCTAGGTGAAGTTAGTTGTCTATATTACAATACTTCAATTGACATTTTCCTAAAGCTATAATATTTATTATCCATTTTTCCTTATTATTTTTTCCCTGCAGATTCAAAATTCCAATCAGAGTTCAGGACTCAAGCGGTATTATTTCTTTAACCATTTTTGATCGTGAGGCGAAGAAATATCTAAAACAAAATGTAAGCAATTTGTTTGAAGATTACATTCAGGTATATATACAAAATTTTCTTAAACATTTTTTTAAATATTATGATGATCCATGTCTTATATTATGATATACTAATCTACTAATATATTATGTTTTGATTTTTATTTTTAGGGTGTTGGTATGAGTGTGTACCTAGATGTTTTTAACACCCTTCTTGACAAGAAATTTGCTTTTAAAATTGACATCACAAGCTATAATGTTGAAAACAATTATAAATTCTTTGGAGTTTCAAAGATGACTAATGACCCTCTTCTTATATCTGAGCTTGAGAAGAAATATCATTTGGAACAGGTATGTTGACGTTTTGGTTACTGTTACTCTTTATTTTGTGATATTAATGTTTCATTTCACCCACTTTCCACTTATATAATAACGCAATCTATGTTAAATCTAGGGACCTGCTTCTGACTCTCTTAATCTGTCGGAGCAAGATTACAAGTCACAGGATACTAATAACTACAAGGTTTGCATTTTATAACTATGGTTACATCCTAAATACTTTAAAAGTCTTAAATTTTAATAAACTGACCTGCTCCTGCCTGTTTAATTTCTTTCATTTGTTATTAGGAATCTTTTTCTTTGACCGGTGATAATACTACTCCCGTGTCTTACCTGAATTCTAGAGTCTCCAATGGAAAGGGTGAGGTTGACGAGAATGGTATTCGTGACTACACGTCGAGTTCGTTAAAGCGTAATCTCATTAAAGTGTATGATGTTGATGAAATTGGAAGCTCTTCAGATCTTAAATTATTCAGACATTCCGCTGAAGATGTGAAGGCCGAGAATCAAGCTCTTCTAATCACTCCAAAGATTGAAAAATAATCTACTTTAGACTGTTATCAAATCTTTCAAAAACAACCTTCATTTTTGTTGTTTTGGTTTTGTCAGTATTAATATTTTCATTCGTATGTTTTATCTGGACAATTATGTTTTCGACGGGTTATTTTAAATATCCAGCTTATTTATATATTATTCTGTTTCTTATGTTTCTTATTACAAGGTACAGCTACTATGCACGTTGCATTAATCAACATTTTATTAAATAAAATTGATTCCTTTTACCTCAAATAATCATGCTATTTCTAATGATGCTAAAAGTTAATAAAGAGCATATATGGGTATAATACAATATATTGAAAATAAGTTTAGTCATACCGAATTAAGTACACATAATTGGTTTCCGAAATTATTATATTCCGCATATTTACTTCCGAGAATAATAAATTTGAATCTAACTTTACAAAATTAAAAAAAATATATAATAAGTTCTTTCAAACTACTATTTAAATGTTTTATTGTTTAACATAGCACAGTTATTACATACAAATTATTATGCAAACTTATATAAAGTGCATGCGAATTAATATATAGATAACGAATAATTTCTATCAAAGTAACACATAATACTTTAAATATCCTTCAATATACTTTTCATATATCTACCATTTCTATTTTCAACTTTCCAAATTGTAACACCTGGAAATTTTAAAAGAAGAGAAAAAGCGAAGAAAAAGAAAGAAAGCAAAATAACCCAAGTTGAGGGGTTAAAGTTGTGCAAGGGGCAAACTTTATTATTAAGTTGTTCAAAAAGGTGGCATGGCCGCCCACCCCTATTGCACACCATCTTTCTGTCGATTTTCTATAGAGAGAAAGCAGAGAATTCTCTTCGGTTTTAGAGAGAAGAAGAAGAAGAGGCTGAAGTCATGTTAGTTTCCTGATTTCAGGGTGTTCTTGGCTGCATTTCAGCTTCGGGTATGTGCTTATGTGCTTGTATGTGTGTTCGGTTGTGTGTTTTGGTGTTTGTAGGTGTTTGAACTCATAGGCATTCGGGTTTGAAGGAAGTCTTACTCGGAAGTTGCAAGAGGAGAGTTCTAGATCCCCGTTTTTACATGTTTTAACTGATTTGGGACTAGAAATGTATGCTTAAACGTTTTATTAAAAAAATTTGGGTGTGTACCCGTATGTATGTGTATGTGCCCTGTTGGGAGGGTGTATGTTCGGGATGATTTATGATTATATGCATGTTTTATGCTTGTTAGATGCTTAGTATGTTAGAAACTAGGCTAGAACAGGTTTGATTGATGATTTGAGGTCTGAAAATGATGGTAGTTAGAAAAGTAGTTGGCCATGCGCCTAAGTGCCCATGCGTCTGAGATCATGCGCCCAAACAGTACCCAAACGCCCAAGGTTCGTGCGCACAAATAGTGCCCATGCGCCTAGGATTATGCCCAGGAGCCTAAGTATGCCCATGCGTCTAAGTCTGCTCCAAATAGTGCTCATGCGCCTGAGTCGCCCATGCGCGTAAGTATTCGTGCGCCTGCATAGTGCTCGTGCGCCTAAGACTTAGAAAATTTTCTTAAATTTTCGGGAAAGAAAGACTTTTAGGCTATGACTTGGGGTGTTCCCGGGGATGATATGTGGTGATTATGTGATGATGTTATGAATGTTTATGGCCTGTTTCCTTTATGTTCCTATTATGTATTTCTCCATGGCCTTTCGTGGTGTGATTATGATAATGAATGAAAAGTATTACCTTAACGAAGCGAAAGATCTAAGATAATGAAAGTGAAACATAATGAATGAACGAATGAAAGTCTTGCAAGCAAAATGTAAGGAGGTTCACAACTCCATGAGAGTTGTCAGCTCAACTGTGTGTCATACAGGTGCGATCTTGGCTGCCCCATGAGGGATTCACACACACAGGGGGGATCAGTCTTGGTGACTGTTCCATACGTGCGAAACGGGGTCCTTGTCACTAAACCATAGATTAGTTGGCTTCGTGCCCAAGAGGGGGGGTTTATATATGACAGGACCTAGATAGAAGTGAAAGATAATGTAACGTGCGAATGTACGAAACGTGCGATAAGTACGAAAAGAACGATGACGGAAGATAATAATGTTATTATCTATGAGTATGTATGATGTTTGATCACGTGCGAAAATATGAAAATGTTTTAACGAATAAAAGGTAACATGTTTTTATAAAACTAGAACTCACTCAGCAACGCTAACTTTTATGCATTTTCAGTTGGCAGGTAATGGTTGCTGAGGATGGCACGGGGTGAAGCTACTTGGCAAAGATTTTGACGGGCATCCATTTTGTGTAACAATGATGTTTTGTGTAGTGACGAAACCAAACAATGATTTGTAATGTAATGATGTTGTAAACAGTAATTATAAATATATGAAATGGTTTCGTTAAATTTTTCCACTGCAAATGTTAAATAGATTTTATGTGATTTTGAAATAGTATGTGCGATGATTGTCCAACTGTGAGTGTCCCGGGAACGGGGCCTTATAAGTTGGTATCAGAGCCAAAGTTTAAGAGAAATGGGTAAATATTTTACAAATAAACCTGAACTTAAACTGAAAATGGGACAAATGGAAGTATGCCAGCCCAAGTAGCTACGTGCCATCAGGTATTTTCTTTAATGTTAACCGGTATTATGTGCGCATGCTATCTGCTTTATGTGCTTTTAGTAGATTTGAATACTAATGTAGTCAGGATAGGAAATGCTTGGGGTATGAAGAGTAAAGTTAGTGGCTAATTACAACTGGCCACTGTAATTTGGGACTTACTGTACTTGACATAAACTGTGCTATTACCTTGAATGACCGTGTTGGTGTTTGGATCTTATAGTGTGTTAGAGAATGGCGGGTGGTAGATCTTCAAAGGCTTCTAGAGGTGGAGGTCGTGGTGGATGTGGTGCTGAGCCGCGTGCCACAAGAGGTGGTGCTAAGGCTGCAGAAAGGGCACCTGAAGAGCCCGAGACTCATCACCAGGAAGGTTGTGATGAGAGTGCCAATCTGAGGGCCTTGGTGAAGGAGGCTGTTGTTGAAGAAATCCATCAGGTCATGCAGACGATCCTGCCGTCTGTGGTAGTCGAAGTGATTAGAGCTGTGCGGGAGGATGAGAAGAGGGAGAAAGAGAAGACTGTAGGAGAACCGGGCAGCGGGAGACTGAGACGGTTGTCCCAAGTGACGAGGAGGAGGAAGAAGCAGTGCCAGGGACAGCTCGGGGCTGTAATTATGGGGCATTCTAGAGATGCAAGCCCCCGACTTTTGATGGCAATGGCAACGCTGCTGCTGCTCATCGATGGGTGAGAGAAATGGAAGCTGTACTTGATATCAGCGAGTGTCGGGAGGATCAGAAAGTGAAGTTTGCTACCCACTCATTTGTGGACTCGGCTTTATGCTGATGGGACAATATTATCCAGGCCGAGGGTAGCAGGGCGATTGGAAAGATGAAGTGGGATGAGCTGAAGAAGCAGGTCATTGAGGAGTTCTGTCCTCATAGGGAACTTGATAAGATTGAGAGAGAGTTCTTATAGTTGGAGGCGGGAACCATGACGCACCAGCAGTACACCACTAAGTTTAATGAGATGGCGCGACTGGTGCCAGATCAGGTGACACCTGTGTCACGGAAGATAAAGAGGTACATCCAGGGTTTGGCGGCGGATATTCGCAGGCACATGATCGCCGCCCGGCCGAGCACGTTTAGGTCGGTGGTCGATCTGGCGGGAAGGTTGTATGATGAACGGGAGGTGGCTGTGGTTGAAGTGAGTAAGAAAGGTGGCGGTGGAGACCGGAACTGGAATGGAAAGCGGTTTGGATGCATTGGTGTCGCTCCAAACAACAAGGTTGCCAGGGTGGATGACCGGGGTGTAGCCACACCCGGGGCAGGAGCAAGGAGGTGTGGTAAATGCAGAAGGGAGCATACGGGGGAGTGCAGATGGGGATCGAACATCTACTTCAAGTGTGGGAAGCCCGGTCACATGGCTCGGGAGTGCGGGGTCGTGAGATGTTATAACTGTGGTGAAGATGGCCATCTGAGCAGGGACTGCAAGAAGCCGAGGGCTGAGAGTTCCGGGGCAAAGAAGAAGGCTGGGAGTGAAGGGCAGAAGGCGAGCGCCAGAGCTTTCACGATGACCAGGGAGGAGGCTAGGACGGACCCCGATGTTGTGTCAGGTACGTTTCTAGTAAACCAAACTCTTGCTTCTGTGTTATTTGATTCTGGTGCTAGTAGGAGTTTTATTTCTGCTGCTTTCTGTGCTAATTTGCCCGTTAAAAGTAGAATTATTGATTAGCCCTTCGATGTAGAAACTGCCATAGGTAAGTCTACCAGGATTTCTAACATAATAGAAGGTTATGACATAGAGCTAGAAGGTCATAGGTTTCCTGCTAGACTGTTTGTGATGACCTTAGGCGGGTTTGATGTAGTCCTAGGGATGGACTGGTTAGCGGCCTATGAAGCAAATATTGTGTGTCGCAAGAAGATTATCCGACTGACAGCGCTTGACGGGAGTTCGGTGACGGTCTACGGTGATCGAGTTTCTATGATTCCGAAGGTAATTTCGATGGCAGTGGCGGGGAAGTGTATGAGGCGTGGATGTAGTGCCTACCTGGCTTATGTGAAGGATGTGGACACGTCAACACCACAATTGTCCGACGTACCGGTTGTGTGTGATTTTCCCGATGTGTTTCTAGAAGATTTACCAGGAGTGCCACCGGACCATGAAATCGAGTTCCAGATTGATTTGATACCCTGTGCTCAGCCTATCGCTAAGGCACCGTATCGACTGGCTCCAACAGAGATGAAGGAACTGATGGTTCAATTGCAAGAACTGTTGGATAAAGGGTTCATTCGACCGAGTATCACTCCCTGGGGTGCTCCGGTCTTGTTTGTAAAGAAGAAAGACGGTAGCATGAGGATGTGCATCGACTACCGCGAGTTAAACAAGTTGACGGTAAAGAATCGGTATCCTTTACCCAGAATCGACGACTTGTTTGATCAGCTGCAAGGTGCCACTTGGTTTTCGAGAATCGATCTCCTATCAGGTTATCATCAGCTGAAGGTGAAAGAGCAGGATATTCCTAAAACAGCTTTTCGTACGCGTTATGGACACTACGAGTTTCTCGTTATGTCTTTTGGTTTAACCAACGCGCCAGCTGCTTTCATGGATTTGATGAATCGAGTGTGCCGGCCGATGTTAGATAAATCAGTGATTGTGTTTATCGATGATATTCTGATTTATTCAAGGAGCGAGGAGGAGCATGCCGGTCACATTCGGGAGGTGTTGGAGACGCTTAGAAGGGAGAAGTTGTATGCCAAGTTCTCCAAGTGCGCGTTCTGGTTGCGCGAAGTTCAATTTTTGGGTCATGTGGTAAATTCCGAAGGAATCATGGTCGACCCAGCGAAGGTAGAAGCTGTGATGCAATGGAAGTCTCCAAAGACGCCATCCGAGATCCGTAGTTTCCTTGGATTGGCAGGATATTTTAGACGATTCATCCAAGACTTCTCGAAGATAGCTTCTCCGTTGACCCCGTTGACCAAGTTGACCCGTAAGGACGTGAAATTTATATGGGGTCAAGAGCAAGAAAAGGCTTTTGAGGAGTTGAAAGCGAGGTTGATGCAAGCTCCAGTCTTATCGTTACCCGAAGGAAGCGAAGATTTATGCCACCCTATGAGATGCTATACGGTAGAAGGTGTAGGACACCCGTATGTTGGGGTGACATCGGTCAGAAGGAGTTAGGAAGCATCGAAGTGATTGAGGCTACGACTGAGAAACTAGAAAAGATCAAAGCCTTTATGAAGGCAGCCAAAGATAGACAAAAGTCGTATGCCGATAAGAGACGTAGACCGATTGAGTTCAAGGTGGGTGATAGAGCTATGTTGAAGGTTTCACCTTGGAAGGGTATCATTCGGTTTAGGAAGCAGGGCAAGTTGAGTCCGAGATACATAGGGCCTTTCCGAATCATTGCTCGAGTAGGAGAGGTGGCCTATAGATTGGAGTAGCCCGATGAGTTAAGTGGAATTCACCCGACATTTCATGTATCTCATCTGAGGAAGTGCTTAACTGATGAGGATATGGTGGTACCACTGGAGGACATTGAGGTTGACAAACGGCTCAATTATATGGAGCAACCAATGGCTATCATTGACAGGAAGCAGAAGAGGCTAAGGAATAAAGTGGTTCCCTTGGTGCGAGTATAATGAAAGCATAGAAAGGGATCCGAGTCTACATGGGAATCTGATGAAGAGATGAGACAGCATTATCCTCAGTTGTTCGAGGAATGACAGGTTTTGGGGACGAAACCTATATAAGGGGGGTGGACTTGTAACACCCGGAAATTTTAAAAGAAGAGAAAAAGCGAAGAAAAAGAAAGAAAAGCAAAATAACCCAAGTTGAGGGGTTAAAGTTACGCAAGGGGCAAACTTTATTATTAAGTTGTTCAAAAAGGTGGCATGGCCGCCCACCCCTATTGCACACCATCTTTTTGTCGATTTTCTACAGAGAGAAAGCAGAGAATTCTCTTCGGTTTTAGAGAGAAGAAGAAGAAGAGGCTGAATTCAGGTTAGTTTCCTGATTTCAGGGTGTTCTTGGCTGCATTTCAGCTTCGGGTATGTGCTTATGTGCTTGTATGTGTGTTCGATTGTGTGTTTTGGTGTTTGTAGGTGTTTGAACTCATAGGCATTCGGGTTTGAAGGAAGTCTTACTCGGAAGTTGCAAGAGGTGAGTTCTAGATCCTCGTTTTTACATGTTTTAACTGATTTGGGGCCGGAAATGCATGCTTAAACGTTTTATTAAAAAAATTTGGGTGTGTACCCGTATGTATGTGTATGTGCCCTGTTGGGAGGGTGTATGTTTGGGATGATTTATGATTATGTGCATGTTTTATGCTTGTTAGATGTTTAGTATGTTAGAAACTAGGCTAGAACAGGTTCGATTGATGATTTGAGGTCTGAAAATGATGGTAGTTAGAAAAGTAATTGGCCATGCACCTAAGTGCCCATGCGCCTGAGATCATGGGCCCAAACAGTACCCAAACGCCCAAGGTTCGTGTGCACAAATAGTGCCCATGTTCCTAGGATTATGCCCAGGAGCCTAAGTATGCCTAGGAGCCTAAGTATGCCCAGGAGCCTAAGTCTGCTAAAACGCCTAAGCGCCCATGCGCCTAAACCAGGCCCATGCGCCTGCATAGTACCCATGCGCCTAGAAAGTTATCCAGACGCCTAAGTGATGGTCGTGCGCCCAAATAGTACCTATGCGCCTGAGTCGCCCATGCGCCTAAGTATTCATGCGCCCGCATAGTGCTCGTGCGCCTAAGACTTAGAAAATTTTCTGAAATTTTCGGGAAAGGACTTTTAGGCTATGACTTGGGGTGTTCCCGGTGATGATATGTGGTGATTATGTGATGATGTTATGAATGTTTATGGCCTGTTTCCTTTATGTTCCTATTATGTATTTCTCCGTGGCCTTTCGTGGTGTGATTATGATAATGAATGAAAAGTATTACCTTAACGAAGCGAAAGATCTAAGATAATGAAAGTGAAACATAATGAATGAACGAATGAAAGTCTTGCAAGCAAAATGTAAGGAGGTTCACAACTCCATGAGAGTTGTCAGCTTAACTGTGTGTCATACGGCGTGCGATCTTGGCTGCCCCATGAAGGATTCACACACACAGGGGGATCAGTCTTGGTGACTGTTCCATACGTGCGAAACGGGGTCCTTGTCACTAAACCCTAGATTAGTTGGCTTCGTGCCCAAGAGGGGGGTTTAGTATATGACAGGACCTAAATAGAAGTGAAAGATAATGTAACGTGCGAAATGTACGAAACGTGCGATAAGTACGAAAAGAACGATGACGGAAGATAATAATGTTATTATCTATGTGTATGTATGATGTGTGATCACGTGCGAAAGTATGAAAAGAAGGTAACATGTTTTTATAAAACTAGAACTCCTTCAGCAACGCTGACTTTTATGCATTTTCAGTTGGCAGGTAATGGTTGCTGAGGATGGTACGGGGTAAAGCTACTTGGCAAAGATTTTGACGGGCATCCATTTTGTGTAACAATGATGTTTTGTGTAGTGACGAAACCAAACAATGATTTGTAATGTAATGATGTTGTAAACAATAATTATTAATATATGAAATGGTTTCGTTAAATTTTTTCGCTGCAAATGTTAAATAGATTTTATGTGATTTTGAAATAGTATGTGCGATGATTGTCCAACTGTGAGTGTCCCGGGAACGGGGCCTTACACAAATATAGTGTCAATTCTTTTTTTGTGATTATGATATTTCCTCTAAATTTATTTGAGTCTTTCAAAGATTGTTATTGATATATTATTATTTAAAAGGTTTTCTTATTCGAAATGATTAATTAAACTTTATTATATCCCGATGAATATACAATTTATATATTTTTTTTCTTATTTCATATATATTATTTATAATTACAAATAACCAAATGAGAAAAACAATTTATTTACTTATCATATTCTAAGATACTTTTATCATATTGAGATTTCGATTTTGTAAATAAAGGAAAGATTAACACAAATAAATTATAATTAATTAACATTTAGTATACATCGTTTTTTAAGACACTATTTTTTTAATTATGTAAACGTATTTTACTTTGAATTCATATCAATTTATCATTTATTAGCTATAGTAACCTATATAATATGTTTAGATATTTGACGATTGATTAGATTTTTGAAATACTCAATTATGATAAGAGACAACTTATAACACAATAGATATTTTGAATGATTCACCTTAAAACTATAATTATTACCTTTTGAACTACCTAGTTTATAAAATTGACTCGTTCCAACCCGAACCCATCTTGACATGTTCTAACCTGAATATTTGACCCTTTTGAACTATAAATTGTCATTAATTGTAGCCAAATATACTGGCACTTTACTTGCTAATAAGTACATAATGTTCCACAGGTTTAATAAAAAAAGTCATGTGTATAACTTGAACTAAACACGATTCAAACACCAACAATTTGTGAATGTGTGAAATAAATAGTTACTTTGGGTTGATTGCTATCGGTTAATCTAAGGCTTACTTGACTGCACTTAAAAGATTCAAATTCCATATTTTTTTACAGAGATGACAAAGTCTTGAATTCAACCCACACTAAAAATTATCCATTCTCCTGTACGAAGTCTATATATTGTTCAAAAAGATCAAAATTAGCACCCATGTTTTCTTCTTGAAATCCTATCATGTGTACACTTAGTTATTTTTTAATTATGATTCATATTTGACAGAAACAGTCACAAACCAATTCATTCAATCAATAATATATACCAATAATGAGCTAGCAATAGCCTAGCATGTACTTGTAAAATGTATTAAATATGTAGAATCCACTAATCTTACATCAGAAAAATCAACTTTATCAAATTAAGGTTATAAACAGAGGAAGGTAGCACACATCTAAGAATAAAAATATCACTCAAACATTAACCATAAATAGAAATCTAAGAAAAACACAAAAACATATTCACACGGGCAGCACCGCGGTTTCCGCAGGTTTCTTAGCAATGTCTTTTTTGTAATAAACTTCACAAATGTTTGCGATCTTGTGCCCATTCTACATAGTCAAAATAAGTTTGTAAAACCAAACATTAATCTAAGATTGAATGAGAAATACTTAATATGTAGGTCAAATAAGGTGTTTAGACCAAAAAAATGAAGTTGAACAAACATAGATGCACATGAGGTTTATAAGATGCTGTCAAGAAAAGAAAGGTTTATCTTCACAAGAAATTTATATACTACATTCAATTTCAGTGCATAATATAATCAGTAACAGTCAATATATCTTATGCCATATGCATAAAAAATAGAGTTTTTTTCAGCAACAATGACAAATGACCAATAAATTCAACAAAAAAAACTCAATCTATCACATTGAAACACATATTTTAACCTATTTCTATTACAGAAAGCCAGAAACACAGATAAATACAAGACAATAAAAGAAAGGACCCAACTTAATTGTACCTTTTGGTTGAAATTGATTCAATCATTTCGGGGATTCAACGCAGCAGAAGGAATCAACTATAGATCGTTCTCCACAACAAGGGTAATAATGTTATCATCGGTAACATTAGGGGTCAGATTGGATGATTGCATCAGGTGATGATATCAATTGCCGGTTAAAAAGAGGTGCTGGTGTTGGTGTGGTAGAAGTCGACACCTGCATCGCCCGATCTCCATCTCTCTGCAATTCATTTTCTAAACCAATGATGGAATTGAAGCGATTGCCAACGAAAGGGAAGGAGATTGAAACCGTTTGTTGATTATTGAAGGGGAAGCTGCGATGAGAGTTTAATGGATTCATGGGACGGGGCGAGGAGGGTAAAATGGTAGCAAGTACACACAAAATGGGGAACTGAAACCATGAATATGATATTGAACACCAATTGGAATAACAGACGATTATGATAAAAACCCAAATGGAATTGAGATCGAATAGCCCTAACAAACAGTGAAACCGATTGCAGGAGGAGTTTGAGTTCATAACATATTGTAAGGGAGACTGATGTGAAACCATATGCAATAAATGGCATCGATGATGGTTATGGCAATTCAATTGCAGATGAAACCGCTGAGAAGAATTGAAGGATCTTGCGGAATAGCACTGGCGATTGAGTTGGATTTGGGAAATTGAATTGCCAATAGATTCAGCCATTCAATGGAGTAATGGAGGAGTGTGATGAATGCGAAAGAAACTGTAGAGAGTGAGGAGAAAGGGAAGCGTAACAACAACTCTCCCCGGAGTGAATGGGTGAGAGTGACGACGGGAATGGGATGAGGAGTCAAACGGGCGCGTCTTACGAAAAAGATGGAAATTCCAGTTTTCCCCCAATCATATGCTTTATAAAGTAATAAAGATATATGAAGCATATTTTTTAAGTAACTTATTCATGAAAATGAAAGTTTATCAAAAAAAAATTATAGGAAAATAAGCTACGTGCAATATCACTCAAAATGATTCCACGACTTTATCAAAATAACATTTACATCGTAATTTTTGAACATAGATTTTTAATGTTTTAATGCTTCGGTGTACATCACTAACGAAGTAGAAATCCCTATTAATATCATATCAGTAATAAATATTTTTTAAGATGGGAACTTCGTAATTATATTAAAATAAAAACTCTTTTAAATTAAATAAATTTTAAAGATTTTATAATACATATTGACTTTATTTTTTAAATATACAATTCATATTTTTCATTTATTACTAATTAAATATTCTCGTGTAATTATTACAGTTGTCTACACGGTTGAGTTTTAAAAGCGTGGGTTGCCTCATGCCCATATTTGTTTGTTTATGCATCCTGATCACAAGCTTCCGAGTGTTGACCACATTGATCCTTTGATTTCCACCGAGATTCCAGACAAAAATTCTGATCCGGAGTTATATTCTCTTGTCAGCGAGTTCATGGTTCACGGTCCTTGTGGACAACATAATCTTAAATGTCCATGCATGGTTGATGGTAAGTGTTCAAAAAAATTCCCTAAAAGTTTTAGGGAAAAAACTTCAATTGATGCAGATGGTTTCTCTACATATAGACGAAGAGATTCAGGATACTTTGTTACAAAAACCGGTGTCAAGTTAGACAATAGATATGTTGTTCCATATAACAAAATTCTATTGAAACGATATCAAGGACATATCAACATTGAATGGTGTAAACAAGCTGGATCTATTAAATATTTATTCAAGTATATTAATAAGGGACCTGATTGAACAACTGTTTCTCTTGTGAATAATGAATCAAATGATACTAATGACAATACAAGGGATGAGATTAAAGAGTACTATGACTGTCGATATTTGTGTGCATGTGAAGCTTCTTGGCGTTTATACGCATTTGATATTCATTATAGGACTCCTTCTGTTATGAGACTTCCTTTTCATCTCCCTGGTCAACAACAAGTTATATACGGTACGGACGATGACATTGAAGATGTTCTTTACAAGCTGTCTGTGGCGTCCACAATGTTCCTGGAGTGGATGAACTGTAATGCTTCTAATACGGAGGCAAGGGAACTTAACTATGTTGAGTTCCCTACAAAGTTTGTATGGAGTTCTGATGCAAAATGTTGGGAACCAAGAAAAAGAGGATTTCCCCTTGGTAGAATTCACTCCATCTCACCTTCACCCGACAAAGCATATTTTTTAAGGATTCTACTTAACAAAGTTAAAGGGCCTACTCATTCAAGGAAATACGTACAGTTAACGGTGAAGAATTTCCTACATTTAGAGATGCATGCTATGCTTTGGGACTGTTAGATGATGATAAGGAATATATTGAGGCAATTGAGGAGGCAAGTCATTCAGCATCTGGTTATTATTTAAGAAGTTTATTTATAACGATGCTTATGTCTAATAGTCTATCTAGACCTGATTACATATGGGATAATACATGGAAGTACTTAGTAGATGACATACTATACAAACAACGTCTACTGTTAAAGGCTCTAGGTTACGTATCTTTAAATATATTTTTCTTATTTCCCTATTTTTTTTAAATATATATTTTATTCATAATTTAAAAAAATTAAAAATTTTTTACTTATAGGTTTGTCTCTTTCTGAAGACCAGATTAAAAACCTCACTTTGTTTGAAATTGAGACTGTTCTACAACGTAATAATTGTACTCTTCGACAGTATACATCAATGCCTTATCCTGATAACAATTCAATACAGACTTCAAACAACCTCCTGATTAATGAAGAGATGGCTTATGATAAAGACACTCAGAAAAATGAGTTTGATATGCTTTTTGATTCACTGACGAAAGAGCAACGCAACATTTTTCATGATATCATGAAAGCTGTTGATAAAAAAAAGGAGGTATTTTTTTTGTTTATGGATATGGCGGTACTGGGAAAACATTCTTGTGGAAAACTTTGTCTTCTTTTATAAGATCAAAGGCTAATATAGTTCTAAATGTGGCCTCCAGTGGAATTGCGTCTTTATTACTTTCAGGAGGTAGAACGGCTCACTCATGTTTTAGGATTCCATTAAATCTAAATGAGGATTCTATTTGTCATGTTAAGCCAAACAGCGACGTTGCTCATTTGTTAAAAATAACAAATTTGATTATCTGGGATGAGGCACCCATGATTCATAAACATGCTTTTGAGGCTTTTGACAGAACCTTAAAAAATCTCCTCAACTCTGCTGATCATGACAATGTTAGCAAATTACCCTTCGAGGGTAAAGTTGTAGTCTTTGGTGGAGATTTCTGACAAATTCTTCCGGTTGTTCCCAATGGAAGTAGGCAGGATATTGTAAACGCATCCTTAAGTTCTTCGTATATTTGGCAGGAATGTAAAATACATCACTAACCAAAAATATGCGTTTAACAATTGGAAGTGGAGCATCAAACATTGAGGAGACAAACAAAGTTTGCATCAAACATTGAGGAGACAAACAAATTTGCAAACTGGCTGTTACAATTAGGTGAAGGTACTCTTGGAGGTGAAAATGATGGGGAGACGGATACAGAAATTCTTGATGATCTTCTTATATTAGATTCAGTTGACCCCGTTTCAGATTTAATTAACTTTGTGTATCCTTCTATCCTTAGAAATTTTAATAACCCAAATTTCTTTCAAGAAAGGGCCATTCTTGCTCCAAAGAATGAAGTTGTTCACGAAATAATTGATCGTCTCCTATCTATATTCCCAGGTGAAGAAAAAGAATATCTAGGTTCAGATAGTATAAGCCAAGAAGAGTATGCTAATGATACGTTTGATGAGAATCTATGCTCACCGGATTTTCTAAATGGACTCAAGGTATCAGGATTACCCAATCATTCTTTAGTGTTAAAAGTGGGTGTCCCGATAATGCTTTTAAGAAACATTGATCAAAAAAATGGTTTGTGTAACGGCACCAGACTTAAAGTGACATCACTTTACAATAGAGTTATTGAGGCGGAGGTTATATCAGGAAGCAATATTGGTAGCCGCACGTTTATTCCGAGGCTCAATTTGACAAAAGAATTCCATTCAAGTTTAAAAGAAGACAGTTTTCTATGGCAGTTTGTTTTGCAATGACAATCAACAAAAGTCAAGGGCAATCACTGTCTAGAGTTGGTTTGTACCTAAAAGACCCTATTTTTACACACGGTCAACTATATGTGGCATTATCAAGGGTCAAGAGTCAGATGGACTTAAACTGTTAATCGTAGATCAAGACAATACGCCTACTAATGTGACTACAAATGTTGTTTACAAGGAAGTATTTACACATCTATGATTAAATCAGGTTTTACATGTAATTTTATAAGTGTTTTTAAATGTATTACTTTATGTTATTCTTAAAAAATCAAAACTAAACTTTTTTAGTTATAGTTTTTAAATATATCCGACCCGTGTAACACACAGGTTACTAAAACTAGTGTTTAGATATTAAGCTATAAACAAAGTCAGAATGAAGCACGTTGATCATTTGTCACAAACTCTAGTTTCTTTACAAGACCCAAGTGTAATTAAAGTTTAATGTATGTCATATAAATTGAACTTGTTAGCAAAAAGGCATCGATTTCTTCATCCATTTTTGTGCTAAAATCCAAGTCAAGTTTTTTTTTTATATATTAAAACACCTAGAATTGTTTTTAGGATAAAATCTAGGCCTGTAAATGAACCGAACGTTCATGAACAGTTCATGAACTGTTCGGCGGGAAGTTCGTTTATGTTCGTTTATTTAGTAAATGAACGAACATGAACAAAAAGTTTGTGTTTGTTTAGTTAAACGAACAAACATGAACACATGTTTTGTTCGTTCGTTTACGTTCATGAACGTTCGTTTATGTTTGTTCATTTACGTTCGTTTATGTTCGTTCATTTATGTTCGTTTATTTATATATATTAATTAATATATTAATAAAATGGTATTATGTGTTAATATGTGAAACATAAGTGTATTATGTTATATTAGAAAACTATAAGTTTAGTAAGATTTCAATTTCCACTAATACAACTAAAAGTTCCAAAATGGCCATTTAACGTTGTTTTTTTGTGTTCAGTTATGTTTGTTATTTATTGTTCATTTATGTTCGTTTATTATTGTTCATTTGTGTTCGTTTATGTTCGTGAAGTGTTCATTTAGCTTTTTAACGAACGAACATGAACGAACACGAATATTTTTATTTTCTTAATAAACGAACATGAACATAAAATCATGTTCGATTATGTGTTCGCGTTCGTGTTCGTGTTCGGTAAAAGTTAAATGAACGAACATGAACATGCTAATGTTCGTGTTCGTTCGGTTCATTTACAGGCCTAATAAAATCCAAAAAAATTAATAAATTTTGCTTTAAACTACAAGAGATTGAATAATTATGTTTCAAGAATAATCTTTACACTCTTTTTATTTGAATTAATAGATTAAAATATTTTATTGAACTTTGATCTTATATTTTATGGATTGTATTTAATTTTTAATGTAAATTAATTTATAAGAATATATAGATTATATTTAAAGATTTACAAAACAATGTAAGGCTAATGTTTTTAACTTAAATTCATTATTTTAAAATAATTTTTTCTTTAAAAACTTGAAGTCGAAATGGTAAAACCGAAACCGAACCGCAACCGAAATGAAAACCAAAAACCGCAAACCAAAAAAACCAAAACCGAATAATTTTAAAAACCTAAAAACCGAAATATTGGTTTTTTGTTTCACTTATAGAATAAAACCAAATCAAATCAAACATTTTTTGTGATTTATTAATTTTTTAAAAATTAATAATTCAACAGAAGGGGAAAATAAATAAAATCCCAAACACCCACTAAGGGGGTGCCCTAGATTTGAAATCCATGGAAGGCGTAGGAATGGATGATGGTTTCAAGGATCGATTGGATAAGGTGTTCGCCTCAATAACATCCTCCTCCTCCTCCTGGTCTCTCAGCACCACCCCTCATCATCAACCCCACCACCACAGCAGAGACGATGCCGATGACGATGACGATGACGATGACGATGACGATGACGATGACGATGACGATGATGATCAAACCCCCGCCGTCTTCTCTTCTTTCCCAAGTGAGTGCGGCTGGGACCTTCGATCCTCCATCGGATTGGATTCTACTCTTGATAACGAGGTGAGGTACCTCTACCAATGCTTTTCTTTGTTTCTTTTCCTTCCACTCCGCCTATCTCTAATGCAATGCTGCTAATTGATTATAGCTAGAGGAAGATGCCTATGATATGATGGCACAAGGAAGCGCTGCTGGTCGTTTATACATGAAGGATGTTGCTTTTTCCAATTCCCCTGCAATCGCAAACGCACAAGCATCTGCTATCACAAGAATCAAGTCAATACTCAAAAGGAAACCTTATGATCAGCTGCCAAAGCCTGCTGCAAAACGTGTCAGCTTTCATTCAACTTGCAAGGATGCCTCCCATCCTGAGGGTTCTCATCTACCGCAGAACGGTCCTGGAGTTCCAGATTACATTTTGAATCCTTCAAAATACACACGCTATACTTTCCATGATAGATCTACATCTACTACTGAATCATCTTATTTAGAGGAGCAAATTAAGACACCAGCATCAAAACATGCTGCTGGTCTAGAGCCCAAATCATGTGATGACTTGCCCAAATCTATAGTTTTTATTCCGAGGAAAAAGAGAGATGATGCAGTAGGACAGGAACACACTAAGCAATCAGCTACTCATACCACTGGCATTGCTGCACTCCAGGTACAACAAGGTGAAATTAGTGAGATGCAAGAAAATGGCAAGTCGCATGTAGATGATGTATGTACTAAAACTAGCAGTCACAAACCGCTTCGTCAATATCGGTCTAAGTCGAAGGAGGAATATAGTGATGTTTCTTGATTTTATGTTTCAGGTTGTTTAAACGGTTTCTTTCTTCCTTTTTAACTTGAGCAAAACTAATCTTGTTTCTGGATGATGTTTCTTTGGTGTTCTACTGTTAAATTTACATGTGGTTCTTAAGAATTGGAGGTGCCAATTGATCTTCATATGCACAAGGATAGCAAGGAGGACTACAACTTATCTGCAATCCTGCCCATTGCATCTGCAAGCTTATTAACAACTTAAAAGATAGGCTGTTTGCGTCATCTTTTTCGCTGCATGATGGTTGTAATAATAATCAGTCATTTAACAATTTCATTCAACCAAGAATTACCTATTACCCTTGTCTATCCAAATCCCTCCCCGAACTTCCTCTCTCTCCTCTTAAGACATTTCTCATTACCCGAAAAGACATTGCTCCTGGGACTCCCATTCCTTCAAATTTCCAGCATTGGACAGGTCATGACGCTTACAGTAAAAAGAGATGAAAGACCCTTTTGCTTTGAATAAGCACAAGGACCTCCTGCCTGGTCCCTGGGAACCTTGTTCAGGTCTGCATCAACGACGACGCGGGTGAGAGTCAATTACTCAAATGCCATCAACTCAACTCACCTGTTTTTGTTCCTTCCTTTTCAATGATAACTATTATTATTTTCTTATTCTAAAAGGGCACACCGCCACTCAACTATTAACTTAAGGTCGCTTTCTTAGTCTAAATATTTATTTTCTTCAACAAAATGTACACTTAAAAAACGCATTTACTTTAATCATTTTGTTTTACAAGAAACACTTCATCATGTAGGAGCCAACTATTAGCCTCTGCTACTATTAATCATTTCCACAATTACAAACATTCATTATATTAACCAACAAACCCCTTCCTCCTATTATTATTACTGTTATTATGCTCAAACACAAACACGCTATTTCTTTTTATTTTTTTTTCATCCATAATAAAATTGAATCATAAAACATAGGTGACATCTATTCCATAGCCCATAGGAAAAAATAAACTACAGTGGCATTAATATTGACATGATGCTTTTTGAAAAGGGTGATGAAGCATGGAATGCATCCATCCTCAATACAATCTCTTTCGACATTCTGATGTCCCACAATGACAAGGGAGCATCCTTACATTACCATTGTTGTCTACAACACTATCAAGGGCATAACCATAGTCATATGTAATTTCCTGTTTCAAACAACAATTTCTCTCCTTAGCCCAAACTATATACACATCATATATGTGCGTTTGATAAATAAATAAAAGTTTTACCTACCTGCATGGGGGCTATGTTGTCAGATGCAAATAGAAGTATTCTTGCTAGTTTTAAATCATGGTGTGAACTTAACACACACTAAACAAAAAGGTTCGGATCACAACTGTGGTTTATAAACCTCGCAACATTACTAATACGCCCGGCATCTATGCAAAACTCAGGCTCAGGTGCATCCTTTTCCTCTGCTTTTTCCAATCTTTTACTTGATGATTCGGATACATCTCCCAGCCTCCTCTGAAAAAGAACAAAAAAAAGCCTGTTAATCTGGCCTTACAAAAACATACAATGATTAGTTATTTTAACTGACCTCTCTTCCTCCAATCCCCTTCATTGTTTGCCAGCAATCAATTTCAAATATATAGTCATTTTCAGCAACATTATCCAGCTCATTTGTCCTCCTAAGCTCTCCAATATATTCACACACTGGTGCTCCTGATGGGATAAAATCTTTGGTCTTCACAGCCCACCCTCTATCACCAGTACGGAAAACCTGCTTAAACAACGATTATCTAACCTTGCAAGTTTCGTTTCAAAATTGATTGTGGATGTGATGTAGTAAAAGTATAACCTCAAGTTGATATTTTAACCCTTGCTGGGATATGCGATTAATGCAACCAGGTCCGCATCCACAGTTTGGTCCGCATTCAAACACAACATCCTTCGCTTCAATCAATCTGGAACATAAAATACTAAGGCTGCGTTTGGTTGGAAGGAATGGAATGGAATGGAATGGAATTGAGAAACTAGTATAATTTTCAAGTAAAATTATGTTTGAGTGGGTAATGAAATGTAAAACCCAAGAGAATGTTTCACCTCAAATTCCCTTGGTTGTGGGATTTCAAATTCCCTCTCTAGGTGGAAGGATTTTGAAATCTCACAATCAAGGGAATTTGAGGTGAAATATTCCCTTGGTTTACTTTTAATTGCTCCCTCAAACATAATTTTACTTGAAAATTATACTAGTTTCTCAATTACATTCCATTCCATTACATTCCTTCCAACCAAACGCAGCCTAAGAATAGTAGAAACGAAATGGAAGCTTACGATGGTTAACTACTGACCTGCCTCCATTGCTTCGTACATATGGAAAATCATCACCGTTAAGTCTAGCACAAGAGCAAGTCTTTGGATTTTTACAATATCCTTTGCAATCACATCCATCCGCATTTGGTGGGAGTTTCAGATTGCTCAAAACTTGATTATACTTCGTATATGTAAATCCTATCAATTTTAAAACAACTTGAGATGTTAGTAAAGCTAGACCAAACAAAATCTACTAAACTACAAGTTGCATTTTGATTATAAAATATGTGTATATATAAAATATACAAACACCAAATAAACAGTTTAAATTACCAGCAATAGTGTTATCATCAATTGTATTGACAGCAGGTACGTGTACATCTTCTTGACCTTCACTTATATCCAGGCACACCAACCTTGAAAAGGTAATCATGTAAATAAATTCATCGGTATAGAGTTAATTTAAGGTAAATATTTTTTAGTCATGTATTCATACTGGGGTGCTTTATCGGGAACTCTTGAACGCCCATTGCTATCCTGGGCCTTTATTAAAGGTAGAACACAGCTGTAAATTACAGGATAATAGGATATACAGATAACATACTATATAATATGATAAATTTAGCTGCATACAAGACACATCAATTAACCTGATTGCTTGTCAATTTAGGCTGTCCTTCAAGCCGTTTCAGGCGATGCTTGTATACAACAAAACCAGATACGCCTTCTGCGGGCCAGCATTCAGACACCTGAAATCACAATACGTACACAAATGACGCCAATCAAACACCGCTATCTTACTAAATAATAGTTAGCATGAACATCATCTAATATAAAAATATTCCTTTATGCATTAGAATCATCACTTGTGACATCCGCAAGTTTGATAGAAATTACAACATGAAAAGTATTTTTATGATGAATACCACTTTGTAGTAAATTTAAGGTTTGAATTATTTGGATTATGTTTTACATTTTGTAAAATGTTGCTGAGTTAGAGGCAACTGGAACAATACTTTAAGTGTCAGGAGATTCTATTAAAAGATAGGAAGAGATGGATGGGATGGAGGGGGTGTATTTTGGTCTTTTAAGTAAGAATTAGATTTAGGGCAAGGGTCTTCTCTTTTACTCTCTATTTTGCTTCCTTCTCCATGTAAAGAAAACTGTCTAGAAATTCCAAAACCACAACCCTTAAGAATCAAGTTAAGTAAATTTATAAATCACAGTTTTAATATACTAAATAATGCAATAATAAAAAAAAAAAACAATCTCTCTTCTTTCTCTCTCTAGAATTCTCTCTCTATTTTGTAACCGTTTTTCTCAGTTCTGATTGCCAGAATTCCTTTCCAGTGTTTTGATTTATTCACTGGTAGAGTGGTTGTGGTGTCAATATGGTTGATCCGGTGAGTGCTCCTCTGGATCCGGGTAATCTGAGAATGATGCTAACGTCATACGAGTCGAAGTTGCTTGTGGATGTGTATAAAGCATTCAGAGCAGCTGAGCTTGGGTTGAAGTCCATTTCAATGGAGTTTCAGGATGAAAATAAGAGGGAGAAGGTTCAAGATACGGTTGCAGTGGATGCAAATGGAGATAGTTATGGTGTTGATTCCCAGGGTGATGGCAAGTCTATTAATATTCAGTTGAGTGAGAATGATATTTCATATCTGATTGGCTTACCCGGGAAAATTGAAAGGATCGTCTTATTCATGAAGGTGAGAAGTTAATACGTGGTAATGGCTCTTTATTCTAAGTGTATGGTATAATTGATCAGAGTATGGTTGATTCAATGACTGGAAAAGTTGGGGATCTGAGTAATGATGATAATAATGTTGAATATGTTGCTAATTTTGATATAAACAATGACTCCATTCTTGTAGCTTTGGCTAAATTTGTTTAAGCGACAGGATTATATTCCAGAAATGGCTGCTGAGTTTAATAAATTGAAGTCCGTGATGAGTGAGGGTGATCCATACCCACGGGTCAATCTAAATGCTATGGGCAGCCCCAGCATGGTCTTGGATCCAATTTGACCCAGTCAAAGTAGTAATCAGAATTGTTTGCAAGTCTGGATTAATGTGATAAAGTAATTTGTTAAAACTATAACTAAAACTAACTCAGCAACTCTAACTTTTGTATGCATATTAGTTTGATGGATAAAAGACTGATTTAAAATGACAGCTTGGCATGGATGAGACATTCTAGATAATGGATTTGGTAAATAGTCATGCTTAGTTAAGGTTTTTATTGTAATATTTTAAGACAATGGATTAGGTAATGTATATTTTTGCCCAGTCATGCATATCCCTACGAGCATCAACAACCCGTTTCTTAAAAACATATGAGTAGAATTCTTATATTATATGGAATGATTTTAAGTGGTTGTGAGTGAAAAATAGAGAAATGTTACTGTAAATTTAAAGAAGTATTGTTCAAACCTTATAATTTTTTTAATATTTTTAAAATTGGTTGTGAGTGGAGGAGAGATAAAAGGTAATGATAAAAGTATAAAAATATATTATTTAATTGGAAAGTTGAGAGAAAAAGTAATGATTTTTAGTTTAATTATATGGATAAAGATTAGGAATGGATTGTGAATCCAAATTAAAAATGTATCACATCTGATATGTGGTTGACCACTCTAACATAAGTCCAAACCGGTTCAACATAAGCTGAGTATCCCATCTAATTCTTGTCCTAATCATCTTTTCCCACAATTTCACAGTTGACTTCGAAGCTTAATTCCCGTAGTTAGCACAATATTGAGTGTCTCCTTTGTTTATGTAGAGTGGAACCAAGAGACTAAACCTCCACTGACTTGGCATATTTATGGTTTTGAAGATAGTACTGAACTAATAAATTTACCACCGAACTCCTTCCTCCCACAAACATTAACACATTTGTCCGATCCCCTTAGCCCTTTCCATTTTTCAAAATGCTCTCCTCACCTCTTCCTGTGTGAGGCGCACTCAAGGCGCTTGGGCGTAGGAGCAAGGCGCATAAAAAGCACACGCCCCAAAAAAAAGGCGTAATAAAGAAAATAATAAAAACTATATACAGTAGATATATAAAATTAATTTTACTCCTTACATATATATATAAGGGAGGGTTCAAATAAGAACTCCTTTTTTTTTTTTTTGAGAACTCTAGGAACCAATGTGAGCCATAAGTTTTCAATAGCAAAAGTGTAAATAACGAAAACATAAAAAAAATTATAAAACGAGAAATAATATAAAAATAAAAAGAATAAAAAAGCACAAATGTTTCACTTGTTTCCCTCTTTCATAAAAAAATTAAAAAAAACTAATTTTTTGTACGAACTTTGTTTTACAGATGTGTAATACCGGATTTACACACATGTAATACAGAATTTAAACATGTGTAATGACTAATATATACATGTGTAAATAAAATGTGGACGATTTTTTTTAAAAAACTATATCAATATGATACTTGTTGGAAAGATAAAAAATACTGAATTTTTTGGTGAATTTTTTTTAAAAAAAAAATGTCCTTGAAAAGGAGTTATGAACGTTTTAAACAAAAGGTGAAAAAAACATGCGACTTGCATGTGATATTAAATGTGTGGTTATATATATATACATATATTAGCAATTAAAATTATCTAACCAATATCAAAAAACATAAAAAAATAGGTGATCAGTTTAAAAAAAATGTACATATCTGGCACGCTAGTAATATATAGCTAGTGATATTTAGCTATAGCTAAGTCTTAACCACACAAGAAAAGATAAAGTACAAAGTACAATGAAATCAACCTACAACTACAGTGAAAGAACTTTTATGTGCTGTCAAAATTAATATACTGATATTAAATATACAATTTCTTCTTCTCTTCATCTTCTTTTTTATCTTTCACTCTTTTTCGATGTTAACTACATAGGTTGGTTTGAAAATGTCTTAGGCAGCCGATTTTGTATCTTAAGACATGTCTTGGCCAATGATTTGAAGACCGGATCGGACCGACGAGTCGAACCGGTCCGACCGGACTTTGGAGGGGTGGCCGTTAACCGGTTCCGGCCAATTTGTTTTGGAAGGGTCGGACCGGCCGGCTTGTCCCGAACCGGTGGTTGGACCGGGAACCGGATCGGTCGTCGGACCGGGAACCGGATAGGTGGTCGGACCGGATTTTTATTGTTTTTTTGTTTTTATGGATTATAATGGGTAAAAACAAGGGGTTGAACAATAAATTAAAATGTTGGACATAAGATTATTGTTAAGTTTTATATATAACTATAAAATACACACATATATTACTTATATTAAATTATATATATAATATCTTATATATGTATTATCTTATATATAATTATGATATCATTCGGTTCTTAAATCTGGTTCGACCGGTCTGCCCGGTCCGACCACCGGACTAGTAAGGAGTCTGGTTCGACGTCCAATCCGGTTCTGAAAACATTGGTCTTGGCTAGACTTTTGCCGCAATTTACAGGTTCTTACCGAAAACCTGCCGGAAACCGCGGCCTAGACTCTAATGAAGCGCTTTTCTTGCGTCGCGCCTCACCTAAGCACCTAGGTGCGCGCCTAATGCACCTTTGACAACACAAGTCATTTCGTTGTCGGCGTTGGGTGGTGGGATCTTCTTTTTCTTCTTGGTTAGTCATAATGTTATGGAAAAGGTTGAAAAAGTTTATTTGCCATCTCAATTTAATGTTTTGGCCTTTACCAAAATCCTTCCATTCTTTCCCTTTTATAAACTTCACAACTCCTAAGTCCTACATCCTACATTCCCTAGCTTTAGCATTCTTGAATATGTGATGCTCCACTCCTTAGTTTCCAGTCGTTTATATATCTTCTCATATGCAATATTATTTGCCTCGGCCACTACCTTCTTCGCCTCCCACTTTGCATATTTATGTATTTCCCTCAATCTGCTTGCTCCTCATTAGTGCACTTAAAGAGCTCATTAAAACTTCTTTACCTGTCCCCTTATCTTGCCTTGCACTTCTTCATTCCACCACCAATTCGAGTCTCCTATATTACCTGCTTAACGAATGTTGCTATAGCATCCCACACATGGTTTACATCTACATCTAGTCTAGTTGAGCTCATTGATATAACCATATCTCTAAATACTTTAAGTATTAGCAATGTAGGAATTGCTATTTATAAAAATTACTATGTAAACGCCTTGTAATTGGTTACATCCTAAATAAGATAGCAATGTAAAAAAGATGATTGACAACTAAGTGTTCCTCATGTTCAATTAATTTTAATATATAAGGAATTGAGACTGAACATAATTATAACCACCACACCAACAAAAAGTTATCGTTATGTTAACTAGGTGGGATAGACAACCGGACCTACAGATATAATAAAATGAAAACAAGCTGCATCTATGGCTATTTAGTGGCCGATGCAAGTAAAATCATGATTCTATAGACTAAACATATCTTATATAAAACATCCAAACCAACAATATCCATAATCTGAGTAGGTGAGTGGAATTCACAAAGCAACACTTAAACTAATATAGAAAATGAAATTCATGACAATGTGCCACTGCATCATTTGGATATCCTCCCTAATAATGGCACGTACACGTCAAAATGCTCTCAATCCGTCCTCAATAATAGCACATTACGAGAAACATAAAGCATCTCCTACAAGAAACTTGTGTGTTTGTGATAAGCATAGTATCAAAGTCAAAGTATAAATATAACTCAATAAGCTACTAGAAACTAAAATTTAGATTAACCCTCTTTCGAGACACAAAAGGTCAAGGCGAACTTATTTCACAACATTAGAATTAAAACCCATAAAAACACCATCATCTCAGTCTTACCCATGCCTAAACATGAAATGAAACTACAAGAGAAAACTTTATAGAACCATCTACATCTGACAACTAATATCACCAAAGCCATCCAAGCCTTTTACACAATACCTCTTAAGCCAATTAGCTTTAGGGTTATGACAGGCCAAATGACTTTTCTATTATGATAAGCAATAATCATGCTAAGGAAGCTAGCTCATGCCAAATAGTTATTTGAGCCTAGGTGTTATTAGATAGTCAAGGATTAAAAGGCCATTATCTATTCATTGCACTTAGCTTTCTTGATAGGTACAAACCATCTTCTGGCCGTTCTTTTGCAAATTTGCTCTTTAGATAAGTCTTTAGTTTGACAAACTTAGTCCACATATGTACGATCACTAACCTCCTCATTTGACATTTATATGTAGCTACTCATTTATTTGAGGCCTTGATCAGCTTCTTTAAAATATCGATTTTTTAATTATTAATGACTTCCTCGTTTTCAAATAGAAAGTATCATATAGTCAAAACAAAATGATCTTAACCGCAATACCTTTCATTGGATTCATCAAGTTATCAAGCTATTTTCTTCTACTAGTCATGTGCCTAAATCAACAGGTAGAACCCCAATAGTGGAGTAAAATAAATGTTGCAAAACATCATCTTCTACTAATCATGTGCCTAAATATAATTGCCGCATAATATCTTGGATTGCCTGTTTATATATAATATAATAAAAGTATTAAATAACATATGTCTTGCGTAGGTGCTCTAAGATGTTAGGTGGTAAATCAAGTGATAAGAGTTATCCATATTAGGAAGTTAAAAATGTAGAGCATTATACTATTGTAAAATAAAAAGAAAATGTTGTTGTAATGCATCAAAGGGAACACGTATTGAAGAAAGGAAGAGAGGAGTTATCCACAATCATTAATGGAACTTTGATGCCATTTATAATATCTCACCTTTCGCTCAAATCATTATTGTTTTTTTTTTCTACATGAGGAGTTCAAGACTTTGTTTTTCGGTTGTGTGAGTATAAACGTTCCAATATGTCCATCAATTTTGGAACTACTCTCATTCAACCATGACTAGTTGTGGAGTATCATCTCATTCACAAAAAATGCCCCTAAACGCCTTGTTGTTGTTTGAGTTGCGATGCTTATTCCAACCCAATATCTTTTATCTATACAACCATATATTTTACTTGGGTATTAAAAGAATATAGAGTAAATTACAAATTTTGTTTTTTAAATATTACTAAAATTACAAATCTTGTCTTTAAACTTATATAAGTATCTTGAGTGTTATTTATTAAAAATTTATCATGGTTAATGTCATTTCTACTAACTTAAGTTAACTTTTTATGTTAAGTCTTTAGTAAATGATATTTTTTAAGTATTAATAGCATGGCACTTTGAATTCAATATAAGACCTTTTGTTTTCAAAACATTAGATTATGTATCGAGAGAGTAATATGATAAAAATGTATTTCCTATTTTATTATTGGAATTCCAGTTCATCGTCACAAACTTTTTTTACATCAGAGGTCTCTTAACAATATTTATAGAGTGAAAAAAAATTATTTTTTTCTTAGTTTATTTGATCAAATAAAAAAGCAACTTTGGAATTGCTCAATGACAGACAAATCACAGACAAAAAAATATAATAAATATATAAATCAACGGAGCCATCATAGTATTTTTGAATTCCTCCGAAAGGAAGGATGGTAAGTTGATCATTTACCAATCGGGGACTGATCGATCCTATTTACCTTGCTATCCCCCCAGAGAGAGAGGCTTTCTCGAATATGTATTTCAGTGCGCCCATGCGAGCGATGAGCCAAGTTGTGTGATAAAGCATGCACTACCAGAGCAGCCCAAGCGAATGCACAGCACGTCTGTTCTAGTGCTGAATATCTGTTCTCGTAATTTGTGAACTTCTTTCTCAATTAGTTCGTGGGATCGGCATCGTTTTTTATTTGAATTTCCTCGTTATTGTTTTAACATTGCTTCATCAAAAGACAGTCATTCCTATAAGCCCATTCATTGGGATCATTTAAAGTAGAATATCAAAGTAAAAAGCAAAAACATATTTCATTTCATGGACCCAATTTATCTTTTTCTAGTTGTGGATAAACAAACCAACTTTTCTTCGTTACTCTTCATAGGAAAGGGAATGCCCACCACTCATGGTTGTATTTGATCCTGTTGAACGGTGAGTGCACTTTTCTATTTTATTATTTAGCTTTTGCTGGTTTGGTTCTTGTTGATGGGATCATTAAGTTAGGTGTGCTTGTATTCTTTATCTCCAGTTTCATTATAGAAGCTGATATCAAAGACTTAACAATTATCACAAATATGTTAGAGATGTTGATTACTTACAAAGTTGAGAAAATGACGATGGAGATAGTATAATGACTCTTATTTATGCTGCTGATTTTTTAAAAAGTCAGGTCATTTGTCCTGACAAGCGTAGTAATATTACACGATTCATTAACGGCATTAATAATCACACCGTGTAAGTCTGTGTTTTTGGTTATAATACTAATAGTGTTACTTGAGATCGAATTAATCTGATTTTGATTAATTTGTATATAGGGAAGGGAAAAAGAAGAAGAATTTGAAGTGTGTGAGATTTAATGTAGACAAAGAGGCAAGGGTGCTGCTAGTAGCTAACCAGGATATATCAAATGGAGAAAGGTTGTACTATGACTATAATGCGTATGAACATGAGTATCCAACTCAG